>PDGT01000001.1:7581009-7762022 GCA_003671415.1 Megathymus violae
TTTCTTTATCCAACTTCAACAAACAAGAAAGTGCTAACTCGTTTGTATTTTTACGTTTGTATGTTTATTACGTGTATTACGTGTATATTCCTTTTTTGTTTGAAAGGGTACACTTTCCGATTGGTCCTATTTAAATTTGAAGGAAAATATATATATATATATTATTTAACTAGGTAAATAGCACGACATAATAAGGTTAACAAGGAGGTAAAGATAAGAAATATATAAAACAATAGATAGCAATTTTTTAAGTTTGTGTAATTAAACATCATATTTCCCGGAACGAAGTGAGGACGGATCTCTAGTGCAAATATAAATCATTTTGGTTTTTGAAAATATATTTTTTGTAACTTAATCACACCGACACCGTTCGGATCTAAACATAACTATAAATTGTATATAACTTTAGTTTCGGTAATAAAAAATATTGTGTGAATATGACAACGGAGTATTTCACGTTTATTAATAGACGCGGCAGTCGAATCCTAGGTAAAGAATATTTATAGGTGATAAATAAAAAACAACAATACCGATCCTTCTTCATTCTGTCAATTTGAAACAAATTTATATTATACGCCCTTGAAAACACAATGAAAAATTTTCATACATAGATTTTCATAGTTACTTTTTCATAATAATTATAAAGAGAATAATTAGGTGAATTTTTTTATAAAAGATTCATATTGAACACATTTTTATCATTATGGCATTTTAGGCGTGTAGTATTAAATTTGATAATAATACACATGGAACAAGCTATAATTGTAGTCGGTGTGATACAAGCTATAATTGTATGCTTTCCGTACAAATAATTACAGGCTATTTGTCTGAGGGACTGTTATACTCGTAATGTCTGTTTTAATTTAATACGTTACATTGAATACATTCGAGAATTAATTTGGTGTTATTATAAAAATTATAAAAACTCAAATTACAAGAAATATTTTGTAAGTATTGTAAAAAAAATAAATAACATATTAACAGAAATGATTAATTATACGTATATGGCCAACGTGGTGAACTTAAACCCTCTTAATATAGTTGACCTGAGTCCAGTAGTGGGACAGTAATGGGTTGCTACTTAGACGGGTTTGATTCAATCCAAACTTAACAACTTTTTTTTTATATTAAAAGCCGACAAACGAGCAGACGAGCCACCTGATGGTAAGTGGTCACCATCGACCCTGGACATCAACAAGACCAAAGGTATCACTGATGCGTTGTCGGCCAGGAAATGAGAAGAAGGTAAGAAAGAATGTACTGGCTCTCAAGCCCCCAGCCGGAACACGACGAGTCGTTTGGCGACTGACTCATGCAGGTGGGTGGTAGCTAGCCAGGCAGGCTTCACTAAAAGATAAAAATACCATTATTAATATAACTTAATAATAATACCCATAATATAATCCTTACGCGAAGCCCTACCACCAAGCAGGCTGGCTTCTCTCGCCTCTAATGACACCCTGTTCTGCCAGCATGCGATTGGGGGAGTATTCTAGGCCGCCCCAATACGGCCAGAGGTTGTCTGTAACGGTATAGGCAATAATAACTACACAGATGAAGTAAAAACGTGCGAAACTTACATCTTACATTATGCATCAATATCTACGACACTTCGTGTCTCATAAATGGAATTGTTTTCACATGTGCTTCATTTTTTTTATAGTTATCGCAATGGATAAGACAAGTATGTTTCTAAGTTTAAAAACTTTAATAACAAATTCCTAAAAATAATAAAATATGTTAAACATGAAGAGCCTAAAAAAATAAAAAGTTTTCAAATTGAAGTGTTTGACGATGTCAAGCCTTAAACACAACAATACTTAGCGATTTAAACAACTTAACTAGTAACGGAACGTAATACTAATAAGATATGGTAACATGGTGGGATTGAATCTAGCGTAACACCAACTATCTATTCGACACGGTACAAATTTCAAACATTTCAATATTTTCATTTTGTACAACGCTTTGTAGTTTTTTTGTTTAATTCAGTTACATTTTTCAAAAATAGCTTTCAATTTTTCCAATTTTAATTTAAATATGCGTACGTATAAAATATTAAGTGCGGCATTACAATATGTTATTATATAACGGCATGGACAGATTACTCATTTCATTATAATAATATGAGCGGTACGTCTGCACAACATACCGTTCAGTACTTTGTATTCACTAATCTCCTAAGTCCCAATCATTAAAGTGTATTGTTATTGTTTCATCATCAGTTCAGCTATAATGATGTGACGTGATGATGACTCTTAAAAGCAAGCTTGAATGATGGCTTTGCAATGCAACCGGTACTAACACACGGGTGGATTATTCTAATCCGTTGAAGAGTTGCATTTTTGTTCTGGAGACACACCAAACATTGAGATCATTAAAAACGGCTGAAATGTTGCTGTCCGTTGAGAAGTTTTACTCTTTATCAGATCCACATTATATTTAATAGTGACTAACTTCAAGCCATTCCTTACACACTAATAAAAGAATAATTGAAATCAGTTCATAACAACTGAACTGTGGTTGTACATATGTTGGAAAAAACACACAAACGTAGAATCGCCTCCTTTTTTGAAGTTGATGAAAAAGTTTTGCTGCGGATACAATCCATTTATGCCTTCGCATAAATAATAAAATTATCAAACTGTCACAGTGACCGCGAATATACGACCGCTATGAATGTAGCCGCAAGCATAAGCGATGAATGTCGACATATTTTAGATACCCGTTGAACAGTTTCCATAACTAAAATTGGTTTTAACTCAATTATGCGCCAAAAAATGTCACATGTGACGGAATTATTTTTTATTATCAAAATTATAACAAAAAAAGGCAACGCAAAAAATTTGATTATCATCTGGGACGGTCGCCTCTTTGTCACTTACCGACGCATGTGTCAATCGTCGCCCGATTAATAATATATCGCTCAAGCATTTGTTGTCCACAAGTATTGCATCGACGTAAAAAACCGGTCAAGTGCGTAACGGATAGCTAGATATTTTCAAGTTCTCATTGAAATTTTGATACGTATGATTGTCGCTCATGTTTTCCTGGTTGAGACGTTTTGTCGCTTAGGCTTATAAGGGGCGAGAAGATCATAATAAGAAAGTGGTTACAATATTTCTTATAACGATCTCTTTTACTTCACATGTCGCTTGATGCATTTCACAGAAATTTTGCAGATTTATTTTAGTCAAAATATTTCTAAGGGTATCTGCGTATTTACGTCACCTAAATCTAAATAAATTATGTATATCAAATTTCATCTTACTCCGCAAAATGCTTTTGTTTGCGCCATGTTCTTGTCAAAGCTTTATTAGACTCGAAATAGACTATGGATAAAACTAATTCGGAGAGAAAATCCGAATTCAGTATAGTACTGTTATATTAGTTAAAAGTATCTGTTGTTACTTTACTGAACTACAGAACTTACTTTACGGAAAACTATTAATATTTTTACATTATAGTCGTCAATTTATATATTTTAATTTCATTTCTAAACCTACATTTGAAATTTTTTATTACTAACGATTTGAACTATATGTGAAATAATTATAGTATATTATATAGAGACCTATAGCTATATAATCAACTGTATTAAATGAACGAAGGACATCAAACGACCTTTTGGTGTAAATAAATGCGAATGTATAGTAGACAAAGCTACTTCTAAAGCTATTGTATTCTAGGTATGTGGTACACATAACCGACTACCCATCTAGACGACGCCGTAGAGTTGGTAATGACCCTGCCTGCCGAGCGAGTGGACCAAGGTTCGATCCCGCCTGGGACAAACATTTATGTGATATTTGTGTACGTCCATACCACTCACAACATTGTGAATCCTAGTTCGGGGGTATGAGTGTGGAAACGTTTATTTTTACCTATCAACCTGCTATGCTTTTAACTCTTCGTCTATAATATAAACCTCTTGAAATCCGTTAATAAACTGTCGCAGATAAACAGAAATGTTATTTTATACTTAGCAACAGAAATTCCCTGAAAATGATAAAATAA
The DNA here is from genome assembly GCA_003671415.1 of Megathymus violae. NCBI lineage: Eukaryota > Metazoa > Arthropoda > Insecta > Lepidoptera > Hesperiidae > Megathymus > Megathymus violae. Next base: position 7,585,027 of record PDGT01000001.1, read on the forward strand.
CAGTTCCCTTTTAATAGGATGTAGTAAGGCATCTTAATTGTAATAAATTACACTGAAAATCTCTAGTTCCACTTAATTAAATAAGTAATATAAATGACAATAATTTCAGATGTTTAATGAAATAAAAAAGTTTTGGCGACATTTATGATTCCTTAGCTCCTGAATAAATGAGCAGGGAAGACCCTTTATTTCACTGTTCGTCGGTAAATTAATAACTGGGGTTCACGAAAATATTACAATTAAAATATTGCCTGACAATTATATTTGTATTTAATGTACCTTCTTAAGTAATGGCAAAAAAAAATACGCACAAATGGTAACTTAGCAATACAATCATACAAATTATTTGTTACATTGTCATTACGTTTAAAATATTTAACAAAAATTTGGTAAAATTGCAATGTAATAAAATGTAACAAAAATTCTGTAACAAAAAAAAAACAAATAAAAATTTCTAGCCTTTTTTGTTAGTATAGAAGAAGCGAGTGTTTTAAATTGGATCTGCTTATGGTAAATAGTCAAGCATTCACAGACCAGGCTTGTGAAAAATGACCTTTCGCTAATGCCGTCTGGATTAAATTAGGTAGTACAGAATACAGTGACGTCCAAGAGGAGGTGTCATTGCCTCCCCCGTTGCCAAACAGAGTCCATGACAAATAAAGGTAGTTGACTTGGCTGAAGCATGGATGGAGATAATCCAAATATATCTAGTGTTATATGGCTACTATCACCCATCAACGTTTATCACCTACGTGAAATGGAGTTGCAATACTTCTTGGGGTCGATCTCAGACGTATCACTAGTCCGGAAGATTTTTAAAAATGTATAAAGCCGATAAACGAACAGATGGGCAACCTGATGATATATGGTCACCGCCACCCATTGATGTCAGTAACACCAAAGGAAACAAACCGTCCAAGATGAAAACAGGAGGAAGAGGGGTTTTAGCTAGCCAAACTGGTACAAAACCCTACTTGGACGAGTATCGTCGGGAATAAACTGGGTGATTCAGAGCCAAGCGATCTCGAACAGGAGGGACCATTCCATAGCCTCGTCCGTTGTTCAGTAGGACGCACAACAAGCGCGGAGGTTTGCTTCCGCTCGAGGATGAATATAGCCCCTTTCATCCCCAAAACATAATATGAATTTGATTATAATAATTTTCAACGGTTAGCACAAATAAGTATAAAACATCTGGATTTAAAAACAAAAAATTAAAGCTTATTTCCAAAATCTGTCATTAAAAAGTATTAATAGCCACAGTCAATTCACGTTTTCATATCAATAGCTTTAAAAGCAATACCTATTTTTGCTGAAAGTGAAAATGAAAAAAGAGCCTTTCTTTTTCTCTATTTAAAGTGCGACGCTGTCTATTTAAAAAGAAATAAAAGAAAAGGGTTCTGAAATAAAATGATTGCATTGTATAGGCATTGTAGTGTGCTGGAAAATGCATTATCGGGCAGGCAATTATGACCATTATCCACTTCTCACTACAAAACAGGGACAATTCTAAAGACCTTCGCACGGCGGTGTGACGGCTTAGCGCAAAGTTTTAAACTATGTTACAATTATGTCACGTATTTCACACCTAAGGGCTGTTTCACACTATAGTTTTAATAATGGAATATTTGATTTATTATCTGAATAATGTTTTGAGTCTCATAAGCAAAAATACCATAAATTTGTATACTTACGGTACTTTGTATACCTACAGTGAAATTAGTGAGGAATTTCAAAGGCAACGGTTAATAATAATACAGAATATGTAATATGTACTTTACACGTCATATTTTAATGAAAAAAAAAACATTTTATCGAAATAAAAAGTCTACTATATAATTACAAGGCAAAATTTCTATCACTTTAAGAAGTAGTATTAGAATGTAAAATCGTTAAGTAGTTTAAGGTATTTTCTGTATGATCATAAAATTCTATCTATTATTCTAATAATCAGATTATAAAATTCTATTTCAGTTTGTTCATTTTTTTTAACCCAAGTAATTTTAATAAGAAAAATACGAGAATTTTGAACGACCCCGATCACAAAGTACAAAGCCTTAACGTATAGCATGGAATATGGTATAACATGGAATTTGAGCTAACTGCTTTAAAGCATTGTCCATATAAGAACCACTCGTAACTTTTATGCCGTGAGTTATATAATGAAATGAGGATGAAATTTTAATTTTTAACTACATAGAACACAATTCAGGAAGCAGTTGTTTCCGACAACGGACGTGACTTAAGAAATGACTGCTTTGAAAATTTATGTGTTATTGTGTTTCATTAGTAATGTTTGCGTTCTTCAGTGCTGTTTAATTATCGCAATTAAAGTGAGTAATACGTACTAATAAAAGCCGATGCTCAAACGTTTCATTATCTCATGGTGCGTTCTTTAGCTATCTTAGAGATTTAGTTGTTTTGGATCAGCAACATGAAAAATTTTGATACTCATACCAAGAGGAATGCCTTTCATAGAGGTTTTTTTTTTTTGTAAATTTTAAAATAATTTCAGGTTTTTTACAGACCATGCATCTATTATCTCCATTATAAAGGTTGATCCCGAGTTTATTTAAAATGACTCCGCTTATTAAAACTAAATATAGCTGGTTACTGATACAAAGTAGTTTCATTACGAGAAACGTACTTCATCCCTGACTTGAGATATTATATCGGAGTTTCATCATATAAACAAAAAAAAAATATATTTTAATGATCACATTTTATGGTGCCTTTGTTTTGTTTTCGTCTATCTATTGTACATCTGTGTTAGAATGATATTCGTTCACTGTTTCATAACCTACATTCTTTAAGTTATAAGCATCATCGTAACTGTCCGCTCTTGTCAAAAAATTTGTAGTAAATTTTTCTTAGTCTACGATTGAAACACTTATTCAATGATATTTATTTCACTGAATTCGATTGTACCTAAAATTGACAATATTTAGAACACAAATATTTAACGTGATATACACCTGTCTAGTTTTATTAATTCCCAATTAATAATAGGAAGGACCGATTTTCTCATGCGGTGATTCTTCTTTTTGCTTTAGTAAAACCTTTATCTTATATTTTATGCTCGTTACAAGTAGATTATTTGGCAACTCATGAGTTAGGTACTTATATATCCTTATTACTGTCGACTTATGGCCTGTTTCTTTTTTGTTACTTTTCGAGTTCAGGCCGCACTATAAAGCTTTAGTTTTTATTGAATTATTTTATTTAATTGACATATCAATAGGTGTCATCAATTCAAATCATTTAAATGTACTCAACATTGCCTACTCTTCATAATTTTCCTTTGTCAAACAAAGACATTTATGAAACAATAATTTTAATGGCGGCACTGTACTCTTAACTATTGTCACCCGTTGATCTAGTGCCATATAAATATTAACAATGATGCACTAACTGTCATTAAATCGTTTGGTCGCGAACCTGGTTTTACAGACTTCCGGGTTTAGAACACGCACACTCGCAAACATTTATAACCAAAATACCTATTTTAAAGTCACAATGTAGTATGTTTTGATACTTCAGCGTATGTTCTAAGATTACTTTTTATTATTCTAAGTTTAGTTCAAAATGAGTTGCCATCTTATTCGTAGGTGCAGCTTCCAGAGTGACATCATCTGATGTTTCTTTAATAAATGTTATGTGCCACAGTACAAATTTTCTAATACAGATTACATCATGATGCTATCCTTCACAAAAACTAGTGATACCCATTCATAATACAAAAATTACTACAAAAATAAAAGCTGCATGCTGAATTTTGTCCTACGTCTCGTAAAGTAAGTAACAAAATGATAACAACAGTAAGTAACATAATGACTTCTCTAACCTACAAGAAGTCCCGGTTCTTGGCTGCTATAGCATCTTTGCGAACTTGGTAAGACGATACATTAGTCTAGTGACACCCTGGCGTTGCTTACTGAGACGACCAAATTATGAGATATCTAACTAAGACACGAAATTATGCAAATATAACACTAATAAGTTCACAATTGGTCCGAGAGCCTCCTCAATCCTCGTATATAAAACGGCTGCCTAGGAAGATTTTCTGTAACCCGGAATTTATGTTCTACGAGTTTGTCTTATAAATTTAATTTCCCGTAATACAAAAACACATAATTTTAGTAGAAACACTCATCAACGACCGTAGATCCGCTGGCAGAGAAATAAGTAGTAAGCCCGACAACTGTCAACAACGTTCGCCGTCGCCTACGATACTTAATTGAAAACTCAATCATTTATTCATCTGATCGAAATCGTTGAGGCTCTCTGATGGCTCGTGTGCTTTTTCCTTTTATTTTTACTTCGAAGTAAAATGGTTAGCTAATCTTTTCTACGGAGGATAGAAATTTATTGCCGTAAAGTACCCGCAGCGGCTTTTTTTATTCAAACTCCTGGTAATTTGGTAACCTGGTTCGACCAGATCCGTTTAATTTATGAAATTATCTGTCTGTAACTAAGCTTATTACGTAAAATATTATTTATTTATGAAGTATTAATAATTTGAAAGCGTTAACAAAGTTCTTCAAAATTGCTTACAGTCTATTGTAGTTACGTGGCTTTATTTTTATTACTTTTTGGCTTATCTAAGAACTTAAGCTCCACGAAGCTTAAATCAGCTTTGTAAAACTTAAATCTACTTGCGCAACAGTTTCCATGTGGATTATTGAATTTACAGGTAAGTCTAGAAATGGGAATTGGAGTGGGTGCGTCTATAATAGAACATACATGACTAAATGCTGAAACGAATTGTCGATTTACTTTCTATGGCAGCATTATGTTGCTCTATTTTGTTATAATGTTTAGTCTTCTTTCGCTGCAAGAGTATTTTTATTTTAATCATTAAATATAGTAGAAAAAAATCACTGTTAATTAAAGATCTTTAAGATAAAAAAGGACTGGAACTTTCTGTGCCTGTATAAGTCTGAAATTCTACAACACTGCCAACTAGGTCTCACCCTCCTTTCTCAAACTTAGCTCTAAATTCTTTCAACTAGCTTCCTGTTGTAAGGGATACTCTTTTTCATTTCAATTTTATTTAAAATTTTCAAATAATCGCGAAGTTAACATTTTAAAAATATGTAATTTGAGTGGATATCTTATAAACACATGCATACTACGGAAATAGGATTGCCTGTATTGCTATTTATGTACCTGTAGTGGTTTGGACAAATGGATCATCACTGACGGTCAAGACCGAGAATCGAATATTTATCTATTACATAAATGTCTGGTGCGACCGAGAATAAAACTCGAGACTTTGTTCAGGTGTCGGGTCGTTAAGAGCAAATAAATTAAAACTGGCCGCTAAGTCAGGCGATACTCCGCAATATAAATTTAAAAATGAATCTTGATAACAAATACTGCATTCTGCATACTACCATATCATATAAACTCTCATCTGCATGAAAGAAAACGTTTGATTTAAATTCCTCAAGCTGTTCAGTAGGTTTTGTCGTGCGATCGCTAATAAATGTATCAACGATTATATTTAAAAGATAATAAAAAAAATCGATACAGTTATTTAACGAGAAGCATCTTTTAATAATTTATTATTTACTGAAAATTTAAAAGTTATACAATGGGTGGACATAATGCCATACAGCATTTTTTCGTGTCCAACCCTATCTATGTGGAAAAAGTGTAATAGACATAAATATAACAAAAGTGAATAAAAATATAATACAAACAATAATAAAGTACTTAAATAGATAGACCATACAACATTTAATACATTCAATTAATAATTACGTAACATTTTCAAATATCGGTTGAACATCTACAAAGAGGTCACGTAATATATTGTACTATTGCCCTGTGTTTTTAAAGAAGTTCAATAGCCTGCACCAGTTAGCAATCACCACACATGCTTGTTGCCACAATAATAAGAAATAGAGCTCTTCTTACGTGTTTCAAGATGTTATGATGAGTTGCAACATCATTTGAAAAATCATAAGTCCAAAGTACGCCATGATCAGTTACAACAAATAGAATCTTCACGGAGCGTCTTTGTTCTCGAATATGTCGCACCTTTAGAATGAAAGTGACTTAACTCAAAATTCCTGAAATTCCAGATTTTACAATAAATTTACTTAAAAAAGCTTCACTTCTTCATTTGAATTGGATACGTAGAGCAATGGAGGATGGATGGACTGTCCCAATGCTGGGATCAAGTGTTCTCTCACGTTAAAAAGGTTACAATCCACCATGCATTGGTTATAGTCGACTACAACAGTAAAGGTTTGTTTGTATATTTCATACATCTTTAAGAACGCTATGGAGAAATATCAGATATGATAGATTCTTAGAAGTGTCTTCATTCACCAAAACTAGTTATATCGAATATCTGATACGCATATAACTTTGAAAAATTACAGCGCAATGTGCGGAAGACCGTTCTTCAAACTACTGGATTATCCTTGTTTTGGTGCTTGACACTATTGGCATCGCTTATAAAAACTTTTTAAAGCAATTAATTTCTTAGCTCATGCACAATATAAGAAGATTGAAATTTATCACGCTTTGTTTATACTTTTACGTTAAAATCTAGTACAATCGACAATGACGACCCTGTAGCTGTACTTGCCGAGAGAGGTGTCCCGGGCTCGATTCCCGGCCGGGGCAGACATTTACGTGATAGATAAATGTTTGTTCTCGGGTCATGGGTATCTGTGATGTCATATCTGTGTGTGTCCACGCCACCTGCTGCAACACAGGGAATCCTAGTGCGGGGATGTGAGTGTGTAAACGTTTATGTTTATTTATAATTTAACAAATTATCTTAATTGTATTATAAAAACAAAAAATTTCATCCAAATGAGTAGGTTCGGGAGGCTTGGGAGTAATGTTCGGTACCATTAATTTTATGAATATGTCATAAAAACGGAAAAAAAATCAACTAAATCACGTCCTTAACTGGATTGCTAAACTATATGTGTACCAAATTTCCACCTATTTTGTCCAGTACGTTTGGAAAATAGAAAATAGGTTGTGTCATAAATACATACAAGAAACGCGAATGATTTCATAAGGCTTTGGTCTTCATCTAAAGACGTCATTCATATATCTACATATATGAAACAATAAAACTGATACGAAGATATTATCAGAAAATTGACTGGTTTTGCAATCATGTTTTAAGAAATTCCAAGATCCGTGACGATGTAAATTACTTTTATTCAATTACATTTTTATTACACAAAATAAGAAAACGTAAAAAACAATTGAGGTGCAAGTAAGCAACATAAACCCAGTTATTTTAACGCAACTCTCGCGTAACACGCTTAAATGCTTACCAACTCCTCATATTTATCCTTCCAACCAGCAGATGTCTTCACGGTAAAATAAAACAGTATAACCTTTATTTATCCTCACAATAAAATAAGCTGACAAAACAGAATATTCTCGTTGGAGTAAAAGAAAAACAAGAGATGAAGGAAAAATGCATTTATAGCGGAGTTATTGAGTTTCCAATAAGTGATAATGAAGTGGCGGTATTGTGTAGCGGCAAGCTTCAACGGATATTCATAACTACAGTGTATCTCCGTACTTTAGTATTTGATTTGTTGTTATCAATCATGCTTTGTTTTATTCGATTCCAACTGATTTACTAATAAATTAATAGCTCACTTTGTTAAAAGTGTTATTCGTTTTGTAATTAGTTATGCTTCCTTATACTTACCTATTTAACACTTTTGACCATTGACTACGAAATGCTTGGTAATAAAAACACAAATATTTTAATAAATAAACAGCGTGTGTATAAAGACGTATATTGGAAATCTTACAAATCTTTGTTTGTACGATTTTACATATTATAATATTATCATGCTTTCTTTGCAAAGAAAAAACAAAAGGCTTTTTATGAAGGATTTATGTGACAAAGAACTGTTTATTCTGGAAGTACAGGAAATCCTACTGGAGGCATACTTATATAAAAGTTATTATTAATTCATCTGAAGTTCAAATGAGTTAATCGAAACATGTCACATTCTTTCTTAAAATTATTTATTATAGTTAAAATGAGCCGAAGTTGGCGATTCGTATCGGTCACTGAACATAGTTAGATACGGATTACTGTTTCAATCAAAACCAGAATGACCTTTGGTTAATTGTGGAAAGTTTTTTTTGTTAAAAAGTGTTCTTGGTAAGTGTCTACATTTTAATCTATAAGTATTTAGTTATAATTGCTTAATAAACACTGACCAGATTAAATACATTTAGATTTTTTTTATTTAAAACTTTTTTTATTCTTCCGCTTCCAACAGATTCTTTTTGTTTCATATCTTTCGAAAAATGTAGTATTACATACCAATAAAATAAATCTTGGATACGTAATTTACTTATCATGATTGAATTTCGACCACTAGGCGAAACCTAATTTTTTTTTATGTTAATAACCGACAAACGAGCAGACGAGCCACCTGATGGCAAGTGGTCACCGTCGCCCATGGACATTAACAAAACCAATGGTATCACTGATGCGTTGTCATCCAGGAAATTAGAAGAAGGTAAAAAAAAAACTGGCTCTCAAGCCCCGAGCCGGAACACGACGAGTCGTTTGGCGGTTGACTCAAGCAGGAGGGTGGTAGCTAGCCAGGCAGGCTTTACGGAAAGATAATAATACCAGTAATAATATTAATGACTTAATAATAATACTGATAATATAATCTTTACGCGAAGCCCTACCACCAAGCAGGCTGACTTCTGTCGCCTCTTGCGACAGCCTATTTTGTCAGCATGGGATTGGGGGGGGAGTATTCTAGGCCGCCCCAATACGACCTAATATTATAAATTTATCTTCTCTATTCAAAAACACTGAAAACTGTTTCAAATATTCCTATTAAATATTATATAGGGATAAATTGACGTCATTTTTTGTTTCATTTTGTTTCATAACAAAAATAGGTCAACAGGTTTTACAATAACGTCAATTAATTAGTTGATAACAATGTCAGTAGCCAAATTTGTGTAATTGAGGAGGACTAGATTGTGATATATGCCAACCATGACGTGGCATGCCAATCTAAGTTAACCATGCCCAATCCGTGTGTTATAAGTTCTTAGTATCAACATTAGTACATTTAAAAGTCTTGCATGTCTAATTAAGCTTCAAAATATGTGTATAATTGACGACTTATCATTACGATAAAATAACTTTTTCTGAAATTTTATGAATTTGAACAAAAAATTAATTACAAGAAATATCACAAATGAAAGTTTTTAAAGATTATTAATTTACCAGAATGATCATTAATTAAGTAAAATATTATAAAAAGATAGCTCTATAATTAGAATAAAATTTTTAAGAATTATTTTACCTACAATACCTAAAAATAGCGTAAAAATAGCGTAATGACTGATATGGATCGATAACAACAGGCACCGATATATTATTAGCAGCACAAGAGCGCTTATGAAATTTTTGCAGCTAGCTTGGTCATACTCGCAATGAGCTAGACCATATAACTCCCGACTGCGTCCGCTTGTTTAAAAACCGATCTATAACTTTGAACTTATCGAACATCCTAAGTCAAATTTTAAGAAATATTCCATCTTTTCAAATAATAATAGCATAAAATGAAAATTACCGAATTTATTCGATTAGTAAGAAATTATTAAAATTGTTAAATCTTGGAACGCATGCTTATAATTAGCACAAACCGTTAGACTATAAACTTTAAATTTAATAATTGATAATAATTATAACATCATAATTTCTAAATCTTAGATTCGTGATTAGATATTTTACATCAAAATTGATTATTTAAACTATGTCGAAATACACTTAATTACACAAAACAAACTCCAACTGAAGACATTACTTCCACGAATGTGGAACAATAATGCTATCTCGGTTTTCGAGCGGCGCTAAGAGCTCAAAGTTTGTGAGAATTTATTTCATTCTTATGGTACTATTATGCCGTTCTCAGCTACACAACATAAATAATAATGCAGACCGTTATAGGGTCATTACAGTCGAAACGGGCCGTGCGACGCTACATGCCCCTCCTCTCTCTCACGTACGTAGGGTTGTACTGGACAGCCCAAAACGCAAAAGCGGGAAAATCACTTCTAGATCTCACGCAATAGAATCTAGATGATAGAATAGATGCGGTGACGCTCATACTTACTGCTTCAGCTAACGTATAAGCGACGTATGTACTCGTGTCTCTAACACCTAGGTCTTTCAAGAAACTATTTACTAAAATTTTAGTTATTTTTATTTAAACACTCATATCCCTCCCTCTCATAAAATTATCAATATATAAATAATATACTCTGAGTTATTATTCTGAGGATGATTATTTTTTTTCGTGAAAACAGTACACTCCTAAAATTCCATGGTTGTTATTCAATAAATGGGCTTGAGAAACAATACACTTAAAACAGAGCTATATTTTTTGCATCCTTCAAGGCCAATGGCTTGTAATAAATTGTAATGTCTAACCACACTTATGTTACACTAGGGATAGTAACAAATTGGATGGGTGCTAATGGCTAAATCCTCCGTGGTTGAAATTGATAAGTGATCAATTCTAATTTTTGTCATTATTTAACAATCGTTAAGTTATTTTGCAAATCTTGGACCTGGGTTAACATTACAGTCGATTAGACTAAAAATTTCTTCACCGATCCGCACTGGAGTTCGTGGTGCGGAATCTTCAAGACTTCATAGTTCTTCGTCGTTATGAAGAATAACATTATTTGTAGCTTTTTATCGGTAATTTATTAGTGATTTTAATTAGTACGTTTTACTTGTACCAATACCATATAACCAAGAAAACTTGAGTCGGTAAGAGATTAGAACTCGTTCTACTCGTATTAATCTTGGTACATCGTTACATTGAAGGAAAATAATTTGTAGTTACATAACACGAGAACGACGAAAACAAATGTTCTTATATAACAATGCAATCGGCATTACGAATAATACATTCGCATGTTTCTATCGACAACGGCTAAACACAATAAATGTAGAGGAATATTCACAAGAACGAATACAAATACGTATTTTCGGAACATCCCTAGTGTAAATACACTCGACTGATGGAGACGTTCAAAGCTTAAGAAAATACGCTATCTTCGTATATTTTGGTGAGTTTGGTCTTAGTAACTATTTGTTAAAGTGACCTTATGGCACTTTGGTTCAGTTTTAGAACTTATTTTTGTAAGGGAATTGAAATCACAGTATTTAATCAAATAAAGTAAGAGTATATGGCTTTATTTAATTTTAAATAATTTGAGAATTATTTCTGTAGCAAAACTGAATCTATTATTATTAACTATGACATTTGTAACATGGTTAAGTAATTACAGATTATGTAAGCGTAATAATAGTTGAGTGGTTTGAATGTTAGCCTCACGTACGTGGAAAAATAAAATATCTAATACATACCAAGATATTTCTTGAATTCAATATCAATAGTAAATTACATTGCATATTATTTATTTATATCATATGAAAACCCTACATGTCTAACAGTTCTCCCCAATGCTTACAAAGACGTATCAAGTGTACCGACCTGTACTTGGTCGGTATGGTTGATTGTGGACGTAATCCCTACTAGCGACTGAGTAGCTAATGAGCAACTTGAGAGTTTTTATATTGTTTTAAAATAAGAGCAACAAATGTAAATGTCTTAAGTTTATTTAATCTTACCTATACCCTAATGGTAATTAAGACATAAAACACTACAACAACATTACAGCGACAGAATCAATAATTGCAAGTCAATCAATCAAAAACTGAAATGTTACTTAAACTCAGAGGCACCAGTTTTGTTGACATCGTATATACCATAAAAACACCACACAGGTCGCCCCCTTTCCCTAAAGGGGGTCGCATCAGATGACGGCTTAGAGGCCTCCAGGCCAAAGCCAACCTCGGGTGGTGTTTAGTGGGTAGGCCTCTAGGTTTTTCGGGAGTCCCACATAACCAGCGCAGCCGGCTGCGCTGGTATGCTATGAGTATTCACGACCCCCCTCCCCCGCTTCCCGGAGGGTAGCCCTTTTCCTCTTGTCTGGGCGCAAAAAAAAAAAACCACACAGGCGACGTATTGATAAAACGCCACGCCGTGTCGGTTATGGGTATCGGTCGGTTATGGTTGTTGATGGTGGTGTTGATGGCTATTATGGACTGCAGTATTTGATCCACGTGAGTATTTATTTTATTTTATTATTGATCTATCATTACAACCTATAATAATCCTACTCAAGTTTCCTCTCATAATAATAGGGGTTAAATTTATAGACCGTATGATCAAGTGCGCGTTGACAAAACACACACATCTTTGACTGTATCATAAGGTAGCCCTTCATCGAAGCAAAAAAAACGACAGAATAAAAAACCGAATATTCGAAGAATCCCGAGCGTCAAATGGTCAAACCAGCAAGCCTACTTCAAGTCATAAAATTGTGTGTTACTTTACTTTGTATGTACACAAATGTAATTAAGCACTAATAAACTTTTTATATCTTGTTATGCTGATGATTGATTCTCGTTTCACTTAACTTAAGACAAACTTAACATCAGGTAACTATGCGTTACGACGGCGCCCAGTATCTGAAGTCTTTACTCGCGCCCATTGAGGCTGGGATGAAAGCGAGGTCATTACCTGAAACAAAGACGAAAGCCGCTCAAACTGCGCATAAATCGTGCCACGCTGTTTACCTACGTCGAGGCTTCCTAGGACGCCGCCAAAGAAAACGCAGCCTAGTTTACCGGGAAACGTGCACGTTGAAAGAAACCTTTTTTTATATAATACCAATGTTTCAAAAGGCATTGGCCGCCGCGTTATTATACATTTACAAGGTCTCGAAAATTCACCGAAAATATTTGTGTAGTGTGTAAGCTGCTTTGCGCATGTAACAGTCGCGATACGGCAAGACGGACTGGATAAACTACGTATAATCTGTATGTATCATTATAATACTTTGAACAGAAAACTTGATACGAATGGTTATTTATAAAAAAGCGATGGTAACTTTTTGATATAAAGAATATTTAAATTCAATTTGTTTTATCGGTTTTTGAATAAAAAACGCATTTCGGGCCTTCCGTCTACAGGCGCACATTTACGATGCCTACATGTAAATCTGATGATATTTTTTTATATTTTTTTTTTCAGTAACCCAGAGTTACTGAATAAATGAACCAAGTATTATATACACACATACAACAAACTATATTGTTTTTTGACGTAGTTGAACATATGCAATTTTACTATTAGGAAGGCTCAAGAAACACCTTTTAAGACACCTTTGTTCTAAACTGTCCATTTATTTAAAATTGACCGTGAAATAACATTTCATACCTGTTTCAGTCGCAGTGTGGGGGAACCAGTATTAATGCGGGACCCCGCTTCCTCTTCAGTTGGCAACACTTCGGTGATGCCTCAGGTAATACCTTAGTGTATGGGTAACGGTGACCATTTACCATCCGGTGGCTCGTCTGCTCGTATGTCGACATAAAAATGGCATCTTTTTGAAAGTGCAAAGTATAGTGCAAAGTCTAGTGCAAAGGTATATTATACCTACATTACAATACATTAAGTTTAAAGGGCGTGATAATCTTTATTATTTTTAATTTTTTAGTTGGTAAATAGTTTATCAAGTGACATACAAGTATTGGTTTATAACTCACTAAAATTACATGTTTAATTTAATAACATGATATTATCGTTTAAATGTAATCTGAATACAAATCTGACAAATAAATTATGATGAGCTTAAATTAGAAACAGTTGAAAGCATATAGTGTGACCGTTGACGCTGTAACATTAATTTATCGGTATAACGACATGATAATGAATATTTGAAAATGTGGATAATTAAACTGTGTCACATAAGCTTGATCATACAAGTTTATTTTATATGAACATATATTATCCTATTAATTAAACGAATACAAACGAAGCGCAGATTCCAGAATAGTATCGACGTAATTTTGTTAGTGCGAAACACCTGTCGATGAGTGGTCGAATTATTATGTTTACTACTTTGGGGATTTATCGTAAATATCTCAGAGAGCGTCACACGCTGAGATTCTATCTGATGCTTAATTAATGTGACGTATGAAACAAGCCGCCAATACAGCTGGTTGGGCAGGCGCCAAGTTGCTCTTTTTGCTCTCCGCACATAAAATGTGTTGTACTTACCATCTATCTACGTATCGCACATTCTCTCTAGGAATGAGACGCTGAATGCGACGTCCGCGACCACAAATCAGCAACCACTTTGTTCTTTCACGGTCCCCCGCGTTTCTCCACCGAGAAATCGGTATTGATCTATTTTTAAACTGATTACTGACTGCTTGTTATCCTATTGTTCGATTTCGTACTATCCCGCTGACAGAATGCAGAATAGTTGCGCCGTTGTAAAAAAAAATTACACGCTTAATGCTAAACAAAGGTGGCTAATTGCGTACGTTCAATCTTTTGTAACGGATGACTTGGTAATAATAGCGAAAGTCGAACAGTCGTTACGTGTTTTGTTCGGCTGATTTGAGAACTGTTTAACGAGACCGCTCGGTTCGTCGAATGGTTGCTACATTTTTAGCACGTTATTTAGACATCGCTTCCTGTTGCTTTTCCTGCATGTTAATGAGCGGGACCAAAACGACTTTCATTGCTCAATACCAGTGTAATGATATAATATTTTATTCGAAGTTGGTTTTATGCAAACACTTTTCGAACGTCAAACTACCCCATCGCTTCAACAAACTCCTACCGTGAGTGATCTCGCAAGAAGAAGCGGCAAGAAACTCCCGAGGAGTTTTTTTTCCTACTCACAGTTACAGAACGCACTTAAACTTGCTTAATATTTATCTCATGTCCAGGCAGTCTTATCCTGAAAGTAATCACCAACTTTGTAATACGATATAAATCCAAGAACTTCCATTTTGGCCGGCGACGAATAGGTGATGACTTTGGTAATGCATGTTAATGTTTAGTCATCTGTCGGCTACTGATATAAAACATATTGTGACAGACAAACAATTGTTCTCGGATTGTTGAGGTTTGCTGCGTCTTTCTTTGTGTACATTCATACAACCTACAATCATCTGCTGTTTACGTGAACGTGATGACCCTACGACACTTACAATTAAAACTTTCCATCTAAAACTTTATGCAATACATATTGAATGTATTGCATTTATGACCAACCTCAAACAGGGTTGTTATTGACTGAAGTTGATTTTATTCCAGAAATCTAATGTAGCTAAGTAAGAAAATAATTCTTCCTTGCATTATAGGGGAAGTCAAAAATTTGATTATCTTCACCGAGTATTTTCGTTTCCATCTATGGGACAATCGGTTGAGGGAATTACAACAATTCGCACAAAATTGACAAAGCGCTGTTTGAGCAAAGCGTCCTTATAGTGGAAAATCTTTATAATAGAAAGATGGATTCCTGCGACAAAGGCGATGTGTGCAGAAAATGCCTCAAATTATATTGAAGTCGGAAAAGGCCAGCACAATAGAAAGCTCCGTATGGAGGTCGGAGGCTGTTTGAAAGCAGACAAAATCGACTTTACCTTTCGACTACTCTCAATGTCACACTCCAGTTTATTACAAGCCGTTTTTATTAATAGAAATTCATAACTAAACCCTTTTTATCAATGATGCGAATCTTTTCGATCAAATGTTAACCTTTTTGGAACAATGTAGTATAACTTATCAAATATTTAAATTAAATTAAATTCAATCAATTTTCTGTGTTATTGTGATGTGTTCAAACACGTCGTGTTTACGTTTGCCGGAAGCATTAAAGCAACTTATGAACTGGTGTTAGCCACTTAATCCTCTGTTAATTTAAGTAACGTGGTAATGTAACAGACGAAATAGACAAAAATAGGGGTAAGATTTCATAAATCGTAATGTTACTAACAGAGCTACTTATGGTGACATGACACAATAAGCGATGGCATCATGGTATTTCTGAATGACTAATTTTTATATTACTTGCTTTAATAGAACAACCGAAGCAAGGTTCTTTGAGCTTGGCAAAAGCAGGTAACACTAGAGAAAAGTTCATTCGGAACACTTATAATAGTAATTCGACATTATCTTCTTGATGAGCAATTTCAGAAGCGTTGCAACATTATTATGTAAGCCCAAAGGGTTCATTGCCGTGACCGGCAACTTCCGGATTCTTATCCAGCTACACACATAACAAAGAAAGAAAAACAATATTTATGAATAACCTTATAAAAGAAAAATTATGATCAACAAGAAAAACTATATGAAGACCCAACCTCCTATAACTAATAATTTAAAAGTATGTTTATTATTTTATTTTCACTTCAACTGACTTCATTTTTGTATCCAATGTTTTGTATCAATTGTTAATTATCATGAAAAGTGGATATAACTTCTGTTTGTTTTAATTTAAGTTTGTATTGATTTGAACAGCGAATTTTAAGATTTTTCAGTAAAGAAATAGGTGAAATTCACTGGAGCGACATGTATGGCGGAACGTTTTAAAACTTGTAAAAGAATCGTCTTCTAGCGCCTGAAAACGTTCGAGCGGAAACTTGTACTATTCTCAGACGCAATAAATGGCGTGATCACTTGCACGCACTACTCGGAAGAGAACCAATTCTCTTTTCAATTTAAAATACACAGATTTTTTGGAAAGTTTTTGTTACTTATCTCGATTTTTATTCTATTGTGTTTTTTTTTTGATAGGTGAAGAAGATTTTAATGAATTCAACTTTTTTTCACTCACGAAATATTAACGCCTTGTAACTTTATTTAAACGCTTCGTATTCTTAAGGTTCCACCTTACAATCAGTTCAGCTATTTTGTCATAAAGCAAGTTGTTTCAAATTCCTTTTGTGTTTCGGTACTAAGTGATAGGAACAGCTTGTGAGTGTAGAATTTTGTGTCATTCCTCAGAAATTGTTACTCGTATACGAGAAGTACTCGTATACGTACAAGAGAAGCATACGGCTTAAAACAAATAATCAGATATAAAGGAGGAGTTACATTCATGTCACTCAAAAAAAATTCTGATTGCTTCTGTAGGCATTCACGAGCAAAAGTGTCCCTTTACTGCAAACATGCAGGGTTATTTGACAATATCCTGATATGAAATTAATTTTGTGTACCAGCCTACCTATTCTTCCTTGCTTCCATTGCACTGTGATTTGTAAGACCTCAACCCTCTTACTCACTATTCTTAAGGATGATGTTACCTATAAGCAACCATGAATGAGTCAAAACCTAACTAAAAATAAATTTATCACGTGATTTTCAATAAAAAATATTAAAAAAATTAATTATTACTGAAATAATCTATTCCAACTACGATTTATTAGTGCTATCTCGCATGAGCAATCCAATGACCGTTCACCACACCCGCCCTACAAGTGAAAGAATTTTTCTAACATCTTTCTTTGTTACTCTGCTCCCCTTAGAATTTATGGAACTTGGAAGCAAAGTTACAGTATATTGATCAAGGAAGAAGTACATAATTCCTTTTTCGTCATTCTAATATTTAAGTTCATTTTGTTATTAGGTTTACACTTGACAATTAACGAGATCGAGGTTAGTTTACAGTTAATACGACAAAAGCAAGTCTTGTACGGTACTAGCAGTTATTTAATTATAACAAGATATATGGAATATAAGTTACTATTTACTATACTATTTTAAACTACTTTAAACTTACTATTTTAAATGCAGGAAGTAGTTATTTATTATGTATAAATGATTATTAAGCAATCAACCATATAACTTTAAGTAAAGGAAAGAAAAATTACATTTCAATTTTATATTAAATCCGAGATACTTCCTTTTAAAATTCTCAATATACGCAATCAAACAAATTCAAATTGACATTTTCAATAACACTGAAATATCTCCTATTTTATACATAGCTTAAATCTAAATTTTTAGTTATATATCTTTTAATTGATTATAATACATTCAAGTACAGTTTTTAGTACCGCTGTTGTTCACATACTATGACAACACATTATATTTACCAAAGTCAGTATTTGTAACGACTATATGCAAAATGCAGCGTCTCGGGTTTGATTCCCCTTACGTGCCACACATTAATTGAATAGTATGTTGTTGGGCATGTATCCTGTTTTACATCATAAATACGTACATAAATATGACATCCTAGTGCAAAGGAGTGAGTGTGTAAAGGTATATTTAGCTATTTACTTAAAAAGTAATCATTATTGTAATTATCTTTTGCATGGAAATCATTACCGCTAAAAGGTCCTTAAATATTAACTTAATTCACTTCGTTAAACCATTAATTAAATAAAGCTAATTTTGTTAATGAATAGACTAAGCCTAACGAAAACAAAACAATTCCAAAATTAAATACTTCTACAACGGGAACAAAATATTTCAAATAAATCGTTCGATACCTTTAAATTTGAAAAGCTAATTTCAAAAGTCTGTTAACTCCGCGCTATTTATATCAATTTCTTACAAATCCCGAATCTCGACTGTTATGAGTCGACTCTAACCGTTTGAACAAACAACCTTCTGGTTAATTAAAGTATGAATCGTTGGTGGATGAAAATTAAATAGGCTCCTCCAAATTACGTTGAAAGCGGCGGGGGTACAGAATTCGACGTTTTGTTTAAGTGGCGATGTAAGATTTATTATCATCATTTAATTGATGACAAAATTTCAATGATATTTATGATGTTCAAAATTATAAATAATATTTAAAACTACATGGCCTAGTAGGCGGATTGCCATTTATTTAAGTGTGATTCATTTTTGAAATAAAGAATCTGTCAGGAATTTGACATCAGCGCAGCCAATGATAACAGCCCTACAATAGCATATAAACCATTGGCTCGATGCTATAAAGTAAGTTTAGTTATTTTCTGTAAGGGTCATGTTTCTCTGACACCCTACTCCTTTTGTTCTTGGGGTCCAAGCCCACATTCCCAGCTTCTACTCTCTGCAAAACATCGGACAAGGCTTCAGGTCCCTTTAAAGATGGTTGGGCTTCAGTGTTGAACATTCCAATTTGATCCCGATAGTATGAGATTGACGTTCCTGGTATTACAACATGCATTGGCTTCGGTGACTATCAAGTTACCTGTCTAATCTTATAAAGTGTCCCGTCGATAATCACCAAAAAAATGTTGCACGGTAACTAACAATTATATACATCATAATATCTGCTATGGATCTGATTGCAGCGTCAAAGAAGTAGCAATATGTGTATTGGCTGGCACCGCAACGACGATCATGCCTAAGGACGGATGTGAATTGGCAACGATGGCACTTACTATAATGTAACTTGTCTACTTGCCTACTAATGTTTAATTTTTTGATTCATCTAAAAATACGACATAATTAGAACTCAGAACTTAAAATAAATCCACATTAACGAACGTTCGATATGACATCGCATACAGTACGATTGAATCACATCTCGGCCGCATTTCGATGACGAGATAGCACGGAAATAATTAGTGGCGCTTTATCCAAGCAGATCGCATTCAGCCTCGCATAATGAATGAAACGTCACGGTGTCGCGTGACGAGAAGAGAATAACGTCACCGCGTCATGACTGAAGTGCACCACACCCGATCGACTTATTTCCTTTGTGTATATTAGCTTTGTATCTCAGTAGATAGTATAGTGTATGCTTTATTAAAAAAAATCACTGTAACGTTAACAGGGTTGTTAACCAATATAAAGGATAATTGATTTAGTAGTTTTCTAACTGAGGCGTATTGCGTAAATTTTTGTTTTGTTTAATGCAAAAAAAAAAATAATTGTTAGTTATGAATCAGCAGCAGGTGCCGCTTTAATGGATAAAAAATGGGAGACACCCGTTGTCTGGACGATGGACGATATACTTTTGTAGAAACAGTTGATTTCATATGAATATTATAGTTATTTGAGCAATTTCCTCCTAAATATCGATGTTACAGAGACAAGGTTTATTTTGTTTATTCATAATAACATCATATTTCCTAGTCCTGTTGATAGTGGTCTTGCCTACCGAGCGAGTGGATGCACATTAGATTCACAACTTGGGCAGACATGTGACAGATAAATGTTTGTGCTCCAGGTTGGGCAGTTTAGTTCTGTGCATATTTTTTTTCAAAACCATTGTAATAAATTAATATGCTTAAACACATTTACAAAACCGACCTCAACTGAAAATATACCGCAAAATTTAATACCTAATCTGTAAGTCTTATTGTAATGAGTAAAAATATACATGAGTAAATCGCAACTTTAAAAATATCGTTCAAAATCCTTAAGTTACTTAAGTTTCCGTTTTTCGCTGTTCAAAGCGTTTATTGGTCGCCATTGTTGAGGAGCTTTCACGTGAAAATTTATCGGCCACATGCAACACTCAACATTTGGTGAATTGGCGCGGCGGCGACGCTAGACTCGGCTTTATTTGCCAAGTGTATATAATTTCGCTTCAGCGTACCATCGGTTGCGCTGTACGCTCGTTTTGTTTGGAACTCCTGTAGGAATAAGTGCATAGTCACTTCACATCGTTGAACATGTATCGACGGCTGCAAATATTAACATTTTAAAATAACATCCCTTTAAGCGACAGGTCTGGCAGTACTACTATTTAAAGCAAGTTCCATGAGGCTAATTACTTGAGTCGGTCTAAATATATGCATTGTATTTATATCATGTGTAATTATATTATATATATTTCTGTATATATGTAGCTATATATATTTTTATTTATGTATTATCAATATTATATATGTACATTTTAATATATTGTACACACATACCAAATCCTCTCACCAGCACACAGGGTTGACTGGTAGAGAATGTCATCAGGCATTAAGTCTGCGCAATATATTCCTATTTTTAAGGTTTTTAGAACAATGAATAAATAAATAATAAAAACACATTATTTTAAACTTACAACACTGTGAACGTGGTAAAATTTAACTGTAACGAAAACCTTACTATTTTCGTATTGAAGGTAGACTGACATTTCTAACCAATTACAAAGATCGTTTAGGCAGTAGTTCTCGCAAAGTCGGGATTTGGATTTAAATCCTGAATTCTCTGTCCTCAGAGAAATGTGCGTATTAGAAACGACTAATGACTAGCTTCAGAAAAATACTCATTATAAGGAAATCTGCATAACTGAAGTCTATCATAAAGTTCCCGAAAAGTTTTTATTAATCTATATTTGGCAAGCGTTTTTAATCCTTAAGTTAAGAGCAGACTCCAGCCCAGTAAAGAAACAAATATTATATGTATGTAGAGCGCAATTATGATGACATAGGCTATAATTACGGCATCTTTACAGTTAATGTCACTTAATAAAGTAACTCAACTATTAATAGATAAGCCGGTCAACTTTACGTCTACTTCATTTATGTTCTAAAAACGCGATTCGTATTCTTATTCTATCCTACAAATCGGATAAAATTCAAGAATGTGTAGCGCAATCGCCCCAAATTTAAAGCTACCGACCAAATTAGGATTTGAAATTGAACAATGTGTGAACGTGATGTGTTTTCCTCAAAAATCCGATCTAATTATTATTTGTTCACGGTATACCTAATCTATTTTTGTGATGTTCAACTTCTTATTTAACGTCTTGATTCTAACCACATAGAAGGTATTGGGAAATTACTATTATTATTACACTGGAAATATTACGCATACTTAAATGTCATTTTGGAAACAACACTAGATAGTATCCTTTGGAAACGTATTTGTGTATAAAATATTTTTTTTTATTTGATTAATATATTTATTAATTACTAGGGGCCCGTTCGATTGGAATCAACAATTCATTATTATACATATATACTTGATATACGGCCGATATTCATCCAGAATAATATGTATATATATATATATATATATACCTTTGAAATGGTAAAAGAATTTTTCAAACAGGTGCCATGGTTTCGGGCTTTACTTTCCGCATATACACAAAAACTCACAAAATGCGCACTCTCTCTTTATAATATTAATGTAGATAATACAAATTACGCCTACCGCATATTAAAGAACACTAAAGATTTGCTGATAGCGAACGCGAAAGCATAAATTGTACCTATTGTTTACTTTGCCTTATGCAATAATAATTAAATATAAAATGTCACCTTATGAAAAAAAATACGTAACTGTATAAATGTAAATGTATAACTGTATTTCATATCTCTAGATTTTATTTGCTTCTATCACTACAATATTTTAAAACATACGCCGAGTAGGTAAGCCGGTACTCGAAGTAATAACGAGATACTCAGAACATGGATCAACTTGAGGATGTAAATAGGACCATAGAACTATAACGACGATAGAATTGCTTTTCTGATCTTCATATAGATTCATGGTGACCATCACAAAAAACAGGCGCAAACCGTGTCTAACTCGTGTCTAATTAAAGTTCCGTTCAATAAATGTATTCAGGCATATTTTAAAATTTTTGTGTTAATCATGTAAGAGGACCTACTACATATATATATATTTCAAACTCGGTGGCTTCGGTGATAAGGGAAAAATTACTATTTTACTTAATTAATCTACATCTATACTACTACATAGTACGTATACTATCATAATATGATGAGGTTCTCTATATGTCTCGAGGTAACTCAAAAACGGCTTGATAGATTTTAATGAAAATTGGTTTGTAGTGAAAACACGTGATTGCGCAGATGATAGGCTACATAAAATCTATCTACCTATATAAATCTGTAATTTCTTCCTGTCTGTACATTCCATTTTTTGTCAAATTTCATGATAAATATTCGTTTTACGACACACTGTCATCAATTTCATTCAATACGATACATTAATACGACACTAAGAAATTAAACACGAATTTTTTTGACTTTCCAAATCATAATATGTTTATTAACAATATTCGATGGTCTTTCGGTCAAAAATATCTATATGGTATCATCTTCACATTATATATATTTCGACGAAACGAAAGATTATTAATATCACGTACATAAAAATTGTGGATTAAAGTTCGAATACAAACTTTCCGACCGAGAGACTAACTTTCTAAACACTAAATGCTGTAGTCCTATTAAATTATCTTTTTTCAATCATTTAGATCAAAAAAGAGTTCTGCGTTCATTCTAGTATTATTACACAATACAACAATTTTTATTACACTGCAAGAATAACTTTCAACACATGTTCTAAACATAATTTGTTGGATATTCTATGAGCTACAAAAATACTAACAATCTTATCACATTGAATGATCTGTATGTTTCCATACGTATATAAATTGAAGAAAAAGTATAAACACCACATAGCATTAAGATTTTTTTTAACTAGCAACAACAAAAACGATATAAATTTTTTATTATCTTTTACAACTGTTTTTCTTGTTCGACTGCTATCCATAATAAAACTCCATAATAAAAAATAAAACTTCATACAAATGTTTATTTATTTGGAGAGTTAAGTGTAAACCGTAATCACAAACTTTTGATATTAATTGCTTCTGTGACATAAATGTATTTTTACTTCATATACCATTTTTAAATAATATACCTACGATACTTAGTATTTCCCACAAAAATAACTCACTTCGTATTTTATCACTAAATTATGGTTCTTCAACATTATGGTCAGTTCTTTATTCTTGCTAAATGTAGCCATGATGATGCCATGATCCATGATCTTTTCTAAGTCATGTGGGTTTATAGTATATATATATATATATATATACAATCGCTTTGTGTTTAATATTTATCATTATTTAGATTCGCACTAAGTTTCCCCAACTATGTCACCTTTCCTTTTTTAGATTCTACTGGAAGAAATTTTTAACTAACAATAAACAGTGCTCGAATATACACTTTTCGTACGTATTTTATTTCCTATAATTACATTATGTGTATAAAATAAATAAATTAGTTACGTATATTAAATTATAACATTATAAAATGCTACTTATATTAAAATCTAAATTTTGAATAGTTATATGGTCAGAGTTATTAATTATATACAGTATTCATTCTTGACATCTTTCTGATGTGTTATTTTAATGTCAAAAACACCACACCAATCTATATTTCTTTCTATTCTTGTGTCAATTCTACGCATATCGATTCCAAGTCAAGTCGGTACCGGTGCATCGTTATCGCTGCATAGAAAAATCCTTCCTTGTATTATAGTATTTAGAATATTTCAATCCACGATATGAATTCATAAAAAACAAAATACTGAAATTTTAAAGATTCTAAGCTTTCCTTTAGTTTTGTTTCAATAGCGCACCGTACGGCTTATTTGGCTGTTTTGATATGAAAACAAATTTTATAAAACTAACCTACAAATCCTTTGTAGGACCCACATCCGAAAAATATATTATTCATTTTTATCAGGTATTTAATCACTTTCATATTTGCATCCTTTTATTGTTTTAATAAAGTGTTGCTAAAAATATATTTTTTATTGAAAATAACTACCAAAAGCAGTTATAACTTCGGTCAGTACCACATTTAGAGAAATATTTATTTTACTTTTATTTCCTATATCGCGAGAACAAATCCATTCTCCATTATTATGTACATTACGTATTAAAAGATATTATCCTAGATTATGACTCTTAATTCAAGTTACAAATTTGTCAAGTATCATAATTTTTTTTTAACTATATTCTATGACGTGCACACGTAGACAGACAAATTAAAAAAGAAACAGTTATTGATCTCTATATCGTTAAGTCTACCTACATTATTTATATCTATACTAATAATACAATTCTAACGGGGCTAAATCCGGCCATTAAATATTTTTTTGGAAATTTTAATGTAGGTGGGTTTTGCTATCGCTGTAGAGGTAAAAACATATTTTAGGATTTTTTATCTGTCTACCTCACCACACAATACACTAAAACCACTGACTTCAACAAAAACCTAATAAGAAGCTTCCAGCCTATGGTATTTCCTCTGGCCCTGTAAAGGATTTTCTAAGAGAACGTTTTCTCCGAGTTGTCGTCGATGGTTCTTCATCCCAATTGAAGGCGACAAACGTCGGAGTTCCTCAGGGGTCCGTTCTCTCCGCCACTCTATTCCTGCTTCACATTAATGATCTGCTCAAGTCCGGTATGGGTACGCAAATGACAGCACAGTGGTGGAAAAACACCTGTCGGGTGTTCGCACCAGTAGGGACAAAAAAAAGTCCTCACAAGAAGCCATGGTGCAATGTATGAATCTCACACATCGGGCTGTGTTCGAGTGGGGCGATGTCAACCGAGTGAGATTCAACGCCACAAAAACCCAGAACGCCTAGAAAAGCCCGTTAATCTTGGTCCCTAATTTGAAGACCGCGATGATACTTCACACCGAAACAGCTTTTAACCCCGTATAAAGCTCAGGTCCGACCGTGTTGTCACTTTTTGGCAGGTGATGCTAAAACTCATCTGTCAGCTTTGGACTCGTTAGAGAGATGCGCAAAGATGTTCATTGGTGATCTGGTCGACACTAATCTACAATGCCCTGTACCCTGCTAGGGTTGCAAGCCTCTCAGTCTGCTATAGGGTACATTTTGAAGATCATGCGCATTAATTGTACGAAATAATTTTCCAATAAATCTCGACCAACAAAGTACTTCATTTTTTGTAGTAATAAAGACTTTTTGCGATATTAAACGTGTGATTTAGGCCTTAGTTATGTTGTTTTACTGCGCAACATAAACAATTGTATCGTTTTGTTTCTGATATTTAGATATGCACTAAGTTTGTCTCACTGTGTCACTTATTCACTTTGTGGGAAATATCTGATAAAAAACGAGTAATACCCCTGTACAAATTTTCATAAATATTTTATTTCCTGAATTTTTATTGTATTTACAGAATAAATAAATAAATAAATATGTAATTTGTTATTCTATCGTTATTCTGTAATAATGTAATGGTTCCGATTCAACTGGATTAACACATGAATTCGTCCAAATCACGTTGTGGATTGACCACCCACGTTCATTGTAACAGATGAAAAAGATTTTCACATATATGTATGGCATCCATTCTAGATAGGACTCTCCTTTGAAGCACATCCTATATGTGCTCATTGGAATTAAAAACTAGTGACAGGGCAGATTAATATTAGTAGGACATTAATATTAAATTCAGGGACCATTCACGGTAGGGATTTATTTGTTGAAGCTATGGCGTAGTTTGACTTTCGAAAAGTGTTTGTAAAAAGCAACTTCAAAATATTATTTCATTCAGTCATTTATTACCTTCAGTATGCTTATACGTATAAGCGAAAAGGAAATATCAAGTTGGGTTCGCAAAGAAGTAACATTTTTACAATTGTTTCAGCATAAATCAGTGGATGCGAATTTCCTCCGATCCAAATCTGTTTGGTTCTTCCATCAATACCAACACCTGCTCATGTCATAATCGCACCATCATTATATTATAAGGACTCCTTTTAAAAATTCAAAGAACTAAGAACGAACCTTATTTGCAGTATCACCCAAAAACGTACATGTCCCCGAAATGCTACCTACAGGGAAGCATGATAATATGAATGTTAAAACATTCTAAAGAATGTCTTCATGAATTTTTATCGATTTCTTAACCTTTAAATGATTAAAAATTTTGCACATGTGTTAAATTCGATTTTAATTTCAACCCTACGCCCGTTCATTCAAACGTATATCAGCACAATGTTAGGCATACACTCATCAACAAAAATAGACATATAAAATGTTTAACCTTTATCATATAGATGGCGCTAGGATATTTTTTTAAGGTAACTATAATTTTGTAATACTACAAACGTGTACTATTTTTACATTTTAAGTACATATATGTATTACATTATTATTACAATTTGGCACAAATAAAACTAAAATAAAATAAATATATGTAACTAGGCCCATATGGCGGGTGTAGTACCTACCCAATATGCTGGAAGGTAATGTCTGGACCATACAGAGTTGTGGCAGATATGGACCGTAAGCCTGTTTTTCTGTCTCTAATAGAAAAATAAATGTCATGTGCGAGATTTTTTAATCTAAATATAGTCATAGATAAACTAATCATTATTCTATTTGAACAATGAAATTGCCAATCCACAAGACTCATTCGAATATAAGGGGAAAATAAAAAAGTATATTAAAATTTCAAACAGTAGCAATCCCAGCTATCGGTATCAAAGCACGTCCAATCAAAACGAGACGTGACAATGAATCAGACAGAACCTTTCGATACGGTGAATAGCCTCGCTAACTTATTGGCGGCTCTTTATTTGCTGATTGCTGTTTGACACCTCAGCGCCGCGGTGCGGATTTGGTTGGTATTTTTATTTAATTAACTTTACTGACAGCTACCCTTTACAGGGGAGGTAAAGATGAAACACAATGCTGACTAATTTACGCGTGGCTTCAATGTTCATTCTGTATTTTTCCATCTGCGCCTTTCAATTTTTATACGTTTCATAATTTAATTATATTGATATCTCGGCATTCATTATAATTATTACATTTAAAGTGAAATAAGTAACTCTGCGGGATAACTCTGAGTGTCTTTAATTGAAAGCAACTGCAGTGAACGTAAATAGCGGGCAAGTTGAATTCATTTCCCGAGAACCGGCCGAAAGATAAGACGATAATAATTCTTCTCGAAATGTCACGAAAGTTCATAACTGATAAAAGTTTAGTCCCTTTTCTAAAACTTTAATAGAGATTTAATTTTCGCAAGTGCGTCGTTCAACGGCCATACCTAAACAGGTGATGATAATGTTAATGATAAAAAGTTATCACTAATCTTTCTTAAATCTCACTTTATCAGATCAATACCAATGTTTACCGAAACTGCTCTACTTGAGCCGAAGATTCCAGGTTCAATTTCCCGACGTAGTAAACATTTAGATGATAAATAAAAGCATCAGGTAAACGAAAACTATAAAATTGCTACAACTGCAAAAATGTATTTCCTAAAATCTTTTATACTGTCCCTTTTAATATCAATTACATAATTAATTAATATTACTTACATCTGTAATTACCAATTACAGATAATAAGAAACTTCAACATTTTCACGTAACGTAATATATATTGAAACATCAATTTTTTTATGAAGAATTAATAGCGTCGAATTGTTTATTTACGATGAGTTCAGTGACCCCTCCCTAGATAACATCGTGCAACTTTGTAATTGAAAAAGTTTCCGTTGTTTTTAACGGGAAGCCTTTATTTGCTTTCCAATTTGTTCCACCGGTCTCAAGTATGTGTACACATAAGGCAGGCTAAGTTTTTATTGAAATTTTCAAAAGTTTCATAATACATCTCGCGTAGCCTCCTTATCGCAAAAGCGAATAACCTTTGTTGAGTAAATATTTCAATTTCATATAAGATCCACCTTCTTTGGTAAAATGCTTCAAAACATTGCTGGGTTTCATGGAATAAACATATTGGAATTGTAAATGATAAAAAATTAAGGAGAAAATGGAAAAAAATATTTTCGCATATTTTTTTAATGTAAATTAGCGACAATCAAGCAAACGAGCCACCTGATGGAAGGTGGTCATCACCACCCGTAGACGTCTGTAACATTACATATTGCGTAAAGAGGAAGGAATGCGGACTCGATTCGCAACCAGAACCAAACGTTTATTCTCGAGTCATCCTACAAAGTCTTGATTGTGTATGTGGCGACACAGGCAATAGTTATAGGGGATGTGCGTGAACTTATGTATTTACTGTGTTTTACATGATTATTTGGTCCATTAATTTTTGGTTTTTAGGAAAATATAATAAGAATTGTTATGAATTTTAATATCAATATAATTGTAAATATATTGTAAACATCAATAATGTCCTTAAAGTTTGAATTATTTTATACCCTCATTATTGCATAAAAAAATCGAATATTATATAATCTTTCATAGGACAGCTTTATAAGGTGAAATAGGGTTGCAATATAGTAAAAAAATTAGAAAACCTTGTGCTAAACAATGTAATAATTTAATAAGAATTAATTAATTATTATAACCTATACTTACTCACACTTGTGATAATCGCAATAACAACAGTGCATACCGTTGTAAAGTTTCGTTTGATTATATTAATGAAATTTATATCAGTATTCATATATTTGATTAGCTGTAGTTGTTAAGAAATCTATGGGCACTTCACAACAGGTATACCATAACCTATAGCTGTCACACTGCTCCACTTTCCACCACGCTGACTAAATCACACAAAAATCAATAACAAATCAAACACGCCAAGAGTGGACACACGTTTAGAAAAATATTGAGAACTCTTAGGTGTGTGTGTATATTTTTCTATTTTACTTGCTTTTTTTTCTTTCACCAAAACAAGCCCTGATACACTTCTAATAATCATATAACTTGAAACATAAGAGGTGCGAAGATACAAAGTCGAGTCACCCATGCGGGTAATTGACATTCAATCCACTAAAAAATGCTGCTTAAATTACTTTGAACCAAAAAGTATGAGCGTATGAAATCTGTAGCTCAGTTGGTACTAAATCCCTGCCGCGAATTAATTTACAATTACAGTTATTCGTGTGTTACAATATCCCTACTTCCTCTTTGACCCGCAACGCGTCGGTGATGAGTTTGGTGTTACGAATATGAACCATCGACTAACCTGTGTACCTACTCTTTCATCAACTATTGACATAAAAAACAAAAGTGGTATTAGACAAAATCTCACTTGAATACTAGTAGACATTCGGAGTATGTTTCAATAAAGGTCGGTGAAGGATTAATCGAAAAACGAACAGTGGAACAATGCTGCATTTTAACAAACAAAACCAACCAACTGCGTACCCGACTAGATGGAGGATAGAAGTTTTGTACGATTCATCTGGAACGGCATGTTTGCTTTACTAAAAACACTAGCAAAACGAACACAAATGTCATCCAGAACTTATGTACCATTGGTAATAAGTCGTTTTGACTGGTATCACACGTCACTTCAAATTATATTTATTATCCTTAAGTAAACATCGACTAACAAAAAATACATATGCAGTGCTGAGAAGTGTAATATGAGAAAACGACGGCACATTAATTACTACAGTTAATTAAGTCAATCATAATATTAATGTAGCAGATTGTAATTATAATATATTTTAATATATGTACCTATTATATTCCTACTTATTCGTAAGAGGGTTACCAGACCTGACGGTCTTGCCGGTATGATTTGCCGGTTTAAGCGTCGGTCATTCGGGCAATGGACACTCGTACCCGAATCCTGCGCGCACCTGTCATTTTTCATATTATGTGTATATTACAAATTATTTATCACTCACACATCGTAAGCATACCTTATTATTCTCCACGGTATTCTCAAAAAGTGTGTGAAGTCTGTCAATCCAGTGAAAGCTTAACAGACTGTGGACATAACCTCCCTTTTTGTGAGAGGAAACTCAACTCCAGCAGTGGGACAATATTGGTTGTAATGATGACGATAATGATAATGATCTAATAATTCTTTCGGAACACAGGTTTCTATGTTTTTCTTTTTTTTCTTACAGTAAGGCGTGTCATCGGTTTGATCACACAAAACTACAGT
This sequence comes from Megathymus violae, assembly GCA_003671415.1. Lineage (NCBI taxonomy): Eukaryota > Metazoa > Arthropoda > Insecta > Lepidoptera > Hesperiidae > Megathymus > Megathymus violae. Next base: position 7,615,564 of record PDGT01000001.1, read on the forward strand.
CCCCTATAAAGTTGAGATAGTAGTCTAGTCCCTAGTCCCCTTGTTTGCGCATATCATGAACGTATTAATTATCGTCATTTAAAATAAAGAATATTCCTTACTACAGAACCAGGTTTTATTTAAAAAAAAATTATATACTTAAGAAAATTCACAATTCGTGTCGTAGAAAGCGCGAGTTTAGCTATCGTCATCGCAACACTACATTTGAGATCACAGAATATCTGTAAATGCCTCAGATGAAGAGTTACACATGGATATATAGACACTTTTAGTGGACTAAATAAATTGATTAGTTTTTAAAAATTTACATTTACAATTAGTATTCGGCTTGCTCGAAATCACTGTCATATCTAATTCTGACGTGAAAAAAACTCCATTCCAAAAACTTACAAGTCAACAGTCCAGTATAAATGACAGACACATAGCATTTACCGTGAGGAAACGCCCTTAGTTGTGTTTAATTGAGTCATTAGTAGCCGGGAAACACGAGGTGAGAATGTGTCAAAAGGTACACCCGATGAGTTATTGCAATTTCCCCCGCAACATGTGCATACAAGCTTTTTGTTAGCAACAACTTCATTTGCGTCTAGATTGCCTGTAATTTGTTTACTCGAGAAAATAAACACGAGGTTCGTTATAGTGAAACGCTTTTGAAGCCGTTTCCTAGTTTTACAATTACGTATAATATTTCAAAGTTAAATAAAACGTTTGTTAATATTACAAATACGATGAATTATTTTATTGTATTCGATTTTAAAATTTAATAGAAATGTTCTAGTTTACACGACTGATTCTAAAAACTAATCAGATCTAGATAAGTCGTCGGTGAGTCTGAGGTGTCAACAAACCAACTAGAATCGATTAATGCATTCAAAATAATATATTGTATGATAAAATACTGTTTACACATATATTTACTAGTCAAGTCCGAAAAGATATCCTGTTTTCAGGTATTTCAACCTCAACATACCGAGGGTTAGTGAAAATCAGAAGGTATACAAAAAACCAATCGAGTTCGAATCGGACAAAACTAAACTTTTTAATATTTTTAGGCAGTTTTGATAACTTACACATCAATGGTTTTATAGGTATATTCGTAGATCACAAATAGTTCGAAATACTTACAAAAGATGACGCTACTTGTATGTTTAGATTCGAGATTTCGTAACTTTTTAAGAATTTCTTACGTTACCGAAACAAATTACCTACATTACTACATTTGAATATTAATTATATATTTTTATGTGTCGCATATATGCATTGTTATGAAAGAGTTATGACTTACTCTACAAAAGTAGGAAAGAAATCCAAAACTTAAAACTTTACTGAAAACGGATGATTGTTATGATACAATTTGGAATATATAACAAAGTCTAAGATTATAAACAACATTTAGGGTCTTATTAACTTGTCTTTGAAATTAATAACCCATTTATCTACACTAATATTATAAAAAGAGAATGTGAATTTTGATACTCTGTGTTTATGTGGAGGGTAATCTCCGGAACGACTGCACTTTATAGAAAAAATATATTACCATTTGAAAGGTACACTATCAAGCTATATATATAGACATAGGTAATATATTATGAAACAAATTTTTCTTTGTGTTAATGCGATAATCGCGAAAACTAGTGCACGGACTTTCATACGGTCTTTACCAATAGATGAGACTAATTATTATTTACAATACTGTAATAATATAAATAACTCATAAAAAAGGAACAACTATTTGGGGCGTAATTAATATTTCTGAAAATATAAATTAAGTTTCCCGAAGCGAAGAAAGAGTGGATTAGTAGTTTAATACATATACATACAATCGAAATAGACCGAACTACTCTTCCACTAATTCTCCGTGGGTTTTATATCCTATATATAAACTGATGCATTTTCAAAATATAAAAAATAAAATTGTTTCCACAGCAGGTCCATTTGATATGTCATTCAATGAACTTTTTATTTTTTTTAATTACCCCCAAGTATTATAATAAATAAATTATCGGCATTTTTCATGTCAATAACCGATAAACGAGTGAAGCGGCCAGAGGATGACAAATTGTCACTGTCGCAAATTTACAGTCTGTAATACCCAATACAACACCGGCACGTAAATAACTTTAGTATCACGTTCGAGTATTATTGGTAGAATTCAACTCAAACTGGGTGGTTTAGACCCTAACGACCTCCAACATGAGAGATTGATCGCCAAAGCCTCGTTCGTTATTCCACAGGGTGTACCACGATTAGATGTGATTGGCTTGTAATCAAGCATATGCAAAGCGGTTTACACCCCAAAATGAGGTAATCATTGAATCACTTAAATATATATGTGAATTTAATTTCATCTGCATTCTGGATGCTGCTTCGTGCTGGCAGCTCCTCACCTGGACACTGCCCTTATTTAGGAACATCGGTTAATTCGTGTATCAATAGTTTAATTACTCACTGCATCAATTAATAAAACTAAAGGGTCTGAATGTTTATAAAAATAGTATATTTTCTTTGTTTTTTATTATGTATTTATTTTAATTCAAAAGTGACCCTACAATTGGATAGACATTTTTTAATTATCTTGTTAACTTACATACCACATATTTGAGCAGTTAATTAACCATATCTAATTATTTAATTTTTAAAATGTTGTAGAAACTGATCCTTTAATAGGTATATCCGTGCCCTCGTTTTCAATAAAAATTATTATTATTATTCCAGGATATAGTAAAAGTGTCGATTTACATAAGTGAATAATGTTAATCATATATTTTAAAACTGCTGATTTTACATCATAACTTCATTTAACTGGTTAAAGTTACATTATGTATATTAAGCTTAATTTTTTGATGCGTAACAAACTGATCAAACAAACTGAGCCGGCAAAAAATCAAATAGTTGGAAACACGTAAACACTATCTATAAAGTCTAACGAACATGAAAAATACCCTATGAATGGATTGAATGTTTTACAACGATAAAATGGAACGGAGTTCGCTTTGAAAATTTCGATCATGCCTACATTGCACTGGTGATCGCCAGATTAGTGAATAACTCAAAGGTTTCGGAGTAAAATAGCTTCTATTGCAATTAAATGTAGTAGAAAGGCTCGTAGCCATCTAAAGCTAATATTTGGATTATTTATGGACAAAATAGCCCCTGCAATCTTATCTTAAGCATTTACTGCCGTGTTATTACGACATGATTAAACTGTATGAGACCTTAATTTGCAAGTATCAAAAAGTTAAAATTCCGTAGTTGCATATTTTGCTAATACGGCCTGTGAAAATTAACGAAATAAAAGTGAAGCTATTTATTCTAAAATTATTTCGAATTCCATCACGTTAAGGAGTCCCGTCATTTCGGAAGTATTATACAAGATACTAGTCTCGAGGAAAATGAAACAGTAATTCGTTTTAAAGTTGAATTTTTGTTTACTAACGTTTCCACTACAGCGTGTAAGGAAGTAATAACTACTATTGTTCATGATAATAATATTCTTGCGTAATATGGTTAATTTATTAGAAAATCGTGTCCTTTCTGAGTATTTCTTCATGGTAAATGTTTTATTCAAATAAATTATGTGGCAAAGGGCAGTCCCGTCGCGTCTATAGTAGCGAATACATATATAAGTGGAACACTTTTAGGAAAAAGCCATCGCTACCGAACCTAGCTGTGGTAAAGTATGGATGATGATTTTGCCATATTAAACGGAGAAAGGAGTCAATTGCAAACTGATATAACCCTTACATGGTATACAGAAAGTCCACTCACACGGACACGTATCCGCCATACATTCCACATTTTGTAAGAGACAGAATTAGGATATTTTTGTCTTACTATTTTGAAAGTCTACAAATAATAAAGTTGTAAATGTAGTGTAATAATATATTCCATTTAATTATACTAATATATTCCATTTAATTATACTAAAAGGTGTAACTTTAGTATAATTAAAAAGGAATAGTGATGTTATTTTATTTCAACGAGCTTAATATCCGTGCAAGCCCACCGCTCGATCTAGAAATAGTAGAATATCAGCAAAAGCTCCATCAGCAGAATCTGCTCAATGCGTTGGCCACAAGTAGAGCGGAACGTATTCGGCGCATGGGTTCGAACTATTACCTTAAGTTACTTTTAATCAAGTTGCGAATATAATTAACTGAAACAGCATGATTAATTATAACTATTCTATTAACAAAATTGTAACAGTGCTAAATTTTTTTTTATTGTTAAGGTCTAATAACTTGTTCATGACTAATGGTAGTTTTTATCGATATAGAGGCCTAAACACATTTTTTGGTATTATGTTTACACGTTTCACATTAAAACCCCTGAATAGATTGAGATGATACAAGAATCACAAGATGATACAAGTATGACAAGTCATATTAATGTAACTAATGTTATAGACATATATAGGTACATAAATCCTAGCCTTCACCAATGTTTATGGTGTACACAGCTGACCAATGAACAGGGTAATAGCTAAGGTTCTCAATATCCTTGGGCTCAATATTATGCCATGACCATACTGCTTGTTTAACCAATATTGCTATACAATTCTAAGGTTACCATTCCTTAGATACTATATTGTTAGCAGAATGGGATTAAATAAATAAAAATAAGAACTTCATTACGATCACGAGTATTTTAAATGGTAAAATTTATAAATTACGAAATGGCAAATCAGGCAGACTTTTATAAATCAATTCTGAACGAAACAGAATTGGCTATTCAAACGGGCAGAGTTTCCCTTTAACACGTTCACCACAAATATGAGTGTGTCCAGACTAGCGCTTATCGTCTTATATCGGTACTTGGCGGTGACTGTCCGCCATCCCCTCCTCTTAACGGATGTGACGTCACGTTGCTGCCAACAATATATAAAGTTACCTTTAAAGGAACGGTACACAAAGGTAGAAATTTTAAGCAATTTAAGAAAGATAACTTTAGCAGTAGCTTCAACCTACTAACACTTCACTGCACAGCATTGATCTCTTCTAAGCACTGACGACTCAGTACAGATTATCGGAGAAACTATCGCCGATACCAAATAACGTAATTTCTCATACCTGTCGAAAGTATAAGAAGTAACTTAACGACCAATATCTAACTATAGCAACTAGGACCAAACTGTTGCTTACCGTGGCCTCTGAGGTACGGAAGCACTCAATTTCTGCCAATATCTGTCACATATTCAACTATGAACAGCGTCAATTGCCCAATTGGACTGGATGAAATACGATTCAAATTAGCCGTTGGACTATAGTTGGACTATAAACTTCATAAGTTTATTAGTACATTCGTATCACAAATGATGGATGCATTCCTTTTTAATTCATCAAATGTTTTGAGTGCTTTCATGATTCAGAAGGCATGGGAAACCTTCAGTCTTAGTTGTTATCGTCAAAAAGCAATTGTTAAGGCATATCGATGCCATAGAAACTTCCGACATTTGGATCAGCCACTAACCCTTCTAGCAAATCACACTAAACTAGCACGATGGAGCATGCTCTAAGCTCCTCAGTGATAAGAACAGACCCGTATCCTACTGTCGATCGCTAATACTTTAGAGCAAAATGCTTATCTAAACCTTCTAAATGATCGGTAAAGGCTTGGTCGTTTGTGATATGGCATCTATGAATGAGATATTCAGTTATTTCAGTTATTTAGTTTAGTTATTTCAGTTTAATTAAAAATAACAGCATTTGCCGAAAATGATCTTAGCGTAAAAGAATAGCACCGATCGTGGCCATCCATCGTGAAATAGAATTCGTTTACGGACCGAACTGCGTTGTCCGCCAAACTTAATTGCTCTATTGTTGATTACACTACGTTTGAAACGTTTACCGCAATTGTGACTAATATGCGCAGTGACCAATTTTATCTGTTTTAATTTAGAACTAAATATCGTGCGATTTCATTTACTATTGTGGCGGTTTCTACATAATATCTTTATGCAGTTAAATTCTACTGGTTAATTTTAAATTAAAATGTATCTAACATTCGACGGCTGCTAAATTCTTTAAATCCTATACTGCATCTTAGTTTTCTGTCGTCCATCAATTAACTCTGATATCTCTTCATAAACTTTATCTGAATGAATTTGTACACAACAACCGTATGCCGTGCACCTAGTAAGTAATATATGGACGTAAGTATGTATGTAAAATATGCGATTAAAATTCTTACCAAAATTTTTTTGAAAAAAAAAAACTACTCAATAATCACACAACTTTTCAGTATCACTTCTACTCAAAGCATGTTCCTTTAATTTTTTTTTAAGTATTATCATTATTGTCCACTGACTCTGAAAAGAACTTCAATTTAATTTGAAGTTAGTCACAGAGGTAACTATTTCGCGTGTGCTTCAACATCTTTCAAATTGAAACGTAAAGTTACCTGCAACAAGTTTAAACGTGACCTTGAATCCTTCATACTAGATAGTGAAATACTTTGATATGAAACTATCAAACCGGTATGCATTCAAAATGCCAGATAACTTATAAGTAGGCTAAAGTTCATAGATCACAAATTCGATTTTCCTATACAAGATAATATATATAAGATAATATAAGATACAGTTGGATTACCTGTCCAAATCTACTGGGAGACAAAGCAGGATTTATGAATCCAGGATTCGAATCAGACAGAATTCTTCACAACGCAGCGTAATAAAAACGTGGGAATATTTTACAGTGTTATTTCAAAAAACTTTATCATATGTGACATAATTTTCCGAAACCGGTTGACGCATATGAAATATCGTTCTCGGTAATTTCACGGTTGTCTCGTAATAAGTTATACAACAAACATTAACGGTACTTTACAAGGCAGAGATATATCTTCGCATTTGATAAGGTCTGGAGCATTCCACCTTCTCTAGTACAGGTTGATGAAAGCGTTGGCGGCGTTGTGGGTGTTTTGGGCCCCTTAAGACCTTCGACATCGCATAAACTATTCTATATCAATAACAACTGTACCACCGGCCTGGCGAATGCTGAAGTATTTTTGCCACTAATTAGTATGTGTTTGTGTACAGATTTCGTATGTGCGAACGTCTCTTTATTATCGCACATTTTGTTCGTGAATTATTGCTAAGTAGAATGATATCAATAGATAAATAGTAAATGTAAGTACCATAATGCTTGATTAAATAGGCTTTAACAAACAGTCCATAGCATTTTTTAGGTGTCACCTTATATAGTAAATTCCTATTGCGGACACATATGTCCGTTAACAGGTAAACTGATTAGGTTTGTTAGAAAGATAAGTCAGTTTACGGACATATAAATTTGTATATTTTGCCTATTTTCATAGTCTTTTATTTTATAATATCCTAATGTGGGATACCTGAAACTGCTGACATTGATTTAAAATTTGTTTGGCAGAAAAGACTTTACGGCAAATATTTAAAGAAAATAGTTTTATCGCCATAATTTAGTATTTATACGCAAAACTTTAAATAATTACAAGTAGAAAAGTGATACACACAATCATGAAACAAGAAATAGACATAATTATGTATACGTCTTCATATTGCCTTCAAATGGTTCAACGTTCTGAGATAGGGATCGGTGCTCCTTTTTACAATAGGATTCTAAACTAGATGTGCGATTTACCTATTGGAACGTTTAGGCGACGTTTAGGCTCTATAGCTCGTAGGTAAAGGATATTATGGTATAGATGAATATCTAAATATCATGGTCACTTGTAAATAACAGAGCCGCAACCATCTCCCCGCAGATCAAAACTTATTCCGGGGAATATTTCAAAGATATTCAAGTTCCGTGAAGGAATAACGTAGGTTACGGGAGAATTTTAGTCACTAAAACGCCTTGGCAGTCTTTCTGTAATCTTGCATGAAAGCACCGGGTCCTCCCCATCAAAGCCGCTTGAGCTCGTCTCAGGGAGCTGTAGTAGATATTAGTTTCCATACTTACATTTGTGATCGAAGAATTAATCCTCTATTTATTTTTACAATTAAACATGACTAAGCCATCTGGCCTGTCCTTTGCTATTTGTTACAAGTAACTAGCATCGTCACGGGGCGTGTCGAAATAAATTGCTCTCCGTCGGCAGTGGATTGAGAAATTACAAATACAACGATTAGTTTGACGCTCAAGCATCATTTATCTCAGCGGGACAATCCAGTTTGTTACGGGCATACATTAAAATTAGAGTCCATCTGTATGATTATTTATAACTGAACGTTAAGTTCGCCAATAGACGCACGCCTTCTGATCGTAGTTGTGCGTCACAAGACGTACTACGTCAGCAGTAAAGAATTAGAACAAATAGAAATATATTAATAATATTTATAACCAAAGACAGTTAGACTTTGGTTGTTCAAATTTCCATCAGTGTACTTTCCAAAAACATTCAATACTACAAACATGTACATATCTACAATCCATATTGCTAAACGTTGAAAATGGTCCTAATGACTGATAGAGGATGACTGAATCGTAGAATCACATATCATATTGTATTGTAAAATATTATTATTATAATGAAAATACCTCTTCATGTATTACTAATATATTTTATGTTAATAATACATTTCGATAGAAGTGCGGAAAGTATGTAATTTCTTCACGAGTCCCGGTCTGTTGATCCAAGCCGAAGGCGCACGACAACAATAGGGACGATTGGACCTGACAATTTCGCACGTGCATAAAACGACGTTTTTTTAATACATTTGCGAAAATAATAAAACAACGCAAGGAAATCAATGAATAACAGTTTAATCCTTGGTCAAGTCATATTTAACATCACAGTTAGAACAATTGTTGAGAGTTATATTAAAAGTTTTGGAGGGCAAATTTACAGTTTGATTCAAACTATCGGTTACATCACACGGGGGTGTCTGGTCTTCTTCTGGTTTTTGTATATTTAAAGGTGAGTAATTAATTTATTACGCTGTAAAATAGTCGTTTTGTACAAAAATTTTGCACAGAAAACTTTTTGATTAAGTACCTCCTACGAGCATTTGGAGGTTATATGCTGGAGGGAAACAAAAAGCACAAGTGCGGAATAAATAATATCAGCACTCTAAACATACATGGAAAAGTCTAATTTTTGAGCAAATGTATTAAAAAAATATATATACATTCTCAAACATCTATTTGCTTCTCTTCGTTCTTTTATTTTGACACGTAATGCCAATTTTATTTATCCTCTTTTTAAACATTTTTTCTACTGATACATTCAGAGAAACTAATTTCAAATTATTAAAAAATAAATACTCATACACATTTTTGAGTTAAGTCAGAACTTTCTACTTATATTAATTACAAAAGAAAGGATTGAATTAAAGTTCAGTAACCCGAGCGTTGACCTTGCTGGTACCCAAGAAATCGGATAAGATTTCATAATTACAACCCCACTAGGTTTGAATGTGTCCTCTCAGAATAAAAAACGATAATTTCATAGTCCGTCACGCAGACGAATAGGTAGACATTACACTCCCTTAAAACATTATGAAATGTTTTCTATACAGGTTTCCTCAAGATCTTGTGATGTCGAATTGTAATAATTATCAAACATCAGTTGAACCGTCAATATATAGTTTTATTTACGCAACTGTCTTTTTTATTCATGACAGTTGTGTTACTTCATATTCAAAATTTTGTTTTGGTAATCAGACTTACAAAAACTTGTTTTTAGTAATTTGAGAGCCTATATAATACCTATGTAGTATAGCTGATACTTAATTTAAAGTAATTTTACAAAATAACGTATCTAACTAAGGATCTTGAGGGAACGTTATTTCGTCGAGAATTCATAATTTCAAATAGAAATAAATTAGAATTTACGGAGCTATCACAGTTTGATTTGTAAATTTTAAAAATAAGTTGAACGAGAATTCCACTAAGTAGAACAATTTAATGAGAGTCCTGATTTCTCTAAATGTACATTTTGCTGATGAAGTTATTTACATCCAATTATTCATAGATAATGATGGTAAAAACTCCAAATTATGGATCCAGGGGTGATCCTAATTATGTAGATTTTTAATACTGTATCTATATCATATAAGGACAATTTTTTCTTACCGAAAGTTAGGTATCAATTCTCTTTTCTAGAATCAATCATGTCTTTGACGTATTGCAATTCAAATGTCGAAGTTAAGGTGAGATTCCGCAAGATGCAGCAGACGGTGACGGCAAGTGTCGCGACTGCAAACTGCATTATTTGCAGTATTCATTTATATGAGACTGTTTTGACACGACTGCTGGTAGGTCGTCGCTAGTGACGCGTGGCGACAGACGACACTTGCCACACAAACACAGCACTGCTATTGCAGTCGGACATTGTAGCTGCCTGCTGACTGGTCAACCTAACGCAGTTACCACCGTATCAATATATCACACCTGACCAATCCCCACGAGTACATCAATAATCACCTTTTACTTAGATTATAAATATTTGAACTAAAAGTGGAAAAATAAAAAAGGTTTTTAAAAAAAATTATGTATCTTAAAAAACACAAATCTGTAGAAAAAAATTAATTACAACCAAATTATATGCATTACATACTGAACCGTTTGAAGTTAGTTTTTTCTATTCCATTTAAACTAATAATATCAGATTTTCACACGAATACTGCGTGCTTTCTTATTATTCAACAAACTTTCTAAAACCGCCTCAAAAACTTTTATCAATATTAGTTACGAGCGTCTCTTGTTATTTTGGTTACAAACAGAAATATGTAAAGAGATGTTGAGAGCTGATATCGATTGCATTTGTTATGTACGAGGACAGAATAATTACTGCGTTTTAGAGACACATGATAATATTGAATACTATCTAATCACTTGTGTTCATTGTAATTCCACTACTGACTACCAACATTGGGTCCTAAAAAGAACGCCGTAGAAGAAAGAGAAACAATCATACGCAAAGTCATATTTATCTCATCATCAGATTATTCCTCCCGTCCTTGAGATTTGCAAAGGTATGTAATGTATGTATGTAATGTTAATGTTATGTGTATATATCTTAGGCAATGTACAAAAACATTTTATTACTGTTATCAATCTCTGTAAATAGAACATTGCCATTACGTTAAATCAACAGATCAAACCGTGTTCAGTGACGAGCACCTAATCCTTCTAAATATAATGCATCTCTACAATTTAGGTAGGTAGTTCTTGATCTGTTCACGACACGGATTAATATAAACTCTGCGAATAAGTAATGAAGGTTGATTTTGCTCAAATTAGTACAAGCGCAGTAAATCTCTGTCTTTATAAAACGCTCTATTTGTCTTTGTAGCCATTATGAAACGCGCAAAACAACTCCAATCGGTTCAATACTGTTGATATATTTAGTGGTAGTCTTTATTTAACTATCCCAATATAACTATTATGCTGACGAGAATATTAAATCTATAGACTGGTTTAAATAAACAACATATAAAAAATAGTTATTTCTTACTTCAGTTATAACAATAGACCAACGTGCCTTAATCTCTTAATCAATAATTACAAATAACATTGACATTTTTTTTTAATAGCCGACAAACGAGCAGACGACCCACCTGATGGTAAGTGGTAACCGTCGCCCATGGACAGCAGCAAGACCAAAGGTATCACTGATGCGTTGTCGGCCAGGAAATGAGAAGATTCGAAAGAAGGTACTGGCTCTCAAGCTCCCAGCCGGAACACGAGTCGTTTGACTGCTGACTCAAGCAGGAGGGTGGTAGCTAGCCAGGCAGGCTTCACGGAAAGATAATAATACCAGTAATAATATTAATGACTTAATAATAATTATGATAATACAATCCATACGCGTAGCCCTACCAACAAGCAGGCTGGCTTCTGTCGCCTCTTACGACACCCTGTTCTGCCAGCATGGGATTGGGGGGAGCATTCTAAACCGCCCCAATACGGCTAAAACTTATTTTTGACATTTATTTCCCATTATTACAGTTTAGCCGTTAAGCTACTAGTTTATCCGTGATTATTGCATCCGTGGATATTGGCGTGCAATATTCATATCGTGAGTACCCGATTGAAATGTCAGTTATAAATCAAAAAGAATATCATGTGATACAAATCGTTAAATAAATTAATTGCAGAAATATAAATAAAACAATTATATCAATTTGTTATTGGTATTTTGTTCTTTTTATTTTTGACATACATAAAAAAAAATCGTGATAAAGCTTATTTCCAGAATGATAATACAAACGAAAAATCACGTGCAACAGTTATTCACTTCGTTGATTTTGGTTTAGTAATAGAATGTCTACCCTTATAGGACGTAAAAGCAACGAGACATACAAAGTTATATGCATTCCTAACTTTATCACTCGCAGATGGCACTTAAAAGCCCTTACTGGCTACAAAATCACTACTAGTTACACTTCGAGCTATTAGAAAGGGAACCAAGTGCCTGAATCTCTGCGATGGGCGACAATCGTATTGTAATATTGATTATAAACTGTTTGAGTTCAGCACGCATCTCTAATTTTTGAAAACGTACAGTAATTAATTATCACGTGCTTCTGTGAAAGAAGAAATCGTGAAAAAACCTGCAATCTTGACAGTTCTCTATAATGTTCTAGGAGATGTTTAAATTACACCAACGTTAACCTGAACTTAGCACTAACTAAAACTAGAAGAGTCAAAGATTATTAGGCCGAAGAATATAGACTAATGATTATAATTATATTATCATTGATATACCCCATTTAGGGTTCAGCTTAAGAGGTACCACCTATAAATATACTGTATACTCTAAACTTGCTGCATCAAACTTCTATGTTATATAAAATCTGTATGGTAATATTTTTGTAGAAAGCCTAGATTAAGTCACCATAAAATACAATGTTGCTTTAGTAATACATCTAATAATTTGCTTAACATGTAAACGGTGTAATATTTTATTGCACCTACTTGATTGAACTGTTACTGTATTAGACTTCTATTAAATAATATGATAAATATCCTGTACACATCTTTACAAAAAAAAAATATATATATATTTTTGTTTACAATTTTCTTTAGTAATACACTATTAAATAGCACCTACTTATTGTATTATCACTGCGTTGAACTTCTACTAAATATTGTAATAAATACTCTGTGTCCTTTTAATTTGCCGCTTCAACTTTTAAATCAATTTAACTGTTACTGCATATATTAATAATTATTATAACTATATTCACTATATTATAATCCATTATAAATTTTCTAATAACATCTCCTGTACACCACAAATAATAAGATAAAGTAAATCTTGGCTTGTATACTTGTAAATAAAAAGATAGAGGGTAATTTTGTTCTGTATAAATGTAAATATTTTGATTATTATCCAATTCTGTATATTCTTTTTTACGAAATTTTTCATATCTATTTAAGATTTATATTTGCGAACAATATTTGCATCATGAGACGAGCAGGGCGGCGTATTGTATCAAATCGCAGTCGCCCCCTGCCAACTCACATGGTGCAAAAACTAATAATATGTGAAGTAAAATTATGTAAAACTGTGTAAAACTCTGTAAATTTGGTGAATTCAATAAATGATTTATTAAAAAAAAAGTTCAGGTCCTCTCTCAGTGAATTAAACTCCGGCCAATATGATTTGGCACATTTCACACACGTTTAAGAATTTTATAGAGTACTACCAAGTTTCCACACGATACTTGCCTAAACCAAAGTAAGTGAATTACACGAAACCTTAAAAACTTGATCGTTATGTATCTACTTTGAAAACCCCTACGAGATGCATAGCTAGGTGTTGTGCTAACTCTAATAAATATACTTTTACTCATGTTTTTATACTTTTACTAATGTTTTGAAAAGGTGGGATATAATTAAAGAGAAGAAACTGTGACTGAAACTCCGCTGCACATTTTTTCAATCAATAATTACAAGATAAACTTGTAATGTGCGTGAAACCGGTTAAGGAGCTATGTCTTCTAGGCCTTGGATATCCTTAACCTTGCTTTGAAACAAAATGCGGACTTCATAAAATAAAATACTCTATCTTCTTTAAATTAGAAAATAAGTCCGATTATCTATACTCTATTAGATATATCTAATATCTTAACTTCAACAGTCGAGTGTCATCTCATACTTTAAATATTTTCATAGGAGTCACTGTTCATCGACTTTTTTACTCCACATCTACTCTCTAAAACTGAAAATTCTATAAGAACTGCTGTTTCTGAGACGTGGCCGAGATGCAAAACAGCAGATCAAAGTTAGACGTACATATGTCACCTACGACATGTCATCATCATAAATAATGTATACCGCATCGCCATCTTACCTGAATAATTCAACGTTGACGGCCACCTTATTAAATTTGTTGTTGCATGAAAATATTAAGACCAGACTCGAGACAAATTAATGTGACAACCCTAGCTTGAGGTAAGTGAAATGCAGATTATGTTTCTCGAGAGTTTCAAACGAAATTTTATCCCTTTGGTAACAGTTTTGTTGTCTGATGTCGTAATGCATTAAAATAAAAATGGAATTCGATTTCAGTCTGTATAGTTGCAGTATATTACACATGGAGCATTCCATTTTGATCCAGAAGCAGTACGCATAAAACGAGATGAACATTCTTAAATAAGAGTATTTCATTTTTAAGGCTATTCATAGACATAGTGCTGTGCAATAAGCATCTGGCATGGTGCAGACCCATTTACTATAGTAATAATAATAATAATGAATAGCGATCACATGTGACTGCAATTAAAAATATAACTGAGTCATTGAGAATACACCCCTAAGAGTTCTGGTACAATTTTTATTGATGTGAAAATAATATGCGGACACAGTAATCTTGATGTTAAGTGACGGATACAACCCTGCTCAAGTCAGTTACATTATTTACATATATATATATATATATATATATATAAAACTAACGACTAGTTCCTACAATACTTTATTTAATATATTGCAGTTATATTTCATTGTTAATTGACAGACACGACCAGAAATCTAATTAAAAAACATTATCAATTAAGTTATTCAAACATGGAGCATTTGTATATATTTTTTTACAATTACAATGCACACAAAACTTGTATAGAAATATATACTTAATTAATTATGTATAATATATGGATTGCACACAATTTGAATCAATGACCCGCAGTGCTCCGGCTAGAGTTCCACAGATTATATCTCGTATTATCTGCATCGCAACCGAACCACTTACGAACGATCTTTGAACTGGCTTCCCCTGTAACGTATTGTATGGGATCAAGATTAGCATGGTCTGTGATCCTGCCAGATTTCTCATATCTAGTGCCTATTATCATAACTAATATCCGTATCGCTGCTATTCTATGCTGCCACGCTAGGCTTAGACACCCTATAGGTTAAACTAATGTGGTCTTATATTATCTACCACTCTGATCTGGACTTGTAGATTTCACATGGCTTTTATTAGCAGCCCACAGCGTGAATTTGAATAGGCCTAGAAACCTCCAAGTGGGTATGGAGTACCCACTCGAACGTGCTACTACTATCTGGTTGTTGAAGGTGTTAGTAACTGATCTAAGAGATAAATTCTTATGTTGCCCGACGGTTTGCCGGGTATCGGTGTGCCATCCGAAACAACAAGGTTTTATACTAGAGATCACTCATCCAACTCGTGATCACGTTCGAGCGTGCATTGGCACAATCTGTCGGACTCTGAGCAATTTCCTGTACCCTTAAAATATTATTGAAATTAAATCTCCAGCACTGGCAATCATAAATTTCTAAAGACTTTGACATGACAACTGGAAAATTTAAGATCTATTCAGGATACGAACAAAAAACACTCGCAATAGGATGAATTGCATTCTTGGCGGTAACTTTTTTATTAATCTATAAAGAATCATAAAAAAAAAAATCATTGTAAATAGCTCAATGGAGAATATAAGCTTGTCGATTCTGGTGACTCTTTATTTTGAAGTAAGATCTAAATAGTTTCTAACTATCGACACCGAAACACCTTGAAGTATATTTAACGAATTCTTATTTACTTAATGCTGATTTAAACAAACCAATTCATTTCCAATTGATAATTAGTTTCCTAAATGAAAAACCTGAAGAAAGCGCACAAATAGTAGTAATAGAGCCCGGCTCAGAATATTACTACTTACCAGATGAAAGCAGAGCAGACATTAATAAATGAACGGTCTAGTAGTCAGTGTTCAAATAGAATCCCTTGAACCACGCTTATAAAACATTTTTGACTTATTAACGGTACCTTTCAATGAAATATATTTAGAACGACCATTTAAATGAGAAAGATAACCATTTAAATGGAGCTAAGGAAGCGGTTACTCAAGTGCTTCTTACTTCTACGGATATGATATTTTGCCATTATTTTTCCTTCAGTATTACTTGAGAATTTCGACTGACTATGCGCATTTAATTCTTTCACGAATAGTTCCCATCTTTGCCGAGTAATATTTTTTTAGTTGCGATACTTCATACATTTTTTAATTTTAATCTATATTTAATCTTATTCACCGCCTTCGTCGCTTCCCAATTTTGCCTGAAATAAATACTTGAATTAAAAGATTATGAATAAACAAAAAAAAAAAATTTCTTAAAACTTAGGTATGTTTTGCGCACAAAACATCAGTTTATTTAGTTTAATATTATATTTTCAAAGCCATAAGGGTGATTAAATGGTCATTGTAATTGTAAGTAAAATTAAATATATTACTATAACATATTAAAAAAAATTGCACCCAATCCATGTGTGGCATGTTATTTATTAAGGTTTATTTTCTCATGGACCTAACACATCTGCATTATAAATAATGAAGAAAGCGGTGACTCGAGAGTAATTTCAACATGGAATTGAAGGAAGTTTTGAAGCCGCTATAATGAATGCAACGTAAAGTTTTCTTGTGACTTGCAATTTTCAGTTTCAGGGCACGAAGCCAATTTCAACTTAAAATCGACAATATAGGATTCTCCATACTTATATAATACTTCGTTATATTATTTCAATAAATTAGTTCATTTCTGTCTGGTGCATTCTGTCGCAGGTTTTACTGGCTCGAGTAAACAATATAGATACAACGCCATCTCGGGACTATGTCCGGAACTAGCTACAATGTGAAAAACTGTTAAACAACGTGAGATCAACTTTCGAAATATGAAAGATACCTTTTACTTATGTGTCCTATTTTATATACAAAATATGCATTAAAATATACTAATAACACACACATAATAAAAACACATAATAGAAGAAAACACATAATAAAACAGCTTTTTCTTTTTCATAAATTCTGAATGAATTCTTATTGATAAGAATAACATAATGCGAATGGCGAAAAAATTATTATATATTTCTCTTGGAACACATTTTAGCAATTTTTTGTATATTTTAATAGTCTGCACCTTAAAAACATTCGTTCGGAAATTAATTATCATAATTAATTAAGGTACTGTATATAGGAAGCTACTAGGTAACGTACTATATATCTATATGTTGTAATAAATCGACTATAACACATTAAATTAATCAAGCTAGGTGTTCGCGAGACAGCCACGTCATTCACACCAGTATGCTTCCTGGGTTTTGCAAATCACGATCATTAGTACACAGTCCTGATGATATCATTAATATTCTGGACTATTTAAGTAAGTAGGTACATCTATTTACATTAACTAATTATATATGTATATCATTTCAAATTGTGTTAAGTATTTATATTCATGTAAAATGAAACGCGATCAAATAAATAGTTGTGATACTATTATTATCCTTCCTCGAAAAATATGACTGAGATGTGTGAAAAATATTTTTAAAAGATATTCCTTCAAAAAAGTGTAAAAAAAAGTATCGCTTTCACATCTATGTTTTATTGGACACAGATCTGATAAGATTTTGTTCGTTAATTAACATCACAATGATGACAAGTATACTTCCAAAAGTCATTAAGCTATAGACAATGTAATTAATATTTTATTATTTTTTATAATACATGCCGGAAACATAGTTGGTTGACTATATATGACCAAACTTAGCAATGCATTGTTGTGCGTTATATCGGTATTTTACCATAAAAAATATGATTACACTGAGCAGTGGTACCCTAGTGTTTTGATCGTCAGTCTCTTATGCGGGAGAATCGAGTTCGAGTCCCGCACGTACATATGTACATACCTCTAACTTTTCAAGTTATGCGCGTATTACAAATTAACTATCGCTCGCTTCAGTATAGAAAAACTCAATGAATAAACCTGCATACCTATATGTGAAGTCTACCAATCCGCACTTGGCCACCATGGCAGACTATGGCCTAAGCACTGAGAGCAGTGTGAAAGGAGACCTGAGCCCAGTAATGGGACAATTATGGATTGTAATCATGATAACGATTTTTTATTACATCGAACTTTCTTTTCATGATTTGTATAAAATTATTATTGACTTTACGAGCCAGACAAATTTTTAAACACGTCCAGTTTGTTTTATAATTTCATATTACTAACAACATTGATATAAGTAAATAATAAATGGCGAAGAATTTTCATTTTTTAAATAACAAGTAACGCTATCATTCGCACAAAAATTGTTGATAAAGAACTATCAATCATGACAACAGTTTATTCTCACGATAAACGATAGTATTTTTCAAGTGATACATTATGATTAATGTGTCCCAAAAATAAAATAGTTTCCGTACTATATTTTTATACCTTTCAAATAATACAAAATATTGTGTTAAATTCTATAAATATTTTGCACTAAAATTTGAGTCCACAGTATTCCTATTAGTTTTTTTAAGACAGTGAAAATACTTTACTCTCTAAATAACATGATATCAGATTAAAAACCAGTTTCATAAATATTTAGGTGAATGTAAATTAAGTAGATATAAAAATAAACAATTCTGCATAAAATTCTCGATTTAGGCAGTTCAATAATTATTTATTTATTATTATTTTTTTCTTTCTATTTTAAATGTAGCTACACAGTGGTAGCACAGATTAATTTATATCTCAAAATGCAATGCTAACAAAGTTATCACCGACACCGAGTTCACACATCTCCGCAAACTATAAAATTTCGTATTCGTACCAATGTAATTCTCTTATATAGAAAACAGTAAAATTTTCATCACGTAAACTTGCAACTTATAAAAAAAAACTTGACTTAGAAATGAACCTTAACCTTTGGCGTGGGAAATATTTCTCTTAGCGCCGGTTACCTAATATCCCCGTCCAATAATAATGTAACACACTAACGTAATAGGATAATAATATATTATGTAATAATGTGATGAGGACACAAACGCAATAAGCCAGAATCTGTAATATTACATCTAGGTTGTTTGAATATAAATAAATATAATAGACAGATAACCGAGTATACGAACGAGCTATTCACTGTCTGATCAAGTTGACATTTCTGCGGTTCCTTTGTTCCGTCGTCGATGGCCCTTAAAGCACTGCGCGGTTTAGTGGACTATGCGGGTTAATTCTCTACGACGGCTGTTAACGCTCTAATTCCAATCATAATATTATAATATAAACAACCTTTGATTAACTCTGATATTTATAAAATAATAGTACAAGTACTTGGCATTACAAAATAAGTATATACAATATTATCTAATAGTGCTACACGAAAGTTGTATTCGTAAAATTTTAAATACATTAGTGTTTACAACACCCAATATTTTGTACTCGTCCATGTACCGAATGTATTCAAAAGAAAGACTCGATGGATATTTGTTTTCATATTCTCGTTCAAGTAAAATGGAATGCTCCGTTTTGCACCACATCGAGTGGTGTAGTGTGTCTAGTGGTGATACAACGTCCGTGCTCGAGCTGCCACTTGCTCACGAACCTATTATTCTCTATTCCACTTCAGCGCGGCATCTTCCTTCTTTGGCTGAATGAAGCGTACGTCTTTTTATAATACTTACTCATGGGGGCTGTGAAGTGTACAATGCGATCGTTGTTACGTAAACTTATAATAAATTTATGAAATTTAGAATATTAGCAGAAACTCGTTAATCTATACTGAGATAAGCTAATTCGTATATCTAACTAACACGATAACAGACTACGGTATTGCGCATGATAGATAGAAAAATGGCAGGTTTATTATAAAGACTTCATAAAATATTACAACTAAAATAAACATATTATTATACCATGTAAATTCCCAATAAAAAAATGTTTTATTGAATTTATATTTGAACTAACGGCCCCTACGGACTATTAAGTATTTACACATGATTATAAAACTGTTTGCCTTAACAAGACATAATTAGGCTCACTGATATTTTATATAGCCTATCATCTGTACGATCACGATTTCTCCCTACATACCAATTTTCATCAGGAACGGTCAAACCGTTCTTTAGTTATCTGGAGACATACACGAAAATGTCAACAGATTTATACAGAAGTATAGATATAGATTATATCACATTATCGTAATTATTATACGAGTCAGATTATTTACAATAAAATAAAATATGTTATATTTTGGTGAATAAAGGCTGGTAAAAAAATATCTACGCGTTATCAATAAAAGGATAATAATATATAGATTTCTTTATTTTTTGAACGATTCATAATGAGAAATGGTAACATTTAATACAACAACATTTCCGTATCTATGTCGAGACTTCTAGCATCGGGGACCTCCATACTTAACTTTGCCATTTCCGTTTTTATAATGCTTCTGTGAATCAACGATGTAGCGAAATCGATTTACAAAAAAAGACGATAAATTTATGTACGCATTGAAATCGTACTTAATTTAAGGTTACTTATAGAACCACATCGCAATAATTACATAACATTAGTAAATGTAATGCTAATAAAAAACAGATATTGACTGTAAATAATAACACACACAAAAAATCACAAACTCGGTGTGAGTTCTTGTTCTTGTATTTTTGTCATACATTCTGAGGTTAGGCCGAATGTAGGCATTCCTCTGAGAGGTATATCTAAATTACAATGGAGCCTGGCAACACGTAATTGTTTATCGAAGTTATCCATTAAAATTGGTAGTGGGGTGACTTTTAAACCGGTAAACCAATGATGATCAATTAAATATAATAACTGTTAATCCAGGCTGTATTTAATGTAAAATTAATCGCTCGAAACATTTCACCACAAGCCGGTATTGTGTACCATCAATAGCCTGTGTAGCATAATGGCAAAATAATTGTTCACGAAAGCATTCGCAACGCACGAAAGCTTCGCAACCGACGTTAGAAAATCAACATTCATAAAGGCAAGGTGAAGTTCATAAATCTGAATAGCATACTCGCAGCTTCAATACTGCAATTTCCGACGGCAATTAAGACTATACCAGTACAGGCTGAAACGAATGTTGCTCTTCAATCAACGAATCAATCTTCAATCGCGAACGGCCGCCACTTGCTAGCGACAGCTCAACAAATTTATTGCTTCGATTGGACGTAGTTTTCAAATTTCGACGCCTGTTGATAGCAATCGAACATGCAGTGGTACATCTCTAGTGATATTTAATACAAATATTCCAGTGAGTTTTCGCTCCGCAATACTTATAATAAATAGCTATCTGTAGTGTGTTTTCATTCCAGAATATTTGCAATTTATGATGCAATACAAATTTACTACTTCAATTTAACTAGTAAGATTTTACAACACGTTGTTGATACAATTTATTCGATTCTTTGATTACCACATACAATAATTTAGTTATAGATTTTTTTTTATATTAAACTTGCGGCACCTTCCCAGTTTGTTCGGGTTAAACAATTAAGTAGTTATAATGAATATACGCCAATTTCTAAATAATATAAGTCAAAGTGAATATCATTATAACTAAAACGAATTTTCGTATATGCCTACGAAAAATATATTAAATATAAATATAAGTATATTAAATATATATATATATGATATGTGATATAAATGACATACAGCCTATGTTCGTCCGGAATGATGTACCTTTCAAATAATAAAAGATTTTTGAAGTAGGTGCCGTGGGTCCGGAGATTACCTACGAAATATGCACTCTGTCTTTTCAATATACATAAGTATAGATTATTAAAATATTTATGAAAACTTCACTTTTTATCGATAACAACAAAAATTACAATCAAAAAGAATTATTTCATTGTAAAATTTTCAGTGCTCAAAAGTGGCCATATGTAGGAGATACATTTGTACACTGCAGATATGCGAGAGATAGATTTTCAAACTAAATTTATAGTACCTATATCCACGCCAGTAAAAAATATAGTTCATGACGTATTCTTTAGAAATAACACCCATTATTTATGTTTCATGTTTATACCAAAAAACCGTGACTGATACTAATCTAACGTATTGGAAAATTCCACAACAAGACTAAAATTGTGTTCTGTGAACTCGATAGAGTTGACAGTGTATTATATCATCTGCTATCATATCTACGCATTAATTAAAGACACGATTGGCAAACTGGAAGCAAATGTTAAATAACGAACTTTCGTATTGTATATTGTACAGTTATTATTGTATGCAATATCATCTTAGAATTTATCACTACTTACCATCAGGTGAGATCGTTGTTGACCATTAACTGATTACTTAGTTTTTCTATACATATAATAAAATTTTAACTGATCGCTTTCTGTACATGAAGGATATATGAGTAACGCAATAGAACCCAAAAAAATTGTTGTTATAATTTTTGTCTGTTTGTCTATGAGTTAGTGCGCGCTTATCTCAGAAACAGCTAAACCGATTTAATTTGGTTTTCTGTAATATATTGTAGTAAGCATCACTTAATATTTTTGTAGTTAGTTTCATCTCAATTCTCCATAAATAAACAAGTTATAAGTTAATTTAAAATAATATAGGTACTATTTCTTAGCGTAAGGTCTAGTTTTTCCGAAGCGAAGCGAGGGTATTGCGCTGGCATTTTATATATTGTTAATAACTCACCCACGTTTTCTAAAACATAGTATTCTCATATTTTATTGTTATTTGATTTAATTTCTTTTAATTAGAAACATTTATTCACACTATTTTAGTGTTTTCATAATGTCTATTTTGCGAAAACTAAACGAATTAACTAAAAGTTGTGTCAAATTTAAAGTTATAAATATATCAAATACCATTCAAATTTGATGGGCATTTGCTAACGCGAAATGGGGTAATAGACAAATAAACGAAAATTCCATAAACTAAGTTTTAGTTTCTATATTGATGGCATCACCGTCGTAATACTGACCGACGTAGAAATAATGTGTACCGATTCCTACATATAAGTTTTATAGTGACACACATAGATGAGCTAATTTTAAAATATACTCTACATGAACACATCTTAAGCGTATGCATGTTTCTGAAACTGTTTGCTCAATACTTGTTACGAAGCGGTAATCTCTTGTTCCAACTAATTTCCTGCACTAATTCGAGATGTTTTCTCAATATGATGTTTAAAGTTGCTATTGCATATTGCGACAGGGAACCATAGCTTCCATACTTAGCTTTCATTATCGTTGTTAAACTTGCGAGTAATGTAAAAGCAAGATACTTAATTAAAATTGAATTTAGAAATTGAATAAAACGTAATCTTATCTCAGTTAGAAAACTTTATGTATTGTTCGGTATTACAATAACAATATTGTTATAACATTCACTATAACAAACATTACAGCGTTAATTACAGCACAGCTGGACACTAAGTACGTTTTATATTGTTTGAAATAGATTTTACATTACTAAAACTGATAAAATCAGTCCAGTAGTATTGGGAATTCAATGAGGGACAAAAAAAATCCCAAATATCAACGTCAAACAGTTGAGTAGAAGCGCGATGCCGGCCGTAACATATCTCGGGTTTCACGTGACTCGGTCCCCGAAGATCTCTTTAGGTGATTTACCTGAAAATAAGGAAAAATAAAACCGTTAATTTACAGCCCTGGACATTTGCCAAACATTTCATCTACTCATCTAAGTTGGTCTAGCCGCAAAACGAATGAAACTGGTAGACGTTTAGACACCCAATGTTTTCCTGATCGGTCATCAACGGAACTCTAGAGATAGGGCTTAGGTGCGAATAGACAATATAAAACCCATTTATATCCTGTCATCGTGACGCAAGCGGCGTGCCAAGGCGTTTTCCAATACCCTCATTTATCACACGCTCCCCGACGTAATGAGACAGATCTTAACCACTCAACGCACGCCCGAAATACTTTGAATTCATTATCAATATTTTGACTACTTTGCGTAATACTTCTTCAGAACATGAAGTATAGGTAATTTATAAATTTTCTTTAAATTATTTTTTCAGATTCTAGTGGTATTCCATTTCACTTCTTTAAAAAAATTTAATTAAAAATTTTACGCATAAATAACTGAGTTAGAACCCAAACAAATATATGGCCTTAATAAATCACAGTAGTAAATAAATAAACGGTTGGAATATTAAGCATTTCGAATACATTTCATATGTTGTTAACTATAAAGAACGCGAACAGATTGACATAATAAACACAGTGGGTATATGAATTTACTATTTTAGATTATTAACCTTTAAATGTTTCTAAATGAACAAAATAAAGTAAATATAATTCAATATTTTATACGGCAAATTTGGACAATAATATGACTCAATTCATCTACAATAAAATGTATTCGTAAATAACATCGTTACAGATAAGAAATGTATTGTTAATTAAACTATACAAAAACACAATTGATGACGAAAACTATTCTATGAACAAACAAAATTCTAACTACATAAAACGCAATAATAAGAACTTGAAACAAGTAACTTACTAATAAGAAAATGAATACCTAATGTACCTAGAAACTTATGCTTTTATTTGTTTGAAATGGTTTACAGAACATTAACAATAACTTTTTGCTTTGCCACTCGAAAGCACCCAAGAATAACTCCGAACAATAGTTGTCCGTAAACAACTAGGAACAAGAAACAGCGAACAGAAATAATAAACTAAATTCAGAAAATAATGTAATGTTCCCTGTGATAATTTATTGAACGACACAAATAATTATAGCGGAGTTAAAATAACTGAAGTATATTTCAGGACTAAATTGTTGGAACGTCCACCACTCAGTTTTAGACATTGGAAAATAACAGGAATTAGCGCTGGTCACATGACGGTCGCATCAGCCAACTGGGCTATCATCCGCTCACGCATGTGTCGGAAAAATAAATTTAAATAAACCATAACAATATGCCGGTTTGTATTTCAAAGGGAACTTTCTCATGTAAAGCGCAGCAATAACATTATTCTTTTCAATCGACCGCATCCATTTTTAATTAACAATTTTAATGTTTCAACGTGTCATCAACATACCTTAAATATCTCCTAAATCTTCATCTAATCAAATCAAGACTTTCTTCTTTATTTTGCCTCTACCTTTTATGAAACGTAATGTTATTCTTTATGCGATTCGATTTTTAGTTTCAAGAACTTATTGTGTTTTCAGCAACTTTGTATTTCCATTTAATCAGTGTAAGCTAGTTTTCAGGAGCTAGGCGTTCTAATAACTGTAATATTGAAATTTACTTATGACTATCAAATCGATTGTCAACCGGCAGCTCAATTCGTATGACTCCGTCTGCCGAGCGAAGGATCCCAGGTCCGATTTCCAGTCGGGATAAACATTTATGTGACGAGTATATGTTTATTGTAGGATCATTGGGATATGGCACGTCTTAAAGGTTTATATATCCACATTATTATTATGATTAAATCAGACAAACTTCTAACCCATGCTCATGCCTTACTATCATCAATATAAGTATCGCAGTGTCGTTAAAGACAACTAATGGCTCTATAATTAATATCTAAATCAATCTATATATAACAGTGATTTACGATCATGATGATGGCAACCAAAGTTTGTCAGCGTCACGTTATATTAAAGAATAAACTCACGCGCTCTGAAACTGTTAGGACAGCCAATTTTTTTTTAAACCTGATGTAATATTAGTGAGGTCAATGACAACAGTTCCGAGTGATAAAAATAGACAAAATAACGTGTCATATTGCTGTTGAAGTACAATTTACAGACATTTAAGAGACTGTGTAAAAATTATAACAAGACTTTGAATAAACATTTTTACATTGGTATAATTTATGTGGATTAATTGCGTAGTATTTCGTCATAATAGAAATAATGTTAAATTAATTCCTGTAATCCTGCTTATACAAGATATCAGAACTGAAATCTGATTCAAATACAAGAACAAAATGTGAGATTAAAATTTGTTAACATTTTATTTATTTAAAACTTTAAAACCACAAAAACAAATGAGGTACATTATGGCGAGCTTAATGCTTAAAGCATTCTCTACCAGCTAACCACTAGGCCAAAGAGATATTCACGAGGAGCGGTATTATGCTACAGTTTTAAAATGTATGGAGAAAGTATTAATACGCAATATTCCTAAAATTATAAATAAGAATATATAGATTTATACATAGGTATACATACATACATACATATAATATATATATATATATATATATAAAATGAACTATATAATATGTATATATATTGTACATTAAATTCACAGTCACTCAAAACTCAAATTAATCTTAAGAAAATTCACACGGGGCACGGAAGGTTTCCGTGTCTTGCTATTTTTTATATATTGTGTATCCACGAAATATATGGTATATTTACAATACTTCTAAGTCAAAGTTTAAGTTACAGTATACCGTATACAGTATAAGTTCAAAGGAAAGTAAAGATGTGTGCGCAAAGTATCTGATGTCTGTTGTTACACACTACAATGTGGATTGTTGACGGATATAAAACGACTGGTTCATACATTTTTTATAAAAAAGTCTCTTGCATAGTCTTTGGACATAATTATACGTAATAGATCCTGCAATTTTATTTTATTTATTTGATTTGGTTTTCATATTGCTTTCAACCCAATAATCAATCAATCAATAATCAATATGACGACCCCGTAGCCCAGTTGGTAGTGACCCTGCCTGCCGATCGTGGGGTCCCGGGTTCGATTCCCGGCCGGGGCAGATATTTATGTGACAGATAAATGTTTGTTCTCGGGTCAAGAGTGTTTGTGATGTGATAACTGTGTATGTCCATGCCACCCGCAACACAGGGAATCTTAGTGCGGGGGTGTGAGTGTGTAAACGTTTATTTATTTATTTATTTATTTATTTATTTATTTATTTATTTATTTATTTATTTATTTATTTATTTATTTATTTATTTATTTATTTATTTATTTATTTATTTATTTATTATTTATTTATTCAACAGGTTCAGGGTTCTTTTATGGGGCTTGGAGTTCGTTTTTATTATAACGTAGATTTTTTTCTTTAAGGAGGTCCACTAGGACTCTTCTTATTTTACGCATAAAGTTAATATAATAGAGAAACACAGTGTGCGAGTGAGATTTCGAGCTTTACGGAAAACCTACTTGCGAAAATGAGACGCAAGAGAATTGGCCGTAGGACTGTTTTCAAACGATTTACTCTCCATAAGTCTCCTATCAAAAAATAGCTATTTGTTATTTTATTAATTTCTTTTCAATCTTACTGTCGGACAAATAAAAGTAAATACGAAGATGTCGGGTTCTCTGTAAGACTGTTTAGTCAATTATAACAATAACCCAAACAAAGAGACATTCCACGGGTAAGTACTGATAGTGCAATACCACTTTAACAATGCTTATTTTCATTGAAGTTGATCATAAAAATATATAAATTAAGATTAATAACATGCAGTAAATGCTCCATTTTATGAATAATAACCTGTTTTTCATAATGTTGTGAAAGATAAAAAGATATTGTGTACGTGAAACTGATATCGTTTCGTATAGGGCTTGCACAAAATC
Organism: Megathymus violae; assembly: GCA_003671415.1. Lineage (NCBI taxonomy): Eukaryota > Metazoa > Arthropoda > Insecta > Lepidoptera > Hesperiidae > Megathymus > Megathymus violae. The sequence goes on from PDGT01000001.1 coordinate 7,643,395, forward strand.
TATCGTTAACTGGATAATTTTTAAATAGGTATAAACACATATTTTTGTTTTATATGTTAGATATGTTCATATTTTGCCGTTTTAGTTTCCGTTACAGCTTCTGAACACATTGGACAGAAAATAGATTAGACTGTTATAGAGGTGCATCTTCGGCTTTTGAATAGTATAAGCTCGTTATATTGATAAAATTTGGCGAATTTTATGTTTATTATTATTTTGATATGACAATATCCAGGGAATGTGATATCATATTTATTTACTAATTTTACTACTTCAAGGTTTCCTGTAAATGCAGTTCAAAAAGAAAAATGGATTCGAATGTTGAATAGACAGGTAGAGTTCCTCACAAAGTTTACTGGTAGACATTTTAGTCCAACTATTTCGTTCTACGAAATCACTGACATCTTGTTAATGAGGAGGGCAATAAGTTATATCGATTTACATCAAAGAATTAATTAACACCAATAAGTATTATTATTATTGTTTTTTTAGTACCTTTTAATCACGTTTTGTTTTATTTCAATCAGTTTACAAATAAAAAGATATAATAATATAAAGACTCCCGTCCAAAAAGGTAAGTTTAGATTATACGAAGCGAAGTAAAGAGAAATTACTACAATTAGCATGGTATTATTTAATTTAACATGTAATAAATAATCAAGAGAACGAATTAAATAATCGAATATCTAAAATATAGCAAAAAATCTGTGATGGTATAGTTGAAATTCATGTCGACAGTGCATGTTTGTGATTTGACATCACTAAAAGTCACTCTCACAGTTGTCATTTTCACACATATGCACATTTAGGTTTTGGTGACGCGATGATGAGATGAGTTCGTCTATTACGTAAGTATATTATGTTTATGATTTTACATCAACAGCCGACAAACAAGCAGAAAGACCACCTTATGTTTGTGGTTACTGCCACTCATAGCATCCGTAACACCGAAAACATCACTAATGCGCTACTGTCTAAGAAAGAGACCTGCTTACAGGCTTCTTATTACTGGCTCTCCGCACTGCAGCCTATTCGCGTAAAACATTTCATGGTTGGTTCTAGAAGGTTGGTAAAAAGACCTTACTATTGTGCAAAACTGTTTTCCGAATACCATAGATATAGATAAACGTAACATCAAAAATAATTAAGACACGACAATGAATTTTATCTTCCACGTGTAATCCTGCTCCGGCCAAGGCATTCAATGTGTTTAAAATAGAGAAAATTAAAGTGTCTGTGATTTCCAAATAACTACGTTATGTCAATTATGTAAGAGTTATTTAACTATACCAATAATACCTAAGCGACTCTTTTAGAAGTAAAACCTGTATATAATTACGGGCAAGATACATTTATCCATGGTGTGCATTGTCAAATTGTCATTCGGCAACTTACGCGCTACTGTCGCATTATATCCATTATAGTTCAATGTACACAAAATGTCAAATGTAGTTGGGATAATTTGCAATTGGAGACTGGATATTTTTGGATTGGAATGGTTAAGAGAATCCGGTGAGGCGAAGCTGCGAATGACGGGCAACCGATGACAAATGTTTCGTTTCGTTGTTTAAAGAGCGAACAACAATGATAAATATAAACTTTAACGGAATAGATTCCAATTCAAACTTATTGCGCTTCGTTGTGGTGTGATATTTAATAAAGTTATAAAATAACTGAAACCTATTTCGGGCAATGAAACTGATTTTAATACAACTATAAATATGATCAGAACAACAAACTTTTTGCATATGAACCTAAAAGCGAACTCCACACATATTAATATTGGGATCCGATTACGAATTTATGGATTTATTGTTAAAATAAAAATTATAATGTAACCCTATATAACAGATCTACTCACACATGTATTGTGTGTTAATAAAAAGTATCATATTAAGTTACAATGGCTATATTCCCTGAAATTTCGAGGAAGATCAATCAGAAGAATTTCGAAGGCTCTTAACCGCGCATAGACATATAAACACCCCAAATTAAAAAAAAACCTAACATAATATACCTACATTCGATATCTTTTTATTTTCATATTACAGACAGTTTACCATCCATCCTAAGTCCAAGCTAGCTCTTTTTTATTTATGAAATTAGTCAACAAACGAGCAGACAAGCCCTCTGACACTAAATGGTCACAATCGGACATGGACATGAGTAACATTAAAGATACCACCAACGCGTTGCTGATCGCATTAATTATGGCTCTCCGACTCTCTAACCGTAACACGTATTGAAACATTTCACTAATATTATTTCCATTACACGAATAATAAGTGGATCATCCCTTCTAACGTCTTGTCCGGCAACGCGTCGGTGATGCCTTTAGTATTACAGTTGTACACAAGCAGATATGATAACTTACTAATTGGATCGTCTATTCATTTATCAGTTTTGACTGTCAAAACAAATCTAGGTTTTATTTATTCGCATGAATAAAATATCGTTGCCCGAATAAAATTTGTTTAATTAATGTAAAAAATGATTAAATAAGTGAACGAGGGCTTACTTATCTCATGAAGCCATTCGTTATCGATAAATCTAATTCATATGTATCACAATTTTTTTATACTAAAGACAAGCAAACAAGCTTACAGCCCACCTGATGGTAAGTGGTCACCGTCGCCTACGATCACATTTAATTCCAAGGAAATTTTTAATATATCACCGGCCTTCAAGGATGCGTTTAACACGCTTTTTTGAGAACCCCATATCATAACGTTGAGGAAATACCTCAGAAGGGAGCCCTTTCCATAACACTCGCGTTTGTGACAAAATAGAACGCGAAAAATAAACAATAGAAAATTGTCAAGTATGAAGGAGGCGTGGATGTACCCTCAAGCTTTGGTGAGTTGTGCAGTGGACTATGTGCCATATGGCATCATGCAAATATTATGTTGTTTCGCACTACACTTTAAATGCTTAACCAGTTATAAAACTCTTATCATAGTACTGACAGTACCATTATAGTAGGGTATAAATAAACAAGATGATTATTTTAAAGAGAATGTTGCTTGGCCGTGAGTTTGATACACAGCTATAAGTAGTAGGTAGTAAGTGTTGTAGGTAACCGTGAGTGAGAAAACAACCCCTGAGCTTTTTTACCACTTCTGGTTTCTGAACCACTCTGGTAAGAGTTTGCTGACACGATGGCGTAGTTTGACATTCGAAAAGTTTTTGTACAATCTATTTATTCATGTTCACCAACGGTTGTGAGATTTAAATGGATACAATTATTTCTAACATTTTTTGTAAAGCACTAAATTTAAAGGTGAACATCGCAAACAAAAATGCAAAACAAGTGTATCATTAAAAAACAAACTAGTAACAAGAATAGGTAATTAATCTAAGCATAAAATTTACACAGCACTTCATTAAAGGCACACGATTCAATTTAAAAAATAGATGTTATAGTAAAAAGTATAAGGAATACAGATAAAAAAAGTTTAAATTCTATTACGAGTATGAGTTACTGATTTTCTAAATTTCGCCAAACCAATTATTTTTATATGATAATTATCGATCTTTATGGTTTCACTACGTCTTTGGTGGTCTCGAGTTTGGTCATTCTTGAAATCGAACAGTTAGACCCCAATTTGGTAGTACGTAATAGAGGTCATAGTTTACGAGGTACGGTATTCTAAAGAAAGACTAGAGCAGTTGCATCTCTCCGAGTTTTCAATTTTGTTATCTTGTAGTTTTTAATAATCTTGTAGTTATTAATAAGAATATTTTATTTATTAACATAATACACCAAACGCCTCACAAATGTGTTCCATATATATAATCTATTCGTAACATATGTGCATTAAAATTATACTCCCATACGTACTCCAAGATAGACCTAACAAGCGGGATTGTGTGCAGGATACCTGATTATTATTGTACCTACATCGTTTTTTTCTTTCGTTTCAAGTTTGTAATGTCAGAGAACCAATAATTAGTGTATATTCCGCTTCCATTTAAGCAACGCGTCCTGTTCCGGCTTGAGGCTAGAGAGCCAGTACTTTCTTTCTTACCTTCTTCTCATTTCCTGGCCGACAATGCATTGCAGTGATATCTTTGGTTTTGCGTCCATGAGCGACGATCACCACTTACCATCAGGTGGCTCGTCTGTTCGTTTGTCGGCTATTAACATAAAAAAACGCGTCAGTGACGCTGTTGGTATTACAGACATGCATGGATAGAAGTAACCACTTATCGGCAGATTATCCATCAGCTCGTTTGTCGGCTACTGATATAAAATGAAATTGTGCCAAAATTTGGCTTTTATGCGTTGATGTACTTATTGAGATTGACAAGTCAAAGACTACATATGCACCCTATGTAAAACTTTAAATTTTTTTTCTAAAAATAACTTCACTACAAATAAAAATTCAAAACAGAAATTTGATTTATAGCTTCATTTTTCCTTCTCATCAATTCAGTAAAAAGTTGATTTACATACTAGAGACTTGTTCAAAGGGAAATACGCTATACTAGTCGGTAGACTGTACAAGAAGGATTCCGCGATTGATATAGAATGTAGATCTATTCGTAGTTGCACCAATCGCGTCAAAGCCGTCCCTGGCCCCGTTTCAACGAAATATTTAGAGAATTTATACGTTTCCAATTCTTCAACGACTTGGATCAGTAACTTGTTTCTTTATCGGAACGTTAAGTATACATAGTTTTGGTGATTCATGTAAAAAGTAATTGCAAATAACTTACCCAATTTCGAGACCGACGGCTCTTGAGAAAGGACCTCGGACCTCAGTCCGAAACTAGTTGGGCGAATTCGACTAAACCAGAACGTGAGTAAGCCGTTATAGTTATGTATGTATTCAGAGACTCATGAATCTTTGTCTTAAAAAAATATAAGGATCGTTTAACAAACCCAAATATCATAGAAATTGTATTAATCGTAGATTTTTATTAATTTTAATATAACAGAAAATATATTATTGTTATGTACTTGTACACGTAGCAATATAAATCGTATACTATATTAATTTACTATCGACTCACAAATTTGTAAGCTTCATTTATCAACAGTGAGTCACAATGTATTATCTCTCACGGCCACGTTACAAAAAGAGATTGAGTTTTAATCCTATCAGAGTGCAAAATCCGGAGAGTGCATAAAATATTTCAATGAAAATATTATACTGTTGCGGACACATTATTTATAAATATAAATGCATTTAATAATCAAATAAATTTGAAAGTAGAAAGAAAACATTAATTTCCTTAGAACACTGCAAATTACGAGTATTCTTTTCTATATATAAGCTTAACTGAACACTCAATTATTTCAGTAGCAACAGTGGAATCGTTAGGGGTTGGACACACCAAAGTTCTGCTTGAGGTATTTACACAATTAACATTTAACGTTCTAATAACGGAACAAGCTCGTGTGTCATGTTGAGGAAAAATATGATATTTGTACCCCTATGATCAATCAGCATTCGATGATGCAGTATTTAACTAACGAAAAGAGACGAAAGATACTTAATAGTTATTGCTAGTTTTGATGGCCAACACAGTTTGGTCATTAGTGGTTAGTGTAAATAGTTAAATTAGTTAGTTAAACCTAATTAATATACGTCATATGAAGTCTAAAGCAATGAAGAACCCAGTTCCTAAATAACTCTTCAATATTTCAAATGAAACCCTTCTTGACAATTGACTGCCTCACCCACGGCCAGAAGAGTAAGTAAGTATATTTTTAGTAGTTTCATGGAGCCATTTACTAATTAGAGAACTTAAAAAGTTTTCTTTCGCCCAAGTATAAATATAAAATAAATACAAAATAAATTGACGTTGATACGAATACAAACCTTATATAATCATAAAATAATGTTATTGGAACTACAAACTATCTGTAAGTAACATAAATAATAGTATACTTATGTAGCTTAAGTAATAACCAGCAAGGGATATAATTTATTTGCCTATTGTGGGCCAAATGTGTATATTATATGAGATGTATCTCAAACAACAAATATTTTATATGTTTATTTCATGAATTTAAACTTGGGCGGTTTACTACGGCTCATGAAACAAATGTATTTTACAGAATAGGTACTAGTTTGTTACCCGTCTTTGTTTTCTCCTATTAATATCACACTTCGTATTATATGATTTTAAATTAATGTCATCGCGGAATTATATATTTTATTATGTAACGGGTGCTCACGATACGTTTTATTTATTGGAAATAATTTGACTCAGTTGCATCGATCGTGGTTAAGACACTTCATATTATCTTTCAAATTTAAATAAGTATTATATAAGAGTAAGAGTAAAGTATTTATGTATCTATGTATTTTTTTTTATTTTTTATTTTTAAGTTTTTTTTTTTTTTTATTTATTTTTTTGTTATCTATGTAGTAAGAGCTACCACGCTTGCTACGGCATATATGTCTAACAGATTTGACATCCTTGTTTTGTTACAAACTGATTAATAGATACCTCCGACTTACTATCAGAGCAAATTCAATCATATGAATGTCTTTTCGAACTTAATGGAGAACCCTTATAGATCCAATGCTTTCCTTATAATGTTTTCCATATTACAAATAATAATTTATTCCTAATAAATATTATTCAACCTATTAGCAACGCCACTACAGACTGCGAATCACGTTTACGACCTATCATATCACAAAAAATCGCAACGTTTGGGTCAGTTCTTCTGAATGTTTATTCAGCATTCGATTCAAGAAAAGGCATGCAAAAAGGCCTATTACGATCCAGAATTAAAACCAATATTCAAAGTCTCGGACGCAGATGTAGAGAAGCCCGCTTATCAATATCCCATTAGACAGCCTTCCGAGAAACTGCATAGGAATCGGATGATAAGTTCAGTACATCATCGAAATATCAAAGGACTCGACGCACTGCGAGGATCCATCCTTGCGTTGTGAACACATCTTTCTAGTGTGGACGTCACGCTTTAACGACAGGAATCGTAGGCTGGACGTGTCCTTTGAGACATGGATTACATACCTAACTTTATTAAATTAGAAGCGCTCAAGATTCCAAACACACTTACAATTATATTACGTTGTATAAAATATAACTCCGGAATTGCGAAACTAAATCGAATTACAAAAAACTAACAGTGACACTGCTCATATTGAAAACAAAAAGTCGGATCCCGTGAGAATGGCGTAAAAGTTATGCAACAATCATTTTATGCAAAATTCCGTTTTGGAGATTATAATGGCATGTAGCAAGCTAGGAAATAGCAATAGGCAAACAGTAAAACTAGGCCACATGCTATGCGCTAAGGGACTCGAGTGGCGATGTCGGTCACGCTCCAAACCTCTCGACGGAGAGAGCCGTCTTTGCTCAACTGTTGAACAGGCCAGCTTGTTACGTACTAGATCAGCTTAGAAGAACACTTCTTATATAATATTTTTATAAGAATTCAGAATAGAATAGAAAATATTTATTCAGTAGTTTTATTATATACAGTACCGCCAGTACTATGAATACTAAACTTAACTAAATAAATAATTATATACATTTAATTAGTAATTTTAAATAAGTCAACTAAATTAATATAATTTTGTCAATAATATAAGTTATATTTAGTCAAAACAAGATCAAAAGAGACGGTCTAAAAACAATTTTGTATGGCGCTTTTAATAAGTATACATGACTGAAAATTAATTGAAACAACATTTTAAACTTTGATCACACACTGAGTTATAAGTAAATGGCAGATACATCTGGTATATTCTGTCAGTCAACTCCACTGTTGACACCATCATGTAATACTTTACATTTACTAAAAAACCGGCTTTAATTTTATTTCTTGTTACGAGTTCTTATATACGAGTTATTTTATAACTATGCATTGTCCCTATTTCTTCGCATAAAATTCATCAGATGAAAATGAACTTTCTACATTTGCTAATTTTAAAAATACTTTTTATTCAAATAACCGACCAACGAGCAGACGATCTACCCCATGGTATGTGGTCACCAGCGCCCATGGACAATAGTCCTGGACATTCTGTCGCCTCTTACCACTCTCTATTTTACCAGCATGGCATTGCAGTCAGTATTCTAGGCCGCCCAATACCGCCACTACATACCGATAAATGACAAACTTATATCTAAACACTGTTTTTTGGTCTCAAATAATGATCCAGGTAGGAGTAACCTTTCGTCATAAGAATATATTTAACACAAGCTTTGAGTTTGCTATAGCGCGGTATTTCTGTAATCTCACAAATCAAATGAACGGCTGACTTACTACATACCACACACAGCGTTAGACAATTGAATCAAGCATAAACACAATATAGAGGTAGCCATAAGGCGATCTTATCATTCAGGTAGCAATCCAGGATAATCAGCTAGAATATGTACAACGATAAGTTTTATGGTAAATGTAAGCATTTATTACAGTTAAATTTACAATAATAATTGCCATGTTAACTATATAAAAACCATTTCTTGTGAATAAATAAATAGGTAATATTGAAAGGTCACACACTCACACTCCCGCACTGGAATTCCTTGTATTTCAGGCGGCATGGACGTACACAAATATGGACATCTCAAACATCCATGACCCGAGAACAAACATTTATCTATCACGTAAATGTTTGCCCCAGCCCTGAATTGAATTAAATACCCATCACTTGGCAGGCAGGGTCACTACCAATTAAGGAGTCGTCATAACAATAATATTTAAAGTTACAATAATCTCGTTACATAAGCTTTAGTTTTTTTCTGTCACATTACAGAATTACTCAACCAAACTGCAGGGTAATTAAACTGATTTTGGTTTATATAATAGATTGTAATAATTTTCGTGATTTAATAATTAGATGTAACAGCCATTGGACCTATTGGCAGTGTTATCGTCCATTATACAGTTCTCGAAACACAGGGATTCTAGGGTGATAAGGCGAGTGAACAATGAATGATTTCAATTTAAAAAATCCCCTCCTTCCTCTTCACCTCCCTTCCACTAGAGGAGGGTGTCTGATTAGAAAGCTGAACGTTTAACATGTAATCTCTTTTCCATGAACAAAAATAATAATATATTATGCTGGCATAAAGCTAAAAATAGGTCTTCGAACATAGATGTATTCTTAATATAATTCACAAAACGTATATAAAATATGAAATAGCTTAAATCAGGAAAAAAAATGTAGGTACCAAGAAAATGTATAATCCACAAAAACTTAAGAATAAGGAAAAAACCGAAGAATGAATAAAAATTAGGCCATGTGCAGCGCCTCAGGGAAGTGAAGAGTCGTTGTTGGTCACGCTCCGAACCTCTCCACTGGAGGAGGACATCTTATTGGATAGCTGAATGTCTAGCTTGTTATTTTGTTCTTTCATTAGCGTGGGAGCAATCGCTTTTTATAACAAGTTGGTGGATGTGTTGAAATAAATTTATATAACCCTCCCACAGGTTTCAAAAATCGAATTTGATATGTGATATAAATGATTACAATCACAATATACCATAACATATGACAAAAGCAACATAAATAATAGTCATTAATAAATTAAGCGATGTATTTTCTATACAAATGATACAACTAACTGCAGAAACCGAACGAAAAATGTATTTAAACACTAGCAAATGCCCTCGCTTCGCTTCAGATAAACTATCTTAGGTTTAAAAAAAGCACCTGGAATCTAATTGATGGATCCCGGAAAATATATTTATTCCCATGGAATAATAGATAAAACTCTGTATGGAATTCTGATGTAGTATTAATAAAAAAAAATCTTTTGTAGCTGTTGCAATAACAAAATGTTTATAACTGATAAAAGAGCTACCCCTAATATAGTAGGATATAGAATAAAAACACAAAAAATTATTTCAAAACGAGGCGTACTACTTTTTAATGTATTTGTGAGGAGAAAAGTAAAGAAACGTAAGATGAAACTAAGAAAGCATAAGTTAAAATCTGGGTCATGTGCAGCGTACTAAGAATATGAAGTGGCGCAGTCGGTCACGCTCCAATGCTCTCGACGGAGGAGAAGATAACTTGAATTGTATCACCTTGTTACCTCAGTAATTAATTAACGCAAAAAGTTTTAATTGATACAAAATATGCCAATTAACCGCCCACTGTAGCATATGGGTGTTTTCTCACAATTAAGTCCTCTCTCTCTCTACTTCGTTGCCCTATTCCTGAGAGTCTGTTTAGTATACAACCGTGCGAAGGCTTCAGACAAACTTTAACGACTCCTTCTGAAGATGAGAACCGAATCAGACATCAGTAAGTAACAAGAAGTATCAGCTAAATCTAATCTAAATCTAATAAGTTAAATCCAGTCTAAAGCTATCATTCATCGAATTTCCGACACCTTGCTTTTATATAACCGTTTATAAAATATAACACAATATATTTATTATATAACACGATCGTTTACATTTGACTCTAACCAGATAATTATGATCACTTATGGTTAAAAATATCCGTTAAATAGATGGTTTACACTTGGGAATAACATTCACGCGAATATGCGATATTACAATAATAACTCATTGTAATAGTCACCTGATAATTTAAAACCGTGTTTTTTTCCCGAGCAACAAGCTCATTAAAGTTCTTTGGCTATGTTTACAACGTGTAAAACGCTTTCAGACATGGGTAATTTAATGAGTGCTAAACATGCATTCATGACTTAGGTTCCATACCAGATAATCGCTGGGTATAGTTGAATATTTTTTACAGGTATTAATTACGATTATTAACAATAACGTATCGCATTTCAAATGTTTCTATTCTAGAAATCATTTCAGTCACTTCGCAATATTTAAATATTCATTCGCAAATTACGGTAATTTATTTCAATACTTAGCTGTCGTAATTGCATGAAATTAAATCGTTTATCACGTTTAAAGTTAAACAGGCACGTAATTATGTTTTGCGAGAGAGAGTATTTAAATCTGTGGTGTAGTTTCTAAATGCGATCCAATTATTTCGGTCTTTATCGGTTAAACTAAAAAACGGTTTGGCTTGTTCACCGGCCACAACTGATACACGTTTTTATACAAAAGCGAATGCACGAGAAATACAATTGTAGGTACAATTTGTTGCCGAAATAAAATGTTTACATTGCTCTTCTTACAATAGAACATTTGGAAACTAACAATGATTTATTTCCCTTCCTCACTATACTAATTACCGACAGGTCTGCAATACATTCGGTTTAAAGTGGAATTATTACAACTAGTTTCATTGACTTATTCATCCCTTATTGCTGTAAAAACGTGATAGTATAGTATAGTACACTCCATATTTATTTTTAATAAATAAAGATAGATAGATACACATATCTCTCTATCGAATAGATATCTGAAAGATAAATTATCTTAAGAAGTAAAATAAGCAAATCCGGACAAAAAATGCGAGATTAAAACGCGAGACCGTTAACCAACTATAAGAGTCAAATAGGTTATCGTGATAGGTCATTACTAAACAAGCAATACCTGTTCGATTCCACATCTGAGATTTTAGCGGCGCGTATAGTAATTCAAATATTATTATTTTTACATGATACCTAAACACGTTTACAATCCCTAACTTACGCACACATGCACACCGAATGGTCTGAAATTATTTCCTGCGTGAATACCTAATACCATAATGTAAGCGTCGGTTTCTAAATGCCCTACAAAGTTACACGAATCGTCTCTCATTAAACTAAAATGATTAACGGCCGCCTACAAAGTAACATAATGACGTAATTAAAGAAATTTTTAAATAGGTACAGTTTACGTCGAAACTAACAATGCAGTTACACTGGTTAACAAGATTTAGTGGTGTTTTAATGAACGCTTTTAACTTTGAAGGACTTGTCGTATAGACGCATAATATTGATATCACAGAATTGAATTTCAACCACGTTCTACTGTTTCAAACAACTAGGTCATCGTGGCTTATGTATATATAATATGGTTTATATATGTTGTTGTTAAAGGATGCGTACAGGAGTTTCTTTCTCCGTTTTTCACTTCCATTTCAAAGTAACTTTTCGCAATCGTATTGATAAAAGCCTAAGAAATAATTTTAATTATCATACACTCATGACAAGCGATCACCGCCACCCACGTCATCCATATAAATAAACGTATCATCGAAGCTGTACCGACCAAGAATGAAATCGCACCCTTAGAATGAAAGGGACTCAACTCAAAAATTGCAATTTATGGGAAATGACGAAGAAAGTTTTCAAAAATGTATGGTCTTGAGTAAATTTAAAGAGACTGATGTATGAGGTTTTCCCTTTTTCCCTTTCTCACTCATAATTCGGGCTCTTTTTCACCATGGGGTTTTAGAGTAGGCTTTTTTAAGTAAATTTATAGTAAAATCTGGAATTTCAGGAATTTTGAGTTAAGTGTCACTTTCATTCTAAAGGTGCGAAACGGCCAATCGGTTTGTTGACTGGCATTCACGATCAAACACTTTAAAACGTTTAAAGTTTGAAATTGAAAGACTGTAACATATTGCTTAATTAATAATCGTACTTAATGGGTATACATGCATACCGATACATATTGTATCGGTGTACCGATTCTCGCATCACCGTTCTCTGTCTAACCAGTGACTCGACTCGAATGAGTATATTCCCGATACTAAACTGGCATGTGGGTGCACGATGAAAAACCGCCTTGCAAAATTTATGACGGCATTAAGCGATTAATAAGAACTTCCGTTACGTTTTACGATGAAGAATTATTATAAAGTTTAGGATAATGACATTCTTGAAAGCAATATATTAAGGCACCAATTATTTTTAAACACAAGCCATTTGATTAATTGGATGAAAATAGTGAAGTGATTTGAATGAAAGAGTAGAGTAATTTCTCACAGAACCAGCAAAAACCTGTCATGTAATTGTGCAGACATTTTTAAACACTGAGATTATTTATATAAATAAAACAAAATCTCTCAGCCCGAGGTTATCGAGCGACATTAAGTTCTAGTTTCTTCAGTAAACGAAGAATAAAAGCTAAAAAGCTGTTCTTCTACACTCAAATGTCTTTGTATTGTGATATGCACAGATACAATAATGAAGACATCACAAACAATCGAGAGCCCACAACAAAAAACTTTTGTGGTACATGTCTGCCTCGGCCAGAACTCGAACCCTATCTGCATGCAGAGTCACTATAAGCTGAGCTCTAGGCTCATCTATATATTTTTACTTATTTCTTGGGTATCTCATATTTCATTATATATTAAATATTTAGTTTATTTTCACTGATTACAAAGCTTTCAAAATTTAAAAAAAAGTAAAGTAAGTAAGTAAGTAAAAGTTGACAGCATTCAAATGACAAAATCATATTCAAGTATTCAGTTTAAATTCATAACATGATCACACATACACAACCATTTTGACGTTTCTTCATTTAATTTTACACACTACCCAAATACTCAGATACACTTAATTGCCCAATGTTACCTTCGCCTTCATAACACAATACATCGTACCTACTTAATGCAGTAGTTAGTAGGTATTGCGTATTATTAGTACCTCCTTAATACACGTATTACGACGCCCACCGATATCAAGCAGAAGTTTTGCGACTCGAATGTAATCATTATTTTAGTATAATCTTTTCTGTTATTCTGTCGTAGTTTTAAAAACCCCCAAAACCTATTGTAATTTGTAATCGAATGAAATTGCTTGACTATGTAACTTAGGTAGATTTACTGTCGTTTAATCTAGTAGTTGATCTTTTAAACATATTATTTACTAAAATTAATACTTTAGATAACTACTGTAAATTGTAAACTGAATGAGATGTAACTAACATCTAGAGTTCTTCATTCACACACACACAAAAATTTTATTGCATATTTTTATCAGGCGATTCATGTTTATCCTATTATATCCTTTTTGGTGCCGATTTTTAGAGTTATTTTTAAATACGACACATATATGTATATTTCTTTAATATCTCCAAAACACCAACAACAAGTTTAATTCCAAGCATACAAAAGTGACCAACAATGTTAATTGTTGTCATAATTTTCGGGTGACATCATAATTGACAGACAGAAGTTCCCGAAGAATTGGGTTTGCCCTATATATTGATAACACAGTTTACTAACATCAAATAAAAATTACCTTTATATATTGGTTCAAACTTTTCCGAAATAAAAAAATTCAGTACAGCATGTAATATACAGTTTGTATTCACTTCAGCTGTGTATGAAACTATGGAACGCTAATTGCGCAAGCCCGACTCGCTCTTGACCCGTATTCCTACATTTGAGGCGGAAGATAATATTATAATTTCAGTGACAACATTTTTCAACTTATGTTACAGTGAAAAAGTTTAAAACGAAGTTGCACCAATTAGAATTAAAGAACAGAAACGTAGAGCGCAAACAGAGTTAAGTGTTTGACACAACATCGCGGAGCTTACACCGACGAGCTTTTAAAACTAGTTTGGAGTAGGGATTTCTGGAAAAAATACAATTATAGCAGTCTAATTTTAATGAAAAAACATTTTCCTTCGAACAAAAATACCTAGAAAGTGTTACGGAATTCAGCTAATTTTATGTTTTTACTAATTACAAAATAACGCAATGAACAATTTAATTAATAAGAGAAATGATGTTATTGAATAGCTTTGTATTGGTTTGTGAATTATATTAATTAAATGTAGATAAATTAGATCAGCCTATAGAGTATACTCAAGACCTCGATTGCGAAGAGACTCTCACTTGGCTTTACAATAACAATTACAGGCATGCCTAAGGTGAAGCCTTTTGAAGTATACTCGAACTGGGATCAATGGTAAATATGCGTATGTTTCAAATATAGATTAAATATTTTAAAATCCTTATTGCAATAACGTAACACCTGCAGGTAATAATATTATATTTTACTTAAATGACTTAAAATGGAATTTAAAACATAATGGATATTGATTAGACAGAGACGTGACGTCACAGTATATAACTTCACGTCGAAAACTATTTTAACACAGTCTTGTTGATTTTACCTCTAAAACTTTTTTACGGTTATAAAATACCCTTAATTTTACGTGGTGAGCTAAATCTATAGGGAGATACCCGTAGGTAACCATTTCATAACAAAAAAAAAGTTACATAAAAATACTGGCATAAAATGCGCGGGAAAAAATTAAAATGTTATAAAAAAAATTTCAAAAATTCCGCATGAATACGCCGAAGGATAAGCCATAAAGTTGTTCGGACTCCGCGGGAAAAATTTCCGAAACTACTGTAGGATAAAATTCATAACGGGCCCAGCAGTTTAGCTCACCTGTCTCGTAGTACTTCGGAATTTATAAATTAAATTCTGAATAACGTCGAGTCGACAAAGTTTCGCATTCTTAAAATTCGGTATCGTAATTAATCTTTCGTTATAATAAACACACAAAAGCAAAGAAAGTAAAGTGGGCCGCTTATACCTTGCTAATGGGAGGGATGACGTTGAATCTTGTAATTAATGCAGGTGCTCGCGCCGAACCTAACCTTCGGAGGAATTTTGGCCATCAACGGAAACACGGTTACGGGCACGCGTCACGCAAATTGTTTTATATTTAAATAATATCTTTTAAAGTTATAAAGGAAAGAGTTATCAAGATTTTGCATCAACGTTCCGCAAAAATCGGAAAGAAAAAAGAGGTGTTAACTACATTTTAAAATGAAATTTAAAACATGAAAACGCACGGATATTGATTAGACGGAGACGTGACGTAACAGTATAACACTTTACGTTGAAAAAATCTTTTTTAATAATTTCTTGTTGATTTTATAATTTCTCTTGTATCTCTAGCAACTACTACAATTTCCTATACGAATTAGTTTTATTATCTTCTATAAATTTTCTTTTTTTTTCAAAATAGCGATAGATTATTTTTCACTGTAAGCCCAACACAATAATTGTATAAAAATAAACAAAGGTAATACATTTATACCGAACTTGTATTTAAACTTAGATGCAGACATAACCATTTAGCGGATTTGTTTACAAATTATCGTTGTTCTTTATTTTTTTCCACGTTCCCATCCCTGCGCTGGAATCCATGTATTACGGTTGACACCATTATGAACAAACAAAATATTACAAACAATTGAAACCGTAAAACAACCAATAAACCGTCAAATAATTGCCGGAAATCGTCTTCGTTCGTATCAGTAGATAGTTTGTTAATTTTAAACCTAAACCTGTATTCGACTGAGAAGGTCTGAAGTATATAAATCCCATTATTTCAATTTATTTTATAATTTATAGTGTATTGAAATTCAAATTCAGAGAGATTCGTACATTAAAGTATTTTATAAATATATATTTATATACGTCAGTTTTACTTTCACTATCGTTACTTAAAACTATTTCAAAACAACTGCAACATTGAGAAGAAGAAACGACAAAATAAATTCTTCGACACTTTTTTGAATCAACATATCATACATTACAAAGGAAGTTTTAATGTACATCGATATCAGCAAAATTATTTTCACACGGTCTTTTCATTTATGTATTATCTATACTATAATATTTATTACACTACACTTTATTACGCTTATTTATACTACTAAAAGTGCGAGTCCTTTATGACCATTCTTCACAGTTAAAATACCTCTATTGTGTGTAATATGTTGTATTGACTGATTGAATCAATCAACGCCTAGTGAATGAAAGGGATGATTTTTTTGGAACTAAATATTTCCTAATCGCTACTTTACTTCAGGAGATATATTTGTATGCGTTAAATGCAATTCAATTACAAATTTACAGTAATTTCAATAGACTTTTTAAATAGTTTCGTGGTGTCCATCTGGCCGTCAATCCGATAGTTACATCAATTTTACGCGAAGATTATGGGCTCTATCTAAATGAAAATTACAAAGACGGGTTTCATAATGGACTAAACAAGGAAATAGGGCAATCACGTACAATCAAATGTTGTCGATGAAATTACTTTAATCGATGATTGAAATCGATGAGTGAAGAGAAGGATTAGTGCTATTTAATATTTCATTCCGACTTCATTACGTGCAATTACAAAACAATTCAATTTTTCTGTATAGTATGTAGGATTACGTAGTCATTGCCTATATCCATTACAGTAACAGATTTGTTAATAATTACTGTACACATATATGTGTAGAAACATTCTGTGACTGGACGTAGTTTCTTAAAAACGTTTCAACCTACAAGTTAGTCTTTGTACACTTTAGCACATTTTTAACTATTTTCAAGTAATGGTCATCTATTAATCAATAACAACACCATCGAAACCAATTACAATCTATGTAATTATAAACACCTGAGGTGATATCAACTAATTTAATCATTTAAAATGATATTTAATTGAATGTAAAGTATAAATAATTTATTAAACACGCTAACTACAAGAAAGCACGCCAGCCGACAACAGCGCGTCGCCATAGCGTGTAGACGGATACGTCTTAGCGGACATCATTTCTATGGCGTATATTTTAATGTTTTCCAAACAGTAATATTAATATTGTAATCTTTTCATTTCTGTTCTTCTCTTTACATGTGAATTGTATAAACTTAACTATTTAGTTAAGTTAGTAAACTTCATAAACAATACAACATTCTTTAATTGTAGCATGATAAAAATTTATCATTAAATAATCAGTTTTAATCTTTTTCAAGCTTCAATTGATATTTATAGGTTCCACATCGGCAGCGTAAGCGTCATTTACGTACCTTAATTTCAAATAGATACATATAAAATCCAAAGCGAAATATTTGTTTCTTACATTTGGATCGTAAATACTTACATCCTAAATTAAGTTTAATTTTCATCTGGGAATTTTTAATCATGGCATTCCACTTAATTCTAAGTCGTTAACTACCTTGTAACTGACCCTTACATCAATTTATAGTGACGTCAGCAGCGTAGGACACCAAAGGCACTTCTGGAGTGTATTATTGATTTTCACCACGCGGTGGGCGGAGTCAAACCTGTGCGAAAGGGATCACACGATTGCCCCTCATTAAATCAGAAGAGAAGGCTCTATTTCTCTCGGTGCAACTCAAATTAAGGACGTACCCATTAACCAGCTATTTAAAATAGGTAAGTCTAGAGAAAACTGTTTGCAGAGGCTAGAGTAGACTGAAACACCCCGAGTTGTAGTGTTTACAAAATCTTTGAAAACGTAGTTTCAATCCATTAAACTTTCGCATAAGTTTTAATAGCCAATATAAAATTGAGTTCTTAAAGTTTGCTTCTACGAAACAATTTTTTATAACGCTACCCTTTATAGACTTCGCTGGACATAAGATAATGACTTTCCAGCATTGGAACGAGTAGGTACAAACATCATCACAAAACTCAAAACAGATGTATTGCATATATATAACCTCAGTTATATATATAACCTCATTTATATAATCATTAGAATCTTAAATTCGTAACTCTGAAGTACAGTAACCATTTCTTACCTTTTATTCGTGCTATCCAATGTATGTTATTTTTTTATACTTCACGTGATAATAACACAAAAGACATTTCGGAATTCTTTATTTACCTATGGCATACTCCTGTGGTTGGAATCCGAAACCCTAATCGTGCGTTCAATTTCATCTTTCTTCATCCAAGCATACAGTCTACAAGGGTACCGGTTTTCACCGGTTTCACAATTAAGTTGTTATTTGTATTTATGTCAATAGCCGACAAAAGAGCAGACGAATTACCTGATATTAAGTGATCACCGCGCCTTATGATAGTCTGTTACACCAAAGTTGTTATTGACGCCATTGTCGGTCAAGAAAGAGCCAGGGAACTCACTTTTAAACTGGCTTCTAATATTACAGTCATATTGCAACTGAATCGTGTTAAAACTTTACTGCAATAATAATTAGAATGCTGCATAGGCATTTGCAAACAATATGACTACAGTTCTGATAGCCAATATTGTCTGATTATCAATATGAATACACGTCAGCTCACAGATGTTACGTAAAGTTTGAGATAGGATGCAACAGTCTCCTTACCGAAACAGATTTGCTGGAACTATGTATCACTTTTCAATTTTGCCCCAATAGCATATCTTGAACACCACTATTTTTGTGTTCGACGTGAGCTGCTTCTGTAACTTCATAAGCAATCCATAAACCAACCGTGAATGTTTTTAACGTGTTTCGGTTGCAGTGTTAATAACACTTCGTTGATGGTGCCACCGATTTTTTTGGATGGCAGTGATCACTTACCATGAGGTGGTGCATCTGCTTTTTTATCGGACATAAAAAAATAATGGTCTTCTGTAGGGCACGGCTCACTGCTCGTAGTTGAGGAGGTCAAGAATATATAACATCCCATTGTCCAATATGAATCATTAGATATTTATTCTGTAATTGCCACCAATGAATCTGAATCTATATTTTTATCTACATTTTTTCTCTTTTTCTAGCCTCATTTAACTCTGTTCTTCTGACTTTTTTAATAAAACAAATAAGGTAGAACCGGAGCTATATCAGAGGGTAGCACGCAGAATTGACAGATCGCCTTCACCGACAACTCGTCACGAAGGTGCATACGCCGAAATATTGTTCGAATATTCGTTGTCGTTAATTGTTGTCAATCATAAAACTTGATTTGTTCATAATTCATTTTCTTCTGAGCGTTTCACACGTACTCGTATCAGTTACATGTTGGATCGCCAGTTAACAAGCGACTTCACCGCTTTCTGTCATAAATGTATCCACAGTTGTGTAAAAGATTAACTTATATATTAAACATCAATGGGGAAAAAATTCCCGTGCCAGTAACATTATACGACAGAGTTCAAAAGGTCACGGCTGATGGATACGTAATCGGGACGCCGGGCGATCGTGGCGCGAATAACAATACTCCTGTTTAGAATCCCGGCTCAAAATCTGCATAACAGTAGGTACGTACAAAAATAAACCCAAAGTAGTGATTTTATAGAAATTTCTTGTTGACATCTAAGTGCCTATTACTATTACTGGGGTTTTATTTATACTGAAATAGACGAAGGTTTAAGTCGTATAAATAAATTATGTACCCGTTGAAAAAAAGGAAGTATTTACTGTCATCAGGGTAATTTATATTATGGTTTCATTACTCTGTAACCTAATTAGCGGTGATTCTACACGAGCGAAGGGTCCTGGGTTCGAGTGATATATGTTTGTATTTAGGTGATGGGTACCTGTGATGACTTATTTGTATAAATCCATGCTAATCGCAACGTAGTAAATCCTAGTGCGTGTAATCTTATTGTGTGAATGATATATTATTTAAATTAATACAGGTATATTTTCGGCGCACAGTACACAAAACTAATGGTTAGTTCAGTTCAAACCCCTTGTCATATAATAAGACCACTTTTTTTCCTCTATTTTCAACATATTGAGTTATTGACAGTTAAATACCTGGTTCCAGCTCATACTTAGTACCGTACTACAACATTGACAAGTTATAAGTTTTTTAGTATACATTGCTATTTTAAAAAGAGTTGGAGCCATTATTAAGTCGAAAAGAGGTCTTAATACTTTGCTTCCTACCTTCAGAAGTAACTTAATATAATATAATATATTCTCATCTCATAATCATATTAGGTCCAATGATTATTAGAGAATGGCTGATTCGAGAGTCATGAATCTAAACAGATTAATTGATTACAAATATTTTATTTTATTTTATTTTTATTTATTTTATATTTTATATTATATATTCGTGTTTGTATATGTAATGGTGAATGGTGAAATTCGCTGGGATAGTTTTACAACTTATTCTCTCAATTCACTGCTGTTACGATAGCACATAATTATCATTTGTTTTGCAAAAATGTATTATTATATATATTCATATAGAGCCTAGTGGTTTTAATGTTGATTTTCCTTACAACTCGGATGCACAACCTGATCGCGTCTCTTATTATTTAAACTCTAATGGGTATAAGCAATAACTATCACTTTCTTCGTTGGTGGACAACATTATTTAGATATCTGCATACCTTGGAGTTGTACATAATATTCACAAAGTTATATGAAGTTTGCTCATCCAGCCGGCGTGACAGACTATGTTCTTGATCCCTCACATTTCCATATGACGCACTACAAGTTAGATACTAATGAATTTCTATTTAAAACATAACATAACCTAACCTAAATGTTACGTTTTGGTCAACAAACTCAGAAATAGATCTTTACATCCAGTAACGATTATCCGTTATTGGAGTTATTATTATTAATAACTCCAAACATGTGATTAAGATTTATGCCAAAAAATTATGTCACTACAAAATGTACGCATATTTTTATAATATTGAATATATTTTGCTCAATATTTCGACTCCTTTATATAGTCAGTAATTATGGTGACACTGATCGATGGTACTGATGAAAGATAGGTAAATAATAATTAAGTGAAAATAAAAATGTAAATTCGTACGAATCGAAAAAAAAAATTTAACAATAATATTTCCCGAAGACTAAATTGTAAATATTGAAAAAATTTAGAATAAAACCGTAATAAAACTCCGAAGCGATGCCTGCGAAATTTAAAAATCTTTAAAACAGATTTTCCAAGTTTTAATGCGTATAATTAGTGTTGAATGCCAACGATAAGATTCGTAACATTACGACCTTAAAAATGTAATCGATCGCTTACAATTTCCAGTTTAGTTTCAGCAGAACAATAACAATTTGAAAGTGAAAGAATTCGCCCATTTGGGCGAAAAAACCCAAAAGCGGTCAGCACAATCAAGACTCTCAAGCGCAGAAACATAAATGAAGTCATTAATTATCCGTGATCCCAGTTATTTTCCCTTCTGACCGCCCCTAGCCACCCACTTTCTGTTCGTTCCTGAGAACTGGCCTCACTGCCGGCGAGTGTGCTAAGCCCATGTATTGGATTGACTAGCTACCAAGCGTAACATAAAATTATATTTGTGATGTGCTCTGCCCTAGACTCGGAGTAACGTGAAGTTTACTTTTGCTTACTATCTCCGTGTTTGTCAATATAAAAAAAAACTATATAACCTGACACTTTAAAAAGGGAAATTCATTTTGATATTTATTAACTCATCTATACATATATATGTATTAACATTCTAATCGATCGGAACTTTCTGTACATGAACGATATATGTGAAAAACTATAATTAGCGGCCTCCATTACGCAACAGAACATAAAAAATTGTTGTTAGAATTTTTGTTTGTTTGTCTATGCGTATCTTCCCTCTAATCTCAGAAACAGCGTAACCAATTTCTTTACAATCTTCACTAATGTATTGCAGGAAGCATCACTTAATATTTAAGGTTCGTTTCATTTCAATCCTTGTGTAAGTAAAAAAAGGTAATAATTAACATATTTCGAATCCACAGAACGAAAAAAACCCAGTCCTAACAATTCAGGTACTATTTTTCACTGTAACGCGTAGTTTTTCTCAAGGAAAGCACAGGCGGTATACAAGTTATATAATATTTGTAGATGACAATAGGTAACTGACGGTTGTACTTTATCCCAGCGTAAGTTCAGCAAGTGCCTTAATCACGCTTATTGTTCTTTTTTCATTAAATCGTTCAAAGTTAATAGATGAATAATGCTTGAAGAAACGTAACAGTAAGTCGTCAACGTGAAACAAAAATTACTTTGGAAATAAATATTTACATAGATACGCCTGAAGTTTTTTCTGGCACAACAGTATTATTTCCATGTTCAAATACTCCTAGCACGAAACAAAGTGACATTGAAGTTGGGTGATTGATAGGTACTGTCAACATTTTAATACCAGCTCTTTGCTTTACAAAGCATAATAAGCATTAATGAACAACACCTTCGGTAATCTGGAGCGAGATAAAAATTGAGTAAAACTACTCACAGAAGAAAAACATTACATCAAAATACGACAATTACATAAGATATGGAAAAATACTTACGTGCAATGGTAATATGAAATAAGCGTGAACAAGCGCGTGCTTTGCAAAATTTAACTAGGTTTAACCTTTCGTTTTTCACGTGAACTCTTAAGCCGAACATCAGGTTACCTTCTCAGAGAACGTAAAATATACAAAAATTATTTGGTAAAACACCATCTGTTATGTGAACAGACGGTGGTAAAGTTTAAACTGGTAGCGAACGTTTTTCACGTGAACCCTATATCCGAACGTCACCTAGTGAGCCGTATAACTGGAAGGATTGACGCGGTGCATTGTTTACCAAAACAATGGACGACCTCTGCGGAGTCATTAACCCTCGCTCGAGTCTGGCTTCAATCTTACCTCGCAACGTTTATGTGTTATGCAAGTGGTTGTATACTCGTAGATTGCGGACATTGTTGTAGAGATGACTGTGGAAAAGGTTAATATGTTGATATTCTAAAGACCTGTCCAGTATTAAACTTATGTAAGGCTTTTATATTTTGATTTATCTTTGTGTGTTATCTTTTTTGTTAACATCAGAGACAAAAAATATGTATGAAAAATAACCTGGAGGTACGCACCTCAATTGATGATAAATAAGTACAATTTAAACCATACATAATAATAAAAGATGTTGAAAGCTTAATAACCTGCCTTTAATTTATAACCAGTAGCCGGTATATCGTTTTATTTATTATAACTGTGTACCCTCGACGTATATCCTTCGGGAGCTACGATTATTAACTAAAGTATGAGGTATGATGATATACTTGCCAAAATATGGTTCTATATACTTATAACCATGTAATTCTTCCTCACTGGAGAAAAAGTTTATATGTATTTGTATAAATTATACTTATATTAGATTCGACTTTCCGTTACCCTATATCAAACATACGAAATCTATACAAATAATATAAAGAGAGAAATTACCCATCATCCATATCTAGTGACTGTAACAGCAATGGTAAACGTGCACGCGGCCCTCCGAATTTAATACTCTTTCGAAGAATTGGTATATTTTATTCAAATTACATATAATTACTACCGGCTAAAATACTTATATAGGTTTAATAATAAATGGCTTTCTTGGGACTTTCAAAATTATAACTAAAATCTAAATTTAATCATTACTATAAAGGACGCTATAAATTTTTAATCATTACTTATGTATCTAAATTTAATATTTACCAACTAAATTTGACTAACATTTTATTTTACAAATCTTGTATCGTTTGGCCACCATTAATTTGATACAACATCAAATAAACGACACCCCAAGAAAACGTTCTTTAAAATTGCTTTTTATTAATAGTCTAGATTTATTCTTAAGCTTTATAGTAAGCCTTATACTTAGGGAATCACATAAAAAGTATATCATCAAGAGCTTAAAATTAAATGACAAGTTGCTAACAAGCCAGTAACAATTCAATAACATTAATTTCGGAAATCTGTGACGTGCAAAGAAATTACCAACTTAAGGTTATTTTCTGTTTAATGACTCACACTTACACACGTTCACACACTCACACACCCGCACTAATAATTCCCTGTGTTGCGGCTGGCATGGACTTATACAAATATAACTTCACAAACATCCATGCCTCGAGAACAAACATTTATCTGTCATGTAAATATCTACTCCGGCTGGAAGTCGAACCCAGAACTCCTTGCTCAGCAGGCAAGGTCACTACCAACCGGGCTACGGGGTCGTCAAGTCAGTCTATTACCACTTCATGGAAAATAAATAGGATTAATTTCAAACTTATGTTGTAATGAACTCTGTGTTTAAATTAAAATTAAGTATTAGAAGTATTTATTATTGTTTAACATAAAACAATATTAGTATTACTTGAAATCTCGAGGGGAACATAAGACAAGTCCCTGACGTGCAATGTCGACGTCAGCTGTAATGTTACGGTTAAGAACGTAAAATCATATCTTTGTTAATATCTTTAACCATGGCTTCATTTTAAACTATGACGAGACAATGAGGCAATAACTTTGACCACGTCTGGTAAAATTAAATTTCAGGTACGTGCACCATATGTGCGTCACCATAACCAAACCCAACATGCAAGTATTGTGTAATTGTGCAAGTGTGAGTACTTAACACTGCTTCAAGATTATCAGACAAACAAAATCATTACAATAATTGTCAAACAGACATATGTAGGCAATTCTATCGGGTGAGGAGTGCAGGGAAAACGTGTTCCCCAATCTACAAACGTGTTCCGGGAAGAGCATTGACGGTAGTTGCAAAATAAAACTGTTCACACCATCCACAGGATAACTTTTACATTGCAATACTGTAATAACACTGTGATGATGACGAAATATCTAGTCAGTTCCATCTTTCCTTCCAATATCAAAGGCGAAAGACCACTGAAAATTTTATAATGCGTTATTATGTAGAACTATAAGGTTCCGATTCTGTACGATATGTCATATGTGTGCGATACGATATGTCATATATGTCCTCCTCCTTGCGTCGTAATCCTCAATGCTGAGAGTCATTACCCCATATAGAGCTCCGTATAATAGCCATATGATTACCCAATAATAGACGACATCTGCAATTTGAAACTTATTGAAATACTTTTATTTGACGTAAACCGATTTATTTTTCGCTAAACGGATTTAATGAAAAAATACCTACCGTAACAGCTTATAAGATTAGAAGATTTCTAAAGATTAATCCAAATAATATTTATGTAATATTACAATAACCCGAGAATGATCTTCCATTGTCTTAATAATTTAATGAAATACAGCTTTCATTAAATCCTTTCGTACAGTATGTACGTAGATTGGCATTACTTAATGAATTCTAAATATAACCAAAATTATTAATCTGCTCAGATTCGAGTTTAAAAACCTTTTTTTCACATTCGTTAATTATAAACCATCGCGAACCATCTGCCGTCATTCTTTTATCTTCTAAGTACTACTATAATAATTTTAACCGTTCAAGGTATTGTAATGATCCAGTGACAGGTCTACGTGGAAATCGATGTCACGTGACATAGTTGCCGGAATCCACGTCGGATGCCGTCACATTGCTAGCCACATCCGACATGTGTCAATACCTTGCACATGCCACCGAAATGTAAGAACTCTGAAATTCATAAATACTTTTCAGGAATGTTTCAGTAAAATGCAAAAATAAATCACAATTGAAATTTCAAAACCTTTACATAAAACAATGAAATTGCCATCGGGGAGTGTTAACCCTGTAATGGAATCCTTTGAAGGGTAGAAGTCAAATTATTTAAATTTTCTCTAGTGATTGCTTACGCCGATATCCTAAAGTAGTTCCAAAGGCAAGAAAATAGGTATAATTGTATTAAACATTATCTAATATATCAATATCTTGTTTCATTATTAAGTATATAATGATATTGTTTGTATTACTAAATGACATAACATCAACGTACTTTAAGAACAATTTGCTAATCAAGATTGTAATTTTCAAATTTTAGATTTAAAATTAAACGATCCAAAACTTTCGATTGATTTTGATTATGAATAAAATAATTAAATTAAAGCATGTAAAGAAAAACGAATCATTAAATATCAAACACTTTTCAAAAGAGTAAACTAACTTGTTACGACAGGCAATAACAAATATTTAATAAAATAACTCTTAACTTTTATAACATTCAACAAGAATAAACCAATTAAGTTGAGAGGATCCTTGTATTTCCTAGTAGAAGCTCAATTCTGAGGATGGTGAAAGATTACTGCTAAGTTAAATGCAATCAGAATTAAGAAGACAGTCCCCTGTTTTTTTTATAAGTTGGCAAAATGTCTGTATCACTGATATCAAAGCGTTTCGAGGCTTACTTTCATATATTTATAGTCTAAAAATTACAAAATTATCCAAACTTATTTATTCTAAAATGAGTTACGTAAATGCTTATTTCGGAAACAGAAGTTATCTGATATGTAAATTGTCAATTTACACACAAGGTTTCAACAATTTCAAATCTACATCCAGCTCAATAGACGCATTTTAGTTTTAGCAGTAAAAGCAATTGTAGAAGTAATTTCAGAGAACCTTGAATACAAACGTGTGTTACTCGCATGCACACTATGTATCGTTGGACATGAGTATTGCGTCACGAGAGCTCGCAGTTAGGGCCACGTCATACACCTTGCTGTACAATATTTTACTACTTCGAAAAATAACTTTATAATGGAGGAGAAATTATAGAATACTCCTCTGCACTCAATTTGTAATATTTTTTGCTACTATTGAAGTAGTATAGGATGGGTTAGGTTGTATCTTCATCCAACACGAATATCGTCATTTTAACAAATTTTAAATACAAGTAGAGTTCTAAAAGAAATTCTTTTACAAGCAAGTAACTAAAATAAATAAAGGCTTATACACTCACACCACAATACGATACATTGTGTTGCGGCTTGCATCGCAAACATTCACGATAGGAAAATAAATTTATCTGTCACCTTCCGTTCGGCCGGAAATCGAACTCAGGCCCCACGCTCGAGCTTGGCTTGGTGGCTCGATTAGGCAACAGGGTCAACAAATGTATTGTCACACTTGATAGAAGAAACGCTTTAGTTATAAATTTTCCTAGTCTCAAAACTCATGACATTGAAGCACGAAGTCGCTTGAAGCGACTGATTTCACAACTGAATTGACAAAAACGGATTTGATCGTATCCCAAACGAACAGAACCCTACGTATGAGCACACGTATCTCAACGTTCGTACAAAAATTAAATTTAGAAATCAATTCCGTTAGAATTTTCAAGCGCTTATAACATGAACTGACATCAAAGACGACAGTGATAATATTTTGACTTAGCAGTATATTTTCGTATCTTTCATGACACCATTATATTAAATCAAATGAAATGACGTATTGATATGTAATCACTTTTAATTTCCGTCGATTTTTGCATTCTTGATACGTAATATTATTTATTAATATAGTACAAACCAATTACACGTCTCTGTTAATAATTGTTTATATAAATAAAACCTACTACTGTTTTAATAAAATCTGAATTCCATGCATGTTATTTTACACATTACATCTAATATGAATACGACATATTTCGACATCAAGGACACCGTCCCGTGCCATGGTAGACAACGCTGCCAGAACTAGTACTCGTGCCGATATGAACCATTTGGGCTCCAGCCGAGACACAAACAACTTCGGATATTCATAACAACACGCTGTCACCGTTAATACACCCAGACATTCCAGTACAGATTTTAAAACAGTACTAGTATAATGTGTTAGTATGTTAAGCCGTTTTTTGATACTTCTGGTCTGTGAGGTTGGAAACAATTTTATTAAAACGTGCAAGAAGTACATTAAAATAATATTTTATTTTTATGCTTAATACATTAACGCGGTATTGTAATCCCGAGTCGTATTTGGCTTGGTATAGATTATGAATAAATTATGAACAAAATGAACAAAATAAAGTCAGATATGGATCTGACTTCAGTGTTTGTCCTGAGATTCGTCACTATTAACGAAGGTATGAGTTCGTCTTATAGGTAAGGAAACAATATTTGCTAATTCTCTGTAGTGATTAGTTCAAAAAGATTGACGATCCTTTAACTGTGGTCAACGAACACCAGTTACACTGCATTACCGATTGCTACCTCTAGATCTATAGGTTTATGCATTCGAGAACATAATTTAAAAGAAATTACTACTCTAACTTTAGAGCCTTATCGATCGAGGCCTGAATTCAAACCCGAAAATAGCTGTTACGGAACAAACCGGCCTGCACTCCGAGCTGAATATTGCAGAGTATTTTCGAAATAGGTTATTGATTGTATCAAGAACTGTTATAGAAATACACCACATAACGGGATACATAAAAACAAACCCAGAATAAGACTATTCGCATGGGAAATGATTAAAGATTTGACATTAAAGATTTAAGGTGATTTATTTTTATTTATTAAGAAATTCCATCAATTTAAATATTGAAAGATTGTAGGGAAATCGATAGTAACTCATTTATTAAGTTATAAATAACATTAAATTTACTTTTGTCTTTAAAATCTTTCCTGTCTATTTTATAATTCAGCATTTTTTTCTATTTTAATTTTTAATATTCAGGTGGTTCTGTCATAATTTGGTTACGTCTTCATATCGTCTTCAAAAGGTTCAGTGTTCTTTTATGGGACTTGGAGTTCGTTTTTGTAATAAGTTGATACATGAATTACCCATTGGAACTTTTAAGCGACGCTTTAAAATACAGCTTATAGGCAAAGGATATTATAGTATAGATAAATATATTAATGACAAGGACGCCTGGAAATAATAGTGTCGAAACCAGTTCCGTACAGGTTTAACCTTTTGTAATTACCATGTTTTGTTTTAAGAGATGTGCTGAGGAGTTTCTTTCGCCGTTTCATCCCCTCAATGTTAATATACCTTTTCGAAACGGTAATAAAAGCAAAAAATGACGTGCATAAGTGTATTTACAGAATACCTATATGATTAAATAATTTTGAATTTGAATTTGTATTATTCCTGCTGTATATACTCTATGCTACGATTTATCTTTATTACAAACAAAAAAAATGTATAGTCTGTTAGAATTCCATTGATTATCTCCAGATCACCGCATTTAATTAGATCACACCTAAACAAATATGGGAACTTTAATTCCATATTTTTGTTTTCATTGCAAATACAAATGCATAAAATAGTAATTGATTACATCCTCATTTATTTTATATATTACAAAACTAGAGCAGGAAGTGACTAGACCGTGGGAATGCTTCACTAGCGTATCAGTCTATTGTGCAGAACATTTGCAAGCGTATAAAGAAGTGCACGACAATACTACTGTCTGGAACCCACTGGTTGTACTCCGTTCACACGGACATTTGCACTAGAGAGCTACAAGTATGTGTAAATAAGCCAGTATTTCCTATAACTTACACTAAGACACACAAATACAATGATCCATGCTAATATAAATAATAAGCCATATTAAATAATTAGAAAGTTAAGTCGCGGTATTTAAACGCTAGATTTTGATCTGAAAATTAAATTCTGCAATTTGTAATTACGCCATATTATGACAATTTCTTAAATTTAATGTCAAATGTTTTCAGTATTCAATACACCGAAAGAAAAAACGAAATCTTACTGGACTCTTTTATTTTCTCCGAATTTTCTCGTCGAAACAAGTTAAAATTTTATCAATCATTAAATTCTTAATGAAAACATAGTTCTTATTTTATGGGTTAATATTAAAGGATTGTTTTTATGTATAAAAGTGCGTAAGTATTAAAATCTCGTAATTAGAAGAATACCAACGCATGTTTTAAACTGTCGGAAATTATAACATATCAGTTTTTTTGATTATTTTTGTAATGATATTTGTTATGACACTTTGATGTTGGTTCAAATAAAAAAAACCTGATGCTCGACACAAGTAACTTCTCTACAAATAGGTTCTCTCTTCGTGAAACGTCTTCTATTTTAAGAAAACTCTGTCGTGATTTTGAATAAACGGTCACTTTTGTAAATAATTTATTTAAGGTACAGGGTGTACTTATTTTATTAAACCACTCTATAGAATTCCTATTAGTAGTGCTTGTGTGGTTAAGACTACAAAGCATCCTTGATAATAATAATATTTATTTCTCAAAATACTGAACTTAATATTTTGCTTTAGGTAGTACCGACTCGTCGTAGACGCCTCATGAGCTCTTGAACACATAATAGTGTTACAGACATATTTTAAACTAGATTTCATTCAGTTTTAATATTCAATTATCATACATATATATTATATATAAATCCTGTGTCCTTTCAGAATATCGTATCTTTCATATGGTAAAAGAATATTTCAAATAAGCGCCGTGTTTCCTGAGGTTACCTTCCGCATACACACAAACTCAAAATTCGCACTCTCTCTTTATAATTAATGTAGACTAGCGGCCCACCCCGACTTTACTCAGTTTTAAAAAAATAATACATTTACATGCCTTTGTCTATCCGGAATAATGTACCTTTAAAATTGTATAAGGTTTTTCAGATAGGTGCAGTGTTTCTGGAGATAACTTTCCGCATATACACAAACTCACATATGTATTTCTGACTCTCTCTTTATAATATTATAGACTAAATTAAGTTTAATATTGATTGAGTAATATTAAAGAATATAAATACATGCTATATACTACACTTAGTATTTCTTAGTGAAATGTCAATTAATTAGCAAGTTATTCCGTCTTCAGTACCTGTCTGTAATCTATAATGCCAGCACGGCTTCACTCATTCGCATTGTTTCTGTTTAGAATAACCTAACTTTGATAAAAATATATTTATTAAGCATTTGTTAAATAATAATTAATCTTCGTGTTTATATCCCTATAAACCAACTTAACCCAACTCCAAAGTTGATACGTGATTTGCCTATTGGAACTTTCAGGCGCCGAGTTATAGGACAGCGTGTAAATATACGATATGATGGTGTAGATGTATATTTCAGAACACCTGGAAATAATAGCGGCACAACCGGTTCTGCACAGGATAAAATTTATTTTGTAGTTGCCATATGTGTGTTTAAATGATGTGCTGAGGAGTTCATTCGCAGTTGCTTCACCTCCATGTTAAAGCATTTTTTCAAAACGGTATTAAAAGCAATAAATGAGTAAGTGCGTGATGCAGAATGCATGAGTGTATTTACCACATATCTAAATTATGAAAGGATTATGAATTTTAATTTAACTACAGCCAAGATAAAGAATTTAAAAAAGCAATATTGCCAAGAACTATTTAAACCTAGATGATTTTATATTACAATGGTAGAAGAAATTAACTGCAACAGTAAACAGTACATATTCAATAAGAGTACATTGCGACATAGAGGAAAAATGTGACTTCAGAAGTCCAAAGTGGTGTCATTAGTCACTTCTAAATTATGATGGATGTATATAAAGAAGTGTTAAAAAATGTAACTCATGTTATTTTGTTGTAAATCAAACTCTTCACATAGCGCAAGTGTAGGACACACAACGAGTTTAGAGAGAGAATAAAGGTAGGGTAATTTCATTTGTACTCGTTTGCGGTTTTACACGCGCTAATAATATGAAACTACATACGTTAGATGAGACTGGGCCTGACAGCGAGCCGTCATTCCAGCTCCCAACGGCGTAACTCATTCAGACAACGTTGTTTTAGGGGCTCCGTAACCCTACGTGAAATCGCTTGTAGCAAATTAGATAAAGCTTTGTGTTTGTAATTTTAAGAGCGAAAATTGCGTCTGTAGTTTTAGCCAAGCGCAGAAAACATGTTCGGTTTAAGCCGATTCCACGTCGACTAGTATGGGTAAGTATGGTATCTTCCTTACTTTTCAATCCCTTATAATCAACACAAGCTGCTCGGTTGTAAGCGCTAGCTTTAAATATAAAATTAGGTTAACCAGATTTGATGAAGATTTCATGTAAAAATTAAACTACCAAATATTTTATATATATACATATATGTGTGTGTGTGTGTGTGTGTGTATGTGTGTGTGTGTGTGTATTCATGACATGCAGCTTTACTTGCTCACTAAAAGACAAGGCAATTCTTACGTATGAGTAAGTGCCTAAGTTAATAAAACAAGTTTTGCCAGAGGCAAGAATATCTGATGGGTTCCTCGGTATTTGCTAAGGGCATTGTGCTAAAATTTTTGTGTGTCACGGTGTGCGCTGCAGTTTGAACGTTACGTTACTCATTACTGTATATGGATACACTAATTTTAATAATTAATGGCAATTTCTATGTACTATAGAAATAATCTCAGAACAGTACGTTATGTTTAGTTAAGTTGGGTTAATATTTCATCTCATTAGCTACTTTATTCATACTGGATAACATACATCGTATGTTTTGCTATAATCATTACAACCCATAATTGTTTGTCCCACTGCTGGGCTTGGGTTTCCACTCACAGTGACAGGAATACAGGCCATAGTCCGCCACCCTGACCGAATACATGTTGGCAGAAATTTTGATACATGATAATTATAAGAAAGGTCCAAAAATCACATAAGAGGAATGTATCTCATAAATTCCCATGACCGAGTAAAAATGTGACGATCATAATAAAATTATATCACTATCGAACCCAATTTCAGTCGATTCTTAAAATAAATTGTAAGCAATTCTATATACATTATTGCTTGTATTTATTACATCATCTACGACACCGTGACGATGAAAATTACGTTCCACGCCAGGTTTGTTAAGAGACAAAATATTCCGTGCTTATGCTAAACTGTTTATGTAAATTGAATAAGTTGTCGCCTTAGCTCTTGATTACAAAGAGAACTTCAAGTTTTGTTTACGATTTAATCGCAGTTGTGCCCTGTTCGCGTTGAGTGTTTATTCACTACCTAGTCCCGCGCTGACTGTTGACATTTATGACGAGTTGCAGGTATGTATTTTACTGAAATGGAGTAAAGGAATAATTAGGTACAGAGTTAAGAAAGCAATCCAAAATCTACGTCAGTATTTTTGTATGTGTAATCACTGCAATAGCTATAAAAATATATTTAATGAAATATCATCATCATGTATCATACCCATATAATATTATATGAATCAATTATAAGAATCACATTAGGGGTTAGATCTTAACAGAAATACAATATACGCAGTCCCGAGACAAAATATTGTCTGCAGTTTTT
The DNA here is from genome assembly GCA_003671415.1 of Megathymus violae. Classification (NCBI taxonomy): domain Eukaryota; kingdom Metazoa; phylum Arthropoda; class Insecta; order Lepidoptera; family Hesperiidae; genus Megathymus; species Megathymus violae. The sequence continues at coordinate 7,676,968 of PDGT01000001.1, forward strand.
CTCTCTATTTAATCTGGAATCCTTATGAGGTCGTTATTACAGCGCCATCCCAATTTTCATATTCTACTATATTTATAAAATTCATAATTACAATGCGTAATAAAATTACTTTACGATATCAATTACCAATTGGGTACATATACTCGTAGCGTTTGCTTAGTAATAAATACTATATTTAAAAAATCATTCAAAAGGAATCTGCTCTCAGAAAAATAAAAACGGACTTCTCCATTAATTCAGAACAGGAATAGTTTTCGTAGTTTTATATCATGACAGAGACATTTATTTTAATCGAAACGAAGGGAGCGTCGCGTAGGTACGGTAAATATAGTATAATAAGGAAACAGCACAGATAATAGTTTCAGGCTTTACTTTGTGGAAAGTTTTTATTAAATTATTATTAATTTACTTTACTATCATTCACGAATAAATTAATAATAAATTATGTTATAGGTTACTCTATAATTAATTTTCTTTTCACCCAATTGTAAACTTTAAAAAGTTAACAGAGCGATTAAGTTCTTAACATATCTATCTCAACATGACAGAACAACAATTATTTCACATCTATCGGATGCTTACTACGAAAAAATAAATCGAAAGTACGAAATAGATAACAAATGAACACGTATATAATCCTGTTTATTCACACAGATATACAGATTTATCTACGAGTTTCTATATCCTTCTATCTACAACTTACCTATCTACCAAGATAGGTATACAGAATATTAAACACAAAAAGCGATGTAAATGCAATTGTTATATTTTTTAAAGAAATTCATACCAAAAGAATATGTTATTATGATAGAAGAAGAAGCAAATAAAAATGACTTAGAATAATGCTGAATTTGTAAGACATTACAACTATCTTTTATCAAATCGTTTAAATATTTTAATAAAAATACTGTTCACACTACAGATAATACCATACTTCATTTATAATATGGTAGAGCGACATCAAAAGCCAACTAAACATTGAACGTACTGTGTGAGTCAAAATAACACAAAAGCACTCTAATAAGCAATCTAAGAGAGGGAACACCAAAAGGAAAGGGGTCTAGTTAACCAGCGGAAATTGCTTCATTAACTGTTTCTGGTGACGTAACGGCCTAATAGGTTATTTACCTGGTTCCTACTTTTCCGTTCCCTAATTATTTAATGTACCTACTCAAGTTCTTTGAATATCTTAAACTGTATTATTTTCTCATTAAAGTTTTTTTTATGTTAAAACGGCTTTTAAGATTTAAAAAAAAAACGTTTGTCGGCACAAACGAGCAGATGAGCCACCTGCTGGTATGTGGTCAGCGTCACCAAATGGACATCAACAAGACCAAAGGTATCACTGATGCGTTGTCGGCCAGGAAAAGAGAAGAGGGTAAGAAAAAAAGAAAGTATTCTTAAGTAATTGATATGTACATTAATAAAAATTATCCAGGCTGCCAGTATCCCGAGATTGGATGTAAGGAATCGTTATCATACTGTACATTGCTTACCGCTACCATACTATTACAATACAATACTTATAAAATTCCGTGGTGACGCAAGAAAACCTGAAACCGGGTACAAGTTCGGCAGTGACAAAATAATATGCGTCCACGTTCTTCTGCCGAACGTTGTTGGAGATATGAGGATAGGACCGGGTCTCGCACGATAATTGACAGCAACATCGATGATGTCTTCGTCCAAAGCAACGGCAAAAGTTTATAATAATTTTCACGGAATCAAAATTTTTTTCAGCGAGAGAAAAAACTGTTTACAGCCGAAATAAGTATGGTGATAATAATTCCTAGTGGAAGTATACAAGCTCATAATGCATATTTATAATGCAATGATGAATGTGATTTTATATTCTAAAATGGTGATCTAATATAAATAAGATGCCACAGAACTGTGTCCTACTGCTGAGCTAGGCTTTCCTCTCAAGCTAAGAGGGATTCTGGTCATAGTCTGACCATACTAACAAATTGCGGGTGAAAGTATTATGCAGAACTGTCAAACTGTCAAACTGACGACCCAGTTGGTAGTGACCCTGCTTGCCGAGCTAGGGAACCCGGGTTCGATTTCCGGCCGGGGCAGATATTTACGTGACAGATAAATGTTTGTTCTCGGCTCATGGACATTTGTGATGTCATATTTGTGTATGTCCATGCCACCCGCAACACAGGGAATCCTAGTGCGGGGGTGTGAGTGTGTGAACGTTTATTAATTTATTTATTTATTAAATTCCAAACAAGTGAGGTTCGTACAAGAATCAGTACTCGAGCAAGAGATCGAGGTGCAAAATAAAGCTTGTCCTTTGCACTGTATTTACTATAAAATACGTTTTTATATCACTGGTGTTAGTACCTCTGATACGGCAACATATTTGTATAACATTTTCGTAGCCAGAAGATTTTTTTTTCGGCATACCTTGCCACTTACACTAATCAGCTAAATAAACACCAGCTCTTATTTTTCTTTGCCAGAGATGACAAATTCCGATTTTACGACAGTCTACTATGCTCGCAATATAAATATAATTTTGCTATTATTGGATTTATACAAACACCACATCCTCGATCAGTAGCAGTTCGTGCTTTCAAAAGCTAAAGTAGTCGTAGGTTTTTCAGTGGTCAATATAATCGTTGTTACCGTCGCCTATGTTATTCAGAAGAATAACAAATAAATTTTATAGCATGCTTCCGTGATTAGCTGCGCCAGTCAATTATAACTCGGCCAGTACTAAACCTCACAGGTTTCATCCAATATAAAAAACCATTACAAAAGCTATAACTCCTTGATTAATGTTCTATAGTTACGTAGCGTTTGATTTTAGTAGCAATACCTAAGCAATTGAATTGATGTTAATAGCAAACTCATTAGATCTTTAACCCCTTTGAATTGTTATCTAAAGAATGTTACCCATAAATAATCCTGCATGATATGGTGTTTCCGCCAGATTACGCTGGTTTTAAAAAGGAACAATCACTGTCTGTAATCTTTCGCCACACACACACTCATATCGTACTTCCATTAATATTGAATGAAAGTGTTAATAGCTACATTTTTGTTTCGTCACCTATCATCAAATATTTTTGCATAATAAACAATTATAAGTATTCTTTATATGTACTTCTTCTTGTACTTTCTCAATAACGAAGGTCGAAATTTGACGTTACGACTGATTCTTCGACAGCTGTCATTCGAATTAATTTTTGTTTTTATTTTCCACCTTTAGACTGAAGGGACCGGCTTTTTTGGTTCTAGAGTATGATTTAATCTGCTACCAATTTGTACCAATAATAATAAGCCGACCAATAGTTTTAAATAATATGAGAAAATATTCCCCTCAAAACTCATAATATTCTGGAAGACTGATAACATAAATTTTACGCCAAAGTAAACTTAATACTGTGATAAGTGCCTATACCTTACGCTAGGCTCATAATTACCTAATCAATAGATCCAGGCAAGCGCGTTCTATCTTTAATCATGACAAGATTTTCTATCAGGTAAGAATAGCTAGAACTTTTGGATGCAACTTTTTTAAAACGTTGTTTTCAGTCGTACGTTACCAACAATATTAATTTCAGGCACCGATATCTGACTCATTATTAGTCTGCCTAAAATTTTTAGACGCGCTTAAACCGCTACGCTGATCACATTCTGGTTATCAGACTTCACACGCTAATGTAACGACATGCCATGTCATTCTCAAGCAGTAAGGAAGCGTCCTTACAGCTTTCAGTTAAATTTTCAATCGAATCTTGAAACGAAGCAACAGAAATAATACAAAAAATCTCTTTCGACCCAAGTGTAATTTAAGGAGGTAAGGTGTTAATTATTTTGTGGTAAATACAGACGTGCTTTTTTAAAAATTCATCAACTTGATAGTCTGAAAACGGCTGACAGATAAGTAATTAGTAATTCAAAAATAATTTACTTTTTAAACACTGAGTTTCTGTAAAAAAATCTTTAGAACATGGCTGGTTTCTTTTCAAATTTTTCTTCAAAGGAATATACTCAGTTGTAAGTTATTTATTTTTATAAGTGTCGATTAAAAATCCGTATTTGTACAATTTTGAGACCCTATACGCTTTCGTCATCACACTTGACATACAGGGATACTTAAAAATACTAGGAGTTATTATGGTCATGGTTAAACAAGCTAAAAGCTTCATCATAACATATATCATGTTTATTACAAAATTAAAATTACAAGTACCATGTCAATAAACACCAGCATTTATATTAAATGATTATTTAATGGTAAATTGCAGATATTGTCACTTTCAATTCGGTAGTAAAGTGTATATAATAATATGTATAAGAATTGTCTATGTAGTAACTATTATTAAATCGTGTTTTTGAATATTATTACCGCCAAGACCTTTATTTTCCGGGGAAAGCTTTATAATTTTGACACACACTAATAGATAACGTTATAAACAGTTTTCCTGAACTCCTTTACTGGTACTATTCTGTATAAATGCAATTAATTTCTAGAATATATATCCGATATTCATTAAAATAATGTAAAGTTAGATTAAACAAAGTATGTCATCAACATCTAACTCTATATTTTTAATAAATTTAATTTTTTTCCGCTGAATAGACACGCAGAAACTTGTGTATGATAGACAGCCAGATAAACAACCTGAAAGATAACTACATAGATACGACAATATGTATGTATGTACATAACCCTAAAAATTTTAACTAGTGCTAGATGAATAACATAATAAAACAATTTATGCAATTTTTTAGATGCTAGCGTCCGCGTAATACAGATTTGTAGACTGTGTAAAATAACCGTTAAGCTGACTCTGTACGACACTTCAAAAAGTTTCAAGTTTTTTTTAATTAGAGGCAAACGGACATAGACAGACAGGTCATTGACCGAAGTATCGTCTACAAATTCATGACTAAAAACTTTTGCAAGCGAATGCACTTGCAGCCGCAAATCATGGTTGCCACTCAGTGTTCACACAGAGCGTACTGACCGCAAATCAAGAGACGCGTGACAACACTTTAGACTATATACGAGTACAGAAGCGCACAAATTGCGTTCGAAATCTCAAACACCAAAACAGCCCACACTCATATATGTATATACAAAAATATTTTAACTTAATTACCTTGAAAGATTGAGGTAGAAATTTCAGATACTCAAACAAGTTTAATATTTTAGAGATTATAAATACTTTTTAGAGTTGATTGTCCTTTTATAAAGACCGTGCCAAATTCAAAATGTAATCAAGTATGAGGATTTAAAGGTGTTAGATTAAATAAACGATCCATTCCAAATTCTAATCGGGTTTAAGAATTAATTGTGTAAGATGTTCCCTTTCTGGTAACAAAGGCCACTACTAGCAGAATATTAACATGAAACTTAAGGAATTTTATCTACAAGCAATAATTTAGATATTGCTTGTGTAATCAATATTAACTCAAAGCTATTAAGCTATAGCTTTTACGAGTGTAAAATAAGTGTACATTAAATATAACCGACAGTATATATTACGTAAAATGCCGAAAGAATCGGATTAACATCGGTTAATTTGATCATCAAATATCATGAACCAGTTTTAAAAGAACAATTTTTTCACCTTTAAAAAACACGAAAATAGCCAAAATATTGCTATTTAAAGGGTCAAAAGATTATTTTTAATTGAAATGAAAGTAGCAAGTACATTTAATCTAGACATGATTTTCTTCAAGTGTTAAATGAACACTGCAGATCATAGATACTAAGTAAACATTGACCACGGTACCCTTGGGGTAATTTAACATTGGGGTAACATGAGCGCCTAATTTATAGTACTGGAAACTCTTTTTTGTACGAAACACAAAGTTATTCACAGTACAAAAACTAACAGCAGCTGTATACCCTTTCAAAATTTACCAAAGTTCTAGTACCACCTGCCGAGTAATAAACAATTGATGAATAAATAAGTACAATTTCATAAGGTCTCGCGCAGATGACAGATTTTGTGTAGGTCCAATTGTCGATCCCTTTTTGTGAACTGAATTTCACTCACTCAACCTCACGTGAAAAAAAGTGTTTCCGTATTAATAAAACCAAACGCATGCATATTATAGACTTACAATGAAAAAACAATCAGATCGTTACAAGGTAAACTGGTAGAGAATTACTATTGTTCTAATAATGCCGCAAAACGTCGAACACCGATTGTCTATTGTCTACAAGGGGCCTAAGTTGTAATAGCATTTTCTTCTTACATTAGGAATCAGGCTAAGTGCCATCTTTCGTGACCGACACGAAACAAGAAATTTATAATTCATGTGCTTCGGCGAGGTTCTGTCTCTTTATTTCGTTAATATAATCATGATGATACCAATACGATTACGATGATGAGAACCTACTTATATTTTCAAAACAATGAAATCATTAAATTCACTACGCCCAACTGCACATACATGGAATCGTATAAACGTAATTTGAAATTAATTACTACGATAAAACATCCGAAACCTTGTTTTTTGACAATATAAAATGATCATCATTTACGCAAATATGATTATATATATAGTTATAATTCCTTGAAAATAAGGTAACTTCTTATTTACCTTTTTCCCAGTTAGAACTGTTATCTAAAAATCTCGTGGCATATAAGAATCTACATAGGTAAATAACGTCCCTTTCTTCTCCTCCGTTCTAATTTAATACTTTGTATCCGTCTATTCTAGTTCACTAGATACCACAACTGTATATGTTATACATTTTTTAATGTTCATACTACATCCACTTCTCCTATTGGACATTCGTCCCATTGTATTGTTAATCTAATATCATAATTTTATATTTTAATTTCACCTCTTTTAAAAAATAAATCGGTAATTAAAATATTCTTACAAATTTAAAATGTATAAATTTGAAGCGATAAATTTCAACACTTAGCACAAAAGTGAAAGTCTCGCGCACTTTAATCTAATTCTATTTAATTTACCAAATTAAAGTAATTAGCCTAGCCTCTAGTGACCGCGGCGGTAATAGATGTAAAGTGATATTATTTTTAATATTAGCGGAGCTTTTCTACAATAAACGTTAGAACAGGAACAATAAAAATATGCCTGCTCATTACACTTGTACGAAAATTTTAATCAGCACTTATCGCCACGTTTCCAGTAGGTTACATTTTATTACATACATTACAAGGGTTATACACGGTATTTTATTACTAATAATAAAGTGCTTTGTCTTCCTTGTACAAAACACATATTGGGAATTGTACTAGAATATTAGTTATATATAAAATTATACGTATCAAATAAATCACTAAATCAATCAAATAGATCATTGCAATCGTACATCCGCGTTAAAACGCAATTCTGGATATATGTAGGCGATTGCGACCTTGCGTATTAACTAAACGATCCTGGCTGCGATTCCCGGCTAGAACAAACATTTATGACAGAAAACGCTATTTCTCGGATATCGGATATTGAATTTTTGCAACCTTAATTGAATGTACCACATGACATCAAAATGCGAGAGTTACGAGTGTACAATTGTCTATCTACTTAATTATACTTTCCTCGAAAATAAATTTAAAAACGCTAAAATGACTTGCAGATAAAATTAAAACGTTAAGAGAAAAGTTAAACAAAAGTTCATTAACGCGATTCTAATTACGGTCGTCGTATAGAACTAGTTTCTTCGGCTGTATTGGACAACCTTGCGACCGTTTCAACTACGTCCCCGAGCGATTGGGGAGGGTCGCCAATTGGCAGCCAGCCGCCTGCGCCAGCCAACACGGCAGAACATGTTTCAATGAGCCGATGGTGCAATTAACTCCATTCATATTTGTATTTACTTCACTAGAATCATCATAATAATACGACAAAATTAACTTATCACTGACACCAATAATAAGATAAAATTACAATTTTTTTTTAAATCATCTTCATATTATTCTAAAAAAATATAACATGCGTAATCATCAAAACAGAAGTCAAATTTATTTTATATTATACTTTTATTCAATTTAATCAGGCTTTACTAAAAACCTAGTTCTTTTTACATACCAAAAGGCATAAAATCCAATTTACATTCCAGACATCGAGAGAATATGTGATTGTAAGTGATGAAAATTATGACTTTTTATCTACTTGTTGTAAATAAATAACGAGATTAAGTCCTACGTTAAACCTGAAAACTCTTAACAGTATTTATTAATTCATGAATTAATGAATAAATGAAATATACTCAAATTATAATTACAAATTCAGTCATTTATTCGTATACATTCGCATTGATATTCTTATGCAGGTGTATTTTCATCTATAACTGTCGATTAAAGGTAATAAATTACCGTCTAAAGAGAGCAATTGTGACGAAATCCATCAAGTCGACTACAAGTTCAACAGCCATTAACAAACGCAAATTATCATGAAAATCAGATTATTTCATGAAAGAAATTAACCGAACTCTTACATTTTAGGTTCAAATGAGCACATGGTTCAATTAACTTCATTTATATGCTTTGGAGAAATTTCGCAGGAAGTCTTCTCAAGTCATTAAACTTTCCACTCACTGTCGGCCTGAAAACGCTGAAATAAATCGATATTCGTTCATTCTCAGAAATTTCATAGGATGCGCCGCAATATTTCTAAGAAATACCCTATTGATGTCAATTTCGTTAATTTTAAAGCGGTCGTAAAGAATCGAATGTATGTATATCAATATGAAGTTATACTTTAGCGCGCGATAATTACTTGATTAAGTGTATAAAATAGCTCTAATAAAATAAACCTTATCAACGGTGTTTGGGTCGCTTATTGGAATTCGATTTATTTTATTTCTGTTGGTGTATTATTTAATGATGATGCTTTATCCGGAAGATGAAGAAATGGCGAAAAAACCTTTACACATCTTTTACAATCAATTCATATATTGATTACAGATGCCGGAACTGGTTATAAATATCCATGTTTAACACTTATATTGCCATCTATACTATACTCGTAGTAACACTTTTTTATAATGGTTTGAAAGCATAACCATGCAAAGTTCTTGAACAATTTTATTTTTATCCTGGACCATAATATAATCGACTGTTATATATCAACACGAGATAAAATTTCGTGGCCTCTCCATAACATGTTGATTCTGGTAGGCATCTAATGTGCTATCAGTCGTCAAGTTTTGTCAGAAGTCTTCAGGCCTCATGGAAACTTCGGACTTCTTTATAAAATAAATCTTCTTTAAAGTACCATGTTGGTGGTAAAGCAGGTAGTTTGGTATGAGAACATTGATTGTGATGAGAAGAGCTGAATAAAACCAACAAAGCGTCTAAGAAGAGTTTACATTTTCGTTAGTTATAGCAGATTCGAATACAATACAGGATTAATGTATGAATTGTAACCATGTAAATAGATCAGCTACATTCATCATCCCAGCTAGTAACGCACTGAATTCGAGCTTCCGGGTATTAAGAAGAAATCAGAAGTACGCGGCTACCGTCGAAAAGCTATACTATTTACGATAAAACCAGGTGACGATTAATAAGTAGAAAGGATCAGAACATTAAAGACCGTATTGTAATAAACCACAATCATATTAGACATATTTTTCTTTTTTTTATGTTTATAGCCGACAAACGAGCAGACGAGCCACCTGATGGTAAGTGGTCACCGTCGCCCATAGACATCAGCAAGACCAAAGGTATCACAGATCGTTGTCGGCCAGGAAATGTGAAGAAGGTTAGAAACATATTATTCACAACTAAGAATATTTTTCCGAATAAAGATTATTTTCTGAGATTCTAATTTGAGGAACTTACTCTTATAACTCTGTAAATAACAGCGTTAAAAGATGGTAAACGTACAGTTTCAAGCCATGCAATTTTCTTGACACATTTTTGAAATTGACGAAAGTAGGTTACGTTTTCTTGTAAGTCGTTGCACACGAGAACATTCAAGAAGAGCAAGAAAAAGTTACATTCACAATATACAGACTATCTTAGGTATACGTATTTGGACTTGAGGTTAAATAGCGTGTTTAAATAGGTTGTAAAGATTTACTAGTATCTACTGCACCACAGATATAGAAAAATAAAAATATTAAATTAAGGAAACCTTGTTTATAATAATAGTAGTGACCCACCTCGACTTTGATTGAGTTGAAAAATTATAGATCTATCTTGGAAGATATTAAATTGCTATAATCTACATTAATCATAATAAAAAAACTGTAAATCAAAATGTATTACTATTATTATTATTTTATTACCTAAGTTAATCATTACATAATATATACCTAGTTTTGATATATTCCTTCCGGAATAACGTACATTTATTTATACCTTTTATGGTATGGTTACCTTTTATGGTAATATATTTTTCCAAATAGAGGCTATGGTTCCGGAGAATACCTTCCACATACACATAGAGAATTGGCACTCTCTTTTTATTATATTAGTATATAATTTGTATTAAAGGAATATTTGCTTAACAAATCAATGATATCCAGTATTTCAGAATGCTTCGCATTTCTGTAAGATTTTGAAAAGAAATTCCCTACGCGTTTTCAATTACTTATTAAATAAATTATTCGTATAAACATGACATAATCTAAGGACCTAATTAAAATAAAGAGCTGACTAATTTTTTATTTTTTGTATTTTTAGTACAAGTGTGTTTTTAGTTTTTTAAACTATTATTTTGTTTCGATTATCAGTATATGATAGTACTGATAGTTTGATGATGAAAAAAAAATTACAAAAGTAATTGTTACCCCGTCTTTAAATCAGCATTTATTATCAATATTGAGTTTAATTATCTTTCTCTTCAATAGTAGGGCGACAATCCTAACAGTTGTAACAATCCTTACACTCTATCCCCGCCGTAAACTCTTTACGGTCGTGAAATAGATTTTATTACAAACAACTTGTTCTATATTTATTTAAATTATAAATATTAAATGTAATACAAATATTTAGCAACATGTGTATAATAATAATGCGTAATATAATTAAAAAAACATAACAGACATAAAAATAACAATGCTAATGTGGTGCATTCGTGACTTACATTTAAAATGTAAATTATACCATATTATGAAAAACATAATTATTATTTGATTATTCGCAAGTATGTATGTCAGTTTGGCTTATCGTAACTCGCCACAAAAAGCTTAAATTGTAGTACTTTTACAAACTTGCATAATCCAATTATAACGAATATGATTTCAATAGTTGATTTTGGGGAGAAAAAATTGGACATTAAAAGGTACCGTCATGGTCATCTGACGTGTCAAATAAGAGCTCACGATTTCTACATTTTGTGTGGTTTTTAAATACATATGTTATAAGATATTAAAGAAAATATGGAACCACTATTTTTTTCCGAAAGTATTGGGGTGAAAATTTTGAAAAAAATACAAAATAGACAAAAAAACAAATGGTTTCTGCTAAAAAATGAATATAATAAAATATATAAATAAAGTTGCAAAATCAAACTCTAGCCTGCGCGTTGTGGAATTAAACTAAACTTGATCAATGATTTCTGAAATCGTCATTTAACATAAGAAGCGTTTTTTGCTTTATGCCACATTACTTTTTACTTGATGCTAGTAAAACAGGTTCTTTAGAAGTGAGACAAAATTCTCTTAAACGCTTACACGTCTTGACGACCGTAAAAGGACCGTTTACATTTTTCACCGTGCTAATTTTATTTGACTCACCCTGAATATATTATGCCCTCGGAGGGTTTAAAGCCAACAGAGAGGATACATTTTCCTGTTAAAATTGTTAACATTAAATTTTAGGGTACTTAGTATCAAAAATCTCATACAACTTTTCATATACAACATCACTTGCTTCTACATCATATGATGATAAGATTCCAAAATAAATGTAAAACTAGATGTCAAAGACAGCAAATAATTTGAATTAGTGTTTTAATAACTATTAATTGTATACAAAATAAATCTAAATATAATCAGAAGCGTCTCCCTTTTTGAAGTGAAAACAAAATTAAGGGTTTATTCCGGAAAATTATTACGTTTCCAAAAAAAGAACTAACAGAACAGTTTCACAGATGATTATAATTGTTATTTGCAGACGGAAAATATTTTTACTTCTGATGGTTTTATAAATAAATCAACTGTCAGTTCTGGTAAAATTAAGAGTTACACTGTACTGACAATAAAGTATATCGTGTCCAAATTGGCATATTATAATTTTTTATTCATCTCGATAGGTTTTGTTATCAATTATATATAAGAAATTTATACCACCAAACATACGTGCATAAAAATATTTACATGAAAGGCAGTCAAATCACACTATCTTTCCTGATATGTATAATATTTATTTATTTGTATTATTTATCTGTTTAGTATGATATGTATGTACATTTTATTGTATTTATGTACTTTATGTTGGTATTTGAATTTTATTAATTTTTTTTGTTCTTATTGTGTATGTATTTGTATGTGTAAGCACTAAAATTTGCTCGTTTTTCTTAATATATCCTTTACTTAAAGAGATTTCTAAATGAAGTAATTAGTAGGTAGATCCCCTTTGAAATTTTCCTGTTATATTTCTGTGTGTCCATTAATATTTGAATTAAATAAATGGCATATGCGTAACTTACGTTATTGGTCTATATTTTGGACACTTTTCATCCTCAAAATTGAATCTATTCCAGCATTATGGTTAAATAGGTAATATATAAAAAGAAATTAAGTATTTTTCCGTAGCTTTTGCAATAAGCCCCCAATCGATCTAATCGACCCCAAAAACTATAAATTGAGACATAATTATAAAATCACAAATAAAAAAATAGCAAATATTTTGGGTGCAAGTGTTATTTGTAAACGTAAAATGCAGGTTTTTTGAAGCGAAGTTACTGTTCATACATGAATACAAATTAAGTTAATTAAGAAAATTGACTACAGGAAATACTACTTTAACCTACTGTTTATATAAGTATATTACGAACATTAGACAGTTATCTCATTGGATATTCTGTCAACTTGAAAGTTTTGACGATTAGTGTACAACACCGCCCATTTACATCCGTTACGTCAAAGGCATCATCTATACGTAATCGGTAAAGTTGAAAGCGGCGATCCAACTTAAAATAGACGCTCTCTGACACTGCTATCAAAAATTTAAGAAGTATATCACTTTTAATTCAATAAGAAGAGAAAAAACCTGCCTCCATGCACTAGTATTATCTGGATTGAATCTGAACGGTACAACACGATCTATAGACTATATACGATATCTAATATGCGGGACCTTTCGCCGTAGCCTCATTATTATCTGTGGAGTCTTTTACACCCCAAAAATTGCAAATTCGATGTTTCGCAAAGCTGCACCTTTTGTTACTTTATCACATTCACAATGAACACAAATATTTATCGTACAAAAAGTCGCATACCTTTTTTAAATACTAATTTGCCATATCTCCCCCATTTAATAATGCTCTATATACACTTGAGTTCGAAACTGTAAATTTAAATCTCATTATAAAGTTGGCAACTTACGTTTCTTCCTCATTTACATCGATGAAAATTGACTCAAAGAACTTCTCGCAAATTTATTGCATAATTCTACCTGAAACAAGAAGAAAATGTATTAGTGGCGATCTATGCTCTTACGATAATTGAATTACAGACTTGAATTTATCATAGTGTCGTTCATGCTTTAAGGGTTCCTCATCCAAAGTCCACGGCATCATACTATAGTGAATGTGCATTAAAAATAACAAAGAAGGAACACTTAACAGGTATATGTTTTAATCTCGAAAACGACAAATTATTTTCGCACATAAGCGGATATTTTTCATGATGTTTATCTTCACTTGACAATGTACCTGCTGGGACAGCAAAAGGTCCCACCCAGGTTCGATTTTCGGGCGAAACAAATAAACACATATATCTGTGTTGTCTTATTTGTGTCTCAATTCCATTGCAAAAAATTGTGTCGTATTTATATATACATATCATATTTTAATACACCAAAAATATCTAACTACCTACGTAAGAATTTTGGAAACTTACTAATACGATTTCCTGAAACGTTTTATAGTACATAATTAGTATTGATCTATTAAGTTACATGTTATTATTCTGTACCATTACATCTCCATTAAATCTTAAAATATCGGCATAACGTACAAAAATCGTGAGTAGATATCTGTTTCAACATATATTTAGGTGAATTAAAATTAATTAATCCGTCTTTAACCGTCAGTCCGCTGAATGGGATTATGACTCGGACAGGAAAAGACGGTTCAATTTCCGAAGCGCTCGGTCGAAACAATCCAATAATAGCGCGATTCGATTGTTCCGATTATATCCGACCTGGTTAGGCTACCTGACATGCAACGTTAATGGACCTATCAGGCCACTTGTTTTAAATAACTCAACCCACCCAACTAGGCTGTGTCACTTTAAAAAAAGTTAAATTTAGTTGATGTTAACAGTAAAGCACAATTGATGTTGAATATTAAAAATGTACAGGTCCTAATTGTTTCCAGGAAAACTGAACAGTGAATTTTGTGAACAATACGCACTGAGTGCTTCGAGTTATGAAATGAGAATTGATCATAAAAATATTTATTTCCAAGTACTTATCTCTTTTGGTTTACGAATGCCGATAGAGCATCCAAAGAGTGCTCTTTTTTGGTATATAAATAAAGGGCAGCTCACACCGACTTCATTCAGGTTAAACAATTATACATATACAAGATACATATTATACATATACAAGATGTTTATTTATTACCTTTCAAATGGTAAAATATTTTTTTAAATAAATGCTGTAGTTCCACAGATTATCCTCCGCATAAACACAAATTCAAAAAATTCGCACTCTCTCTTTATAATACTAAATAATAATAAAGTACAATTAATATTATTCACGGATAGTATAAATTACTATTGCAAAAATATTTGTTTTAATCGGGTGAGTTATTCCAAATGTAACCCCAGCGTAGAAACGACTAGACTTTATATAATTATTAGTTTTAGATACTTGGCTGTAATTAAATAATTCTTTTGAGAAATTGCAACGAGTTCTTAGTAAACATTTTATATTGAACATAAGTAAAAAACATTAAAAAAGGATACGCTAACACAGTTCAAAATGAAACTTACATCATTCAAAACATTATAAGTATGCTGTGCCTACATATACTCAAAAAAAAGTTAATAAAGTTAACACACAGAATATAGTAACTGTATACACATATGATATGAGCCATTGTAGGTACAAATAAATAAAATAGAAATATAAACGTTTATTGGATGAAATTCGACCAGTGGCAAGGCTAAAATACAATATTTGGTGAGTACAATTGTAACACACCATCGAAACAGGAGTCAGATATGAGATGTTAGTCATAAATTTACGGCAACATCCGTGTGTGACTAAGACCCACAAAGCTTGTGCACGAGCCAATGTTGGGTTTGGCAAGGAAATATGATGCACAATGATCTTCATGCTAAGCTATTGGATCTTGTCAAGGGCTCTAAGCTCTAGAACACAACTGTGACTTGGTAAGCTTGCCAAGAGTCACCAAGTTACTACTATTTAGAATAAAAATAAATAAACATGTAACAATTAATAACATATCGAAAAATAAATAAAAAACGCATTTATGAAACGATATCAGAATATTTTGAAATTCTTAACGTAAGTTAAATTCGTGTGACAGAGGCTTAAAATATGTAACAAAATAATAATTAAGTGCAATGGAACTAAATTTGAAATCAGAAAACGAAAAACACAAATTCCTTAATAGCATATTTCTTACGCAGTTACACTTAAAACATCTGAGATTAAAACATAAACACAAAAATACAGAAATACTCGGTCAAAAACCATTTAATTTACAATTTGATATAAACTTTTCTAACAGTTATTATAAGAAATAACGTTAGATTGCAGTAACCGTTTATGGACTGCATACTCGTTGGCTGCTTGCAAAATATTATAGCTTGTAATGCAATTGATATAAAATGCCTAGTTTAGTTTTCTTATAACTCTAATTTAATTAAATATTTAATACACGACATAATATGACGTAATGAATACAACTGGTACATGACTGTATACGTATAGCATAAGCAGGTTGACTGCAGTAAGCGATAACATTCATAGAGACACCGTAAAGTGTAACAGCTTAGCGCGTGCTATCATCGAGCGCACGCTTTCAGAGACTTAGTCTCGCGCTCTGGAATTGACACGTTAAACAATTATCTAATAAGCTTGTATTTATATTGATACATTTAAAGCAATATTGTACAGTAATTGAAACAAAAATGTTTAAAAAAAGTGTCGTTATTACTCATAGTTGTATTGTATGAACTGATGATTTTATAAAGAGTAGCAGGTCAAAACTCAAGAACAATAAGTGTTCCCAGTTTCCTTCTTGGCCGAAAATTCGTCAGTAACGTTTCAGGTGTTTCCGACGTGCACGGGCGGCGGTTTCCATTTACAATTAGGTGGTCCGTCTGCTCGATTGTCGATCATTGACATAAAAAATATATTATATATTGACCTCAGTTAATACATGTTTCAAATGTGTTAATTAAAACGCCTTGACGTATGTGTAAAGATCAATGTAATAAGTCACAGACACATTCATACCTAATCGTACTTACAGGTCAATCTTGTATATCATACATATATAAATATATCACGGTCAGTACACCTCACCACAAATAAGATGGAATTTTTTCTACTATTATTTGGTATAATTTAATAAATAACACTAGATATTATATACGTAATTGTAAACCTTTCGAAATATATTTTGTTAGTAATGGTAAAAATTGCATTTCAATTTATTGCGTATTTCAAAAGAAATTAAATATGTACTTGCTCTAAGTAGGCCGCAAGCGGTCTTATCTATTCTTTATCTGAAACTACTGGGTCAACGACCCTGTGGTCTAACTAGTAGTGCACGAGTCTACTAAGTGAAGAACCTAGCTTCAATTCTCAGCTGGAACATATATTTTGTGTGATATATAAATGTTTGTTTTCGGATCGTGATCTGACGGTACAGGATATTTTAATGCAGGCCTTTTATACAGTCAAACCTTTATCATTGTTATGGTTATTGGATTGAGTTATGACTAGGATAAATCATCTCATCCTAGGTATATGTATAAATCATCAGTGAATTCCCACTTACTCGCTGACGTCCAATTGTCCTGTTATAAGTATACAAACTTCAATATATTTCACCCAGATTGAATAAAATCGTGTATTACAAGACACACATGAGTGCGAAAAGCTTCGATTTTCTAATTACCGATAACAAAGTTAAAAAAACACATATTATTTAATATTACACAAGATATACAAATCGCGTGTATTTATAACTTTCATGAAAACAAACTTAATAAATTGAGTACTTATATATACTGCTAGTAACAGTAATATATAACTCAAATGAGAGAAACACATTAAGTTATTATATTGGTAGAGAACATTGCATTGTGGGATAGGAAGCCTAGAGACAGCGTAAGTATGGGAGCTTACTGCAGACTATCACTGAGTGAACATTTGTTGGGACTACATACACAGCACTCGGGCTTACTGACTGATATACAAAATCTCATATTGTCAGTGTGATTTATGTTTCATTAACCAGGAATTCAGGAAATTGTTTTGTGAGTTGGCCAATATTAGTCCAAGTACATACATTAATTGTTATATTAAATTATAATATTAAAACATTACTTTGTTATGGATATAAAAATTTATGCGAATAATACCAAATACTACTTAATATACTAGATGCTCACAGATTAACACATGTAGTACACACAGTAAAATTACGTGTCATAGATGACATACTAACAACAAAAATTCACCTGGCACATAAAAATTTTCCACAGCTGGGATTAGAACCCAGGACTTTGGCTTTACAGGAAGAATCACTGTTTTCAATGTTATAGGTTTCTTAGGGACGCTATGAAAAAAAAAATTGAATTCTACTTCAATATTAGAGATGTTATTCAATAATAATAATGATGATGTTATTCAATAATTCAAGTAGTGTCTATACGCTGGTTACTTCGCCGGTGATCACTTTCCATCAGATCGCCCATCTGCTTAGACTAAAAATGACTTGTTCTCTGTTCATTTCAATATTGCAGCAATGAGCAGAAAAAATTACTTTAGTCGACCTAATTTTATACTTGATAAAAATAAACACGTCCTTTTAACGGACGAAGTACAAGATGAAATCAGAAAAGGTAAGGAACCGTGAAAATATTATATAGAACTGTACAAAATCATTCGTCACTTGTTATAGTTTTTTGCAGCGAGAAAAGATAAACATTTTCACTACACAATAGATAGATACTGTAAAATAACCACTCAACAAAGACATTGTGCGGTTGCCCTATTTCCTCTGTAATAAGAATCAGACTGCGCTGGACAATGGATAGGCTAGGAGTACCGCTTCCCATTTAATACGAAAAACTATCGCGCAGACGTTTTCGCAATATTTTAAGAAATTATAAATGTAAAAATTACTGGACATTTCACGTACTTTTTACCTATCTCAGAGGCAAACTGCATAATATTCTCTATGAAAAAGAGAGGTATATAACAACACTTATATCTCAACGGAGCCGTCTCATCTAGAGCGAAGCGGCAGCGAGCTCACGTTTCTTAAGAAGCTCGAAATATAAACAACGTCCTCGCTATTTACGTTACGTCTCAATCGACGAGCAGAATGCCGGGGAAATTTTACAACTTCATGTAATATTCCGTCCAAGTAAACTTCATTCGACTTCATTACAAAAGTGGTACTGATACAGTCAGTTTGTTAATGAACAAAGTGTCTTCTGATTCATCCGGACGCAAAAAATATTTGGAGACAAATAGATCATCTAAGTATACATTAACATTATTAACGCAATAGAACCCAAAACAATCGTTTTTAGAATTTTCGTCTGTTTGTCTGTGCGTTAGTGCGTGCTAATCTTAGAAATGGCTTAATTGATTTTATTACGGTTTTCACTAATGTATTGCAGTGAGCATCAATTAATATTGAAAGTCTCCCGCAATCACCCGCATCGCAATCCGTCCCTAAATAAAAAACTTATAAAGAGAATTTAACTAGCTTAAAAGCGGATATAGTTTTAGGATACGTATAATTTCTGATTTCAAAATATTGCATGGTTTTTTTAATACTTCTCTGTTTGTTTTTCAAACGATTTCAACATGGTTTTTAATACTGGAAAACTTATAGATAATATTCTTATGATATAGCAAAATCGGTTGAAACAAATTGAAACTACAATTTTCCTTCGGTGTTTCTTACGGAGGAATTATCTGGTATAACAGGGACTTACAATAAAATCTGTATAAGTGAAACCAAACTAATCTTATATATTATATTAGTTCGTAATACAGGACAATTATCTTTTCTGTCCTAGAAAAAAAAATATTGATATGCCAACTATGTAGTTTACCTTTACGACAGCAATCTCTGGGAACGAAATAGTCGAAGCTGTAGCATGATACGGTGTTGAAGGCCTTCAAGCTCTAATTACGCAAAGAATATCACAGAAAACTTATGCGTGATTGCTCGCGTGGCATTCGCTGCCTATTATTTCCAACCACTACATAATTATATTTGCAGCAGTAATGAGCAGTGTTTTCCTATAAATTAAAACTCGATTAATCAGGCTAAACAATTTATTGGACATCCTACGTCCAACTTTAGGAAACATTCGACCATAATTTTTATAATGATAAATCAATCAAAGGGAGATCGCCGACTTCATTCGATTATTAAACAAACTCGATTAGGTTTGGAAGGTAAATCGTAAAATAGTTTTATGGCGCGTTATTATTATAATTATTACTTAAAATACGGTTGAATGTTTCCTGGTATTGGACATAGAACATTTGTTCTATGAGGCAAAGAGGCGGCTAATCTCGACGAATCCTGCATGCATACAACTTTTTAAAGTTATGTGCGTATGTAAAATTAATTTACCTCTAATTACAATTAAAAAGAACGTGGTGAAAATATTGGCATACCCTAAAATGGTCAAAAATTGGTTTAGAGACCTCTCTTGGAGATCGCATAACGCCAATCTGAATTCGGACTACGTAGTGTACATGGCCTTAACGTTCATGGAACAGAGCTGAGACCTCCAGTTTTAAAACTGGGCTCGTGTATAGGAACATGTGTAATAACAAATTCGCAAAAAAATAAACGGGAGTTGTCTATTAAACGTTTCAAAACGCAATTAAACAACAAGAGTCCATTTTTACTAGCAAACAGTATGGTAATCCACAATTCTTAACATTACAATAATCGGAACAGATCACTATAAAGCGATTCTAAATAATTCATGGTCTACATATGAATTTTTAAAATAACTCCTGCCCGAACTGCTGCTATTATACTTTTAAAATACTTTTACGATCTAAGAATCATGTTTACGAATTCGTGACCAAAGAGGGATGCTTTATCTAAATTTATTACAAACCAAACAAGATAAGAAGTCTTTGCCTTGCGTTACGTATGTGTAGCGTTATCTGATTATTTAACAGAAAATGTCGTTTTTGTGTGTATGGAAGCTACGAAATATTGTAAACAGATCATTGATCCATGATGATAATATAAACGAGTATATTCAGATGACAGTGATCGATTGTTGGGAAGACCTTAGCTTATATAAACATCTTCATGCTGGGACTGTAGACAGGAAAACCTACGGTGGAGCGATTTACCTATACGACAGCGCAAGACGGATCGACGGATATTCATCATCATCGACTCAAAAATCAACCTTATAAAATATATCTATGGAAATAACAGCGAATATCTGAATATCTGAGGTATTTTGTCTTTCGAAAACTTAAATTTTCTTGAAACAGCAACTGAAGAATATACACAATAATAAGGATATAAAAGTATCCAATGCACTCAGATACAATATTTTTGTCAGATAAATGTAATTGCATTTTGACTGAATATTGCTTAAAACCACGGTCTTGTTATTCTCATTAGTTGATCTTAAAGAACACAAATATCTAACGCAAATTTAATCATGAATCATGTGTTTTAGTTTTTAGACGACCCTCTAATTTTAGAATCTCCTCGGATACAGAATCATTTGTTACTTCATAATCTGTAAAGGCACTTACAATTCTCAGTACGATTTATGATCTCACCTGAATGTTCTTGCTTTTGGTCGACATTTTTTTTTTGCTTTTTGTCATTGGCGGTCTCTTTTATTTCTACTATATTCAGCTGAATAAATTGATTTTTATCTTCACTAGGTGAAGTTTTTTCTGCCTTAATCCATCACACAGCTATTTATTATTTATTATAACACATATACTTATCACAAAGTGATTCTGATTTACGTTTATTGGAGTGGCCATTGTGGAATATCTGCTTATTAAATATTAATTTAACGAAAATGTTTTTTTATGTTAATTACCGACAAACGAGCAGATGAGTCATCTGATGGTAAGTGGTCACAGTCACGCATAGACATCAACAAGACGAAAGGTATCACCGATGCGTTGTCGGCCAAGACATGAGAAGAAGGTAAAAATGAAAGTACTGGCTCCTAAGCCCTCAGCAGGAACACGACGACTCGTTTGGCGGCTGATTCAAGCAGGAGGGTGGTAGCTAGCCTGGCAGACTTCACAGAAAGATACTAATACCACTTTAATATTAATGACTTAATAATAATACTGATAATATAATCCTTACATGAAGGCCTACTACCAAGTAGGCTGACTTCTGTCGCCTCTTACGACAGCCTGTATGGAATTGGGGGGAGTATTATCTAGCCCGCCCCAATACGGCAAAATACGCCGCATAATAAAAGTCGCATTTAAAAACAAATTGGGGAAATCGCTCAATTACTTACTTTTAGACTCTGTAACCTTAAAACGTTAAAATTTCACAGTTGGTTTTAGGAGGGCAATCGCAAGTAGGTAAAGAAACCTCTAGATTATGTATATATAAAATCTTCCACGCTGATATAATTCAGGTAAGCATAGTTTCTCGAACAAATTCATCTAACAGCTAGAAATAACTTCTGTATCGATTATATAACAGCTAGAAATAACTTCTGTATCGATTATAATACGAATATCTTCACTTGCCGTACTGTTTTGTAATAAACAACCTAAACTTCCTAGCACTGCTGAATATATGCGACGTAACAACGAATTGTGTCGTGTGTACACTCAATATCAGTCGTGCTGTATGCTAAAAGAGGCTTAAGAAAAATACGTACCTTTTAGAAAGTTTGGCGCGGCGTACGTTCAGGTACGACCGCGTTAAACCTTTGTGACTTCGCCACCCTTTTTGGAGAAGAATAATTGCACTTGATTAACTTATGATCGTAATTTGTTTAATGTAAAATATAAAGTAAGGTTAGCTATGGCAAATTTGTATGTTTTACTGTGTTATATTTCCCTAATCGACCCACAGCGATTACTATTTTAAGGATCAGTACCAAAAGAAGAGAAAAACGTAACATCAAACTTTTCCGAATCTACATTGCATTGCAATAAAAGTTTAATACAATGTAACCCGATATGATAAAATTTTGGCATTCAAGATATTTATAGCGTTTCTTGATACATTATTTTTTATTCATAGAGAAATATTGAAGAAACAATATAAGTAATGTAACGTATAATATATGGTGTTGAATAATGTATATTAAACACAACTGTATTGTTAGACTTGTGGTAATGTAACTTCTCGGCATAATACATTTTACGATCATAGGGATAGAAAATAAAAACATAGTTACGACCCTTGCAGATATAGTTGAGTATTTTTACATGATAAACAAAAACACAGATCCACAATAGTAAGCTTTAATGAGGAAATGACTCGAAGAATTAAGCGTACCAAGGGTTTTCTGCCGTTATACTCCTACAAACTTATGCTTATGATATTTATATCCCGGTAAAAATAAATTTGCTTTATTAGCGTACTTGGAAACCTCTGTAATGATTTAATTGTTACCATGAAACAACAAAAAAAGAAAAGTATTATTTTATATCAATTCCAACAGATGTATTTATATGTAATGTAATTGAAATCCTTCTTTCGTTAACTGATTTAAAATAAATGTAAGATTGTAATAGGGCAAAAATACCAAAAAATATAACATAACGAGTATGCATAGATATAAGTGATAATGTATAATTTTCTAATTTATGTCTACAACTAGCTCACCGCCTTTGCTTCGCTTCAGAAAAACTACGCCTTATGCTTAGAAATAGTACCTGCATTGTTTTAGGACTGGGTTTTTCCATTTATAACTTTTTTATTTATAGACGGATTGCAATTAAATGAACTTTAAATATTAAATGATGCATACTGCAATACATTAGTGAAAACCATAAAGACATCGGTACGAAATCGGTTAAGAAGTTTCTGAGATTAACGCGTACAAATGCACAGACAAAAATATTAACTACTACTGTTTTGGATTCTATTGCGTTTATAACAGTTTTTCTCATATATCCTTCATCTACAGAAAGCAATCATTTAGAATTTTAGTACATGTATAGATAGCGGCATCTGACAAGGTGATAGCTCTGTGTACAGTCGCAAATTGTTGCACAACGCAAAGCACAGCTGTTGTCTCACTCCGAATTTTAAAGATAATGTCAGAAAATCTTAATCTAAAATACGATAATAAAGATAGGTTTCAACACAGATAGTAAGACTTTAATACTGTAACACTGGTTCGAAAAGACGCTGTGAAAGCAACTTCATAACTTGAGTCAATGTCAGTTCATCTGACTCCAGATCAGAAAGTTGCATGTTCACTTCACGTCGGCATCACCACTTTGCCCTTAGGGTCGTTGATTGACAGATGTTTGGAAATAAATAGTTATCACCAACTTTAAATAGTATATTTGTGGACACGTTAATATGGTATAAAGGAATGAGTGGGACTGTATAGATTGTATAAATTTAATAATGGAAATGGTACCGACTATCTTTGTAACCTAACCTAACATTACTAAATCATTGATTTTGGAGTTATATTCAAGTAAAAAAACCTTAGGTTTCGGTTAAAAATTGTGTTGATGACAGTAAAACACTCTTATAAGGTCTTCTTATTCAAAAGTAAGCAATAGTACGACAAATATAGGTATATTAAAGTACAATATAGATAAGTATATTGGACATAAATGTACTTGAGATTCTTGGAAAATAATAACATAAACATACAGCCAACTTCTGAATAAATAGGTCAATTAACTACAGACTGCAGTATATTAATTTCTTTAGTCATTTTAATCAAATCAGTCTCAATTTTGTCTCATTTTATTCTGCTATAAAGTGACTTGTTATTTTCAATAAAAATTTTGTGTGCGTTACTTTTGCTGTCCTGAATTTTATGCATTTCGAATATCCGGTGAAAAAACGGAAACCTTATTTGAATTGAAATTTGTTGCCGCAGTTACTAGTCGAAGATGAAGCAGTTGCCGTTTGCAATAAATCGCCTGCCGACATCGACTACACGGACCAGCCGTAAAACCCAACGACGACAAGGTTTTAATCGCAGTTTATGATCTTCCCAGGCCCACGTCGATATCTTGCGGTCGAACGTGTTGGCACTTCATCACGTTGCAGCGTCATCGATTTTCTTCAAATAACACTTTCATATTTGTAACTTTATTACTACACATTTGAACATACGTATTAGTTTTGCGTGAATCGTTACTTGCCCTCGTCTATTATATTCAAGACAAAATATTTGTTTCTTAAAATATCATTTTTTTTAACGTTTGTACATTTACACTCCCGCACTAGGATTCCCTGTGTTACGGGTGGCACGAACATACCTAAATATCAGATCACAAACACCCACGACTCGAGAACAAACATTTATCTGTCACATAAATGCCTGACTCGACCGGGACTCGAACCCAGGAACTCTCGCTCGGCAGGCAGGGTCACTACCAACTGGACCATGGGGTCGTCAATAATTAACAATTGTCTTATTGCTGCTTGGTTGTAATCACAGAATAATAGAGATTAAGGCTATAGTTCCCTATTCTAGCCAGGTCCGGATTGGCAGGCCTTACACATCTGTAAGGTCGTTGTAAATAACCCTGAGCTTATTTTTGGATTTACTTTTTATTATTATTATTATTTTTATGTTAATAGCCAATAAACGAGTAGAGGAGCCACCTGATGGTAAGTGGTCACCGTCGCCCATGCACACCAGCAAGTCCAAAGGTATCACTGATGCGATGTCGGCCAGGAAATGAGAAGAAGGTAAGAAGAAAGTACTGGCTCTAAAGCCCCCAGCCAGAACACGACGAGTCGTTTGGCGGCTAACTCAAGCAGGAGGGGGATAGCTAACCAGGCAGGCTTCACGAAAAGATAATAATACCAGTAATAATATGAATTAATGTATTATTATCCCCGCGTTATATACAATGCGTTATATACAATCCCGCGTTTGGAAATACATAAATATTGTATTTAAAAACACACGCAAATGCGAATAATTGAAGGATTCAAACCAAAGCCTTCTCAGTGGGACGTCTAAATAAAAACCACTTAACTATCATGACAACTTAAAGACAGATAAGATTTTTGACTAGTTGTGATTGATTTTGCGATAAAATGTGATTACAACTCAATACCATCTTCATTCTATCTCGAAATGGATTGTCATTTATGGGTCATGAGATTTAATGCTTGAGACAAATCGTTTACAATTTATGGATTCGGTAGGAGTTATGAGCGTCGGGTATACTTTTTACTGGGTATATTCGTATATTATATATTTAATCTGACATCGTTTTGGTAGATTTATGGACATTTATTCTGTAGCACCATATGTTTCTTACCATAAAGATTGTCGTTATAGTATTCAGTCAGCATAGCACGAGCTTACCGTAAGGGGCCCGTAGTCATTCGACCTGTATTAACTGCAAATGACCAACATGTTTTTAGGTTTTGTCAGAGTGCAAAAAGTAGTCACTAGTTTTAGACTTTAAACCTTTTCGGAAGTCTTTCGTTCGGCTGACCAGAATGTTTGGAGACTCCGGTTGACCGCTATATCTTCCTCGATTTAACTCACCTTCGGAATCATGAAGTAAGCTCCAAACTGAGCCAGTTTTGACGAAAGAAGGCCAAAGTGCTTGCCAGTGAGATGCTAATGGGTCGTAGCTTCTTACTACAGTAATATTAACAGTTTATTTTCGTAAAGTTTTTGTACCTATGTAGCCGTCAGAAAGGTCAACGTCCAACCAATAGTAGCCTATTTAACCTTAATTTTTTATTAGCAATCTTAGGTAGAAAGCATTTCTAGCCGCTTCCGTTCGCTATCATAAACAATATTAACTTTTACTCAGGCAAAATTTAGTATCAATGTATATTTGATGTGGACTTTCGATGCGCAGTAATTGCAGTAGGCGTTGATTACGTATGGCTGTAGTAACTTGATTCAGCAAAGTTAATTTCCCCCAGTCGAGAACAGATTAAACTTTGTCCTAGAAATCTTGTTTCTAGAAGCCAATTTCGTATAGCAAACGAAGTATTTAATTACAGTTCCCATGTTTCTATACGACCGTCTGTTGTAACACTGACGGCCTCACAGTTTGATAAAGTTATACGCACCAAGATATATTAAGCCCATTGGCACTGAGACATTGAGCAATAACAGTCAAATATTTTAAACTAAGACGACTTACTTTGTTATCACTTCATATTAGGGCTGCTATGGATATGACAGTTCGGATCTGGATATGGATACGGATATATGAATAATATTGTACCGGTTTCGGGTAAGGTTACGATTATGAAATTATTTTTCGGTTACGGATATTAGATGATATTGGCCTTGTAAAAAAAAGTGATGTATTTACAAGGTAATATTTTGATTTTCTGTCTAGGTATTAGTTGGTATTATAATTATTCATGAAAAAAAAACTTAAAAATGTAATATTAAAAACTGTCTAAAGATGAAAGCGACTCGGCAAGTGTATCGGCTCAGACAGCCAAAACCTGTCAAAGTGTTTCATTTAGACTCGGCCGAAATCCGAAATTATTAGATTTTTTTGTCGGATTTAGTTGCGGTTTCGGATATATTTTTATTTCGGATATCTAATAGTTTCGGCTACGGTTACGAAGCTCCATAACATCCCTGCTTCATATAAATAAGATGACCTTGAAATTTAGGGTACGAATAGAAGCCTAAGCAAACACGTATTTTTTCTTGTCTGGATTTACCTTATACAACGTAAAGCCAGTTATAATTTTACTGCCACACATTAAATATGATTTATACGACAGCTATATTAACTTGGCTGGGTTACTGGAATGAATATATATATATATATATAAACTAGCGGCCACCTTTGACTTCGTTCGGGTTAAACGGTTAATGACATATACATGATTATACAAAATTTCATGTTTTTTACCTTGCTTAAACATCATTAGGTTCACTATTATTTTATATCGCCTCTCATCTGCTCAATCCGTGTTCTCCCTAGATACCAATTTTCATTAAGATCGGTCAAGCCGTTCTTGAGTTATAACGGAACATACAGACAGACAAGAATTTTAAAAATAGTCAAAATGATTTCAGTGATGTGGATCGAATATTTATCATGAAACTTGACAAAAAAACTCAATGTGTAGATAGACAGACACTACAGATTTATATAGTATTATAGATACTAATGTATTATTGTATATTTAACTGCCACTAGCTGGTTTAGTTGTTACTTGTTATGACGTATTCTTGTCTAGAAAGGCAACTGGTCCTGGTAATGGCTTCCACTAGCGTACAGCAAGACGTCGTGTCGCCACCTCATAGTTATTTATATCGGTTCAAAGGGTGTTTATTTAAAATTGGGTCTTTAAGTGTTACTTTAAAAGTCCAAAAGACCCAAGCAATTAGCATAGGTAACTCTAGGCAGCTTTCCAAAGTAGATTGGCCAAACCTATTGCAAATGACATTTGACCTGTAACTGTGTCTCCAATATAAAAGTCAAAAGTTATATGACTGTAGAATGATCTTCTGTTCTATAGATAAGCCGTAAAACATAAGAAACATAATCAATCCACTTTTTATATAATATTTGTGACTAGTTAAAATAGGTTCCCTTAACGAGAATATGGCATCAAGGGCCCTTCAAGCACCTAACTACAAAACCAGTTGATTTCAGTCGTACCTATGGTTAGACAACGCAATGTGCTTAGGATAATAACGAAATCAACAGATGTAAAAGCATTGCTGAAGTCCTATAGAGGCAACGCTATATTCCGTTATATTCCGACTCGCAATTACAGAACGAATATGGTCGGCGATTTTCAGGACGGAACCGGATTGGAAAGGATTTAAAAGGTTGTGTTCACATAAGTAAAAACTAATTTAGACATAAGCAAGACGCTCAAAGTCTTCGAGATTTGAAATAGGTCTGTCAGAAAATAGGCAAATAGGGTCTATAGGGTTCTTTTGCCTCAATTAGATTTTTATTTAATGGATAATTCAGTACGGGCACTAGTGCTACTAACATTACTACAAAAATATATGACAGAACATACAGTACTAAGCTAGCGTTAGATAAATCGCGAATACTTGGTAGGTGGCTAGTAGTAAAATGAATAAGATGGAGGGTAGATATACGTTTCCGCCCCCGTAGTTCCTGTCAACAGGCTCTCCCGCCGTCTGGCCGTGATAACACTCCATTTGGTTGGATCGAAGCACGACACTATAATATAAAGGCAACAGCATGACACTCGGTAGGTTATTTGAAATTATTGCATAAATATATGCATAAATAATACTAATTAAATAACTAAACGCTTAATTATACAGGATTTTAAATGATATAACGCATATTACATTTTTGGCGACCCTACAGATCAACTGATAGTGACCCTGCCTGTCGAGCAATGGATTACGGATTCGATTCCCGACGGGAGATTTTTGTGAGAGAAATATATTTGTTTTCGGTTCGTGGCTGTTATTGATGTTTTATTTTGTCCATAGTACTCACGACGGATGATTACATTAAATCCTAAGCATATACCAACAAAGCAAATTCAGTGTTAGATAAATTTTAATTAATGGAAATTTCAACATTATTCAACTGTAGCATTATGAAAAAATTAAATCTGTAATCAAATAAATTTATCCAAATATGGGTTTAGTGATTTTTGCGCACGTCATTTTTAATTTTCATAAACAAACAATAATTAAGTAATTAAATAATTTTTAATTAAACATAAATTTTATCTTTAATCTATTCTATTTGTTCAATGTGGCATAAGTTATCAACAAACGTTTTTGCGTTTATTAATACAAGATTTCATTGTAAGGAAATGGACGATAACGGAAACTACGCACCACCCGACGCATTCTAATTTAGTTCTCAGCAACAGAAACGAATGTGAGAGAACTCAGACTGCAGATAAAACTATTTATTTATTTAAACTTTATGACCACAATAACATGGTATTACGGTACAAATGGCGCGCTTAATGCTTAAGCATTTTCTACCAGCTAACCATTAGGCTAAACTGACTGAATGAATAGCGGTTTAAACGGTTTAATAAAAATATATACATATAGGTACATACTTATTAACAAATACATAAATACACAAATACATACACATATACCTACGTAAACATAGACAATATACACTATAGTTTATATAAATACAAATATTACTACTACATGTGAACGACGATCCTTGAGGTGCCCCAGAAGCTTCTTCTTAAATTTGTACTTCGCACTAGGCCTTCTTAGGTTATCAGGGAGAGTATTCCATAACCGAGCAGCCTGAACTGCGAAAGAGCTGGACACGAATCCGGATCGATGCACTGGGATAGAGAGGAGGAGTGAGTCTTTAGAGCGAAGTTGCCGATCATGGGAATAATGCAGAAACTGGAATTTGGATTTTAAGTAACCAGGAGCGTTGGTGTTAAAGAGGATAGACAAGAGTGAATAAAGTAATCTAGTGTGCCGTCGCTCGCGGATGTGAGGCCAATTAAGCCTGGAACGAAGTAAGTAAAGTAAGTTGAGAGAAAGTACTGTCGTAAGGTGGACATTGAAATCATACGGAGAAAAAGAAGATTTCTTGGCTTCAGAAGTAGTTTTACCAATACTCAGTGATCGAAGAAACTTCCATATATCAGCTGGGGAAGAATTAATGATATTTGTTGTCATATATGTATGTTCGTTTGGCTGCTCTCACCATACTGTTACATCGGTTGCGAGCAATCTTGTAGGCAGACCAGTTCTCTTCACACCTTTAAACTTTCGAAAAGGTTTGTCACGTCGCGTCATTACCATACGAACCCCTCGTGTGATCCACGGGGCTGGTGGTTTTTTTATTCTGATCTCTCTAAACGGTGCCTGCCTATCAAACAGCGACGTAATAATAAAATAAAATTATTATAGCAACAAATAAAGAAGTATTTTATTAAACTCAGAAGGAAATTAAAAAAATATTGATTAGAATTTTTTTTATCTTAATAGCCCACAAACGAGCAGTCGAGCCACCTGATGGTACGTGGGCACGGTCACTACGCATCATCAAGACCAAAAGTATCACTGATGCGTTGTCGGCCAGGAAATTAGAAGACGGTAAGAAAGAAAGTACTGGCTGTCAAGCCCCCAGCCTGAATGCGACGAGTCGTTTGGCGGTTGACTCAAGCAGGAGGGTGGTATAATAATACCAGTAATTATATTAATGATTTAATAATAATAATACGGATTATTACTAGAATTATTGATTATTATTAGAATTCAAACGTATATCAAGTATCAACATTATATTTTAGAAGTATCTACCAGATTTGTTTTTATCAGTGCGAAGCATGATTACCATAATTTTCCACGTATATTAAAAAAAAATACCTGTCTCAGCCAATCTTCACTTTTAAAGTTACCATGTAAGCATAACGGGGAGAAAACAGTTGTAACTAAACATTTAACTTGTAAACAAAAATATTATACATAATATAGACGAATGATATGACAAGACATTTCTGATCAGTTTAGGATATATTACTGTAATCAAAAAGTGTTTTTCTTTAGAAACCTAAGTAGAAGAGTTCTTACACTATTTCTTATACTTACACTAAGACATAAATGGAATTTTAATTATAAATTTTTGAAATTAAACATTACATACCTACATATATTATGTGAATAATTCTATGTCCATAAGTTGTAATAATTTCTTTCTCCACCCAACTTTTCTGGAGACGCCTGGTGGAATATGCACCAGGTTTCCCTACTTACCAAGATCGACCCTTACCCCGCTGTGAACTGGCAAAAGTTCAAGCCATGTTCATAGCAATCAATAAAATCTTCTTAATTACTCTTATACTTAACTGAGCTATAAGAGTAATGTACGAGTGGAAGTAAGTTAAAGGTTATAAGGAGCTCCAACTATCCTTAAGTCCAAGCTAACCTTCCTGGTTCGTAGTGCACCTTCATGAACAACGAACAAGGCGTGCGGTTCTTGATGGAGGTCGTTGAACTTTGACACACCCAGTTTAATCCGACGGTACTCGTGCAGTGGTTGGATTCTTGACCTGCCTGGTTAGCGACCACTGACTTCGTAGAATTTACAGTAAAATTTTTTAAGGTGCATGGATTGTAATGTGCCGGAAACAAGGTTACCATATTACGTTTTTTCTTGGCTGACCAACGAGGTCGGCGATACCCCGGATGCCGACGTGCGTGGGCGGCCGTGATCACTTATCAATATATAGCCCATCTGCTCGGTTGCCTTTTTTGCTACAAGTAACACGTATTTTAACAAAAAACTTCAACTTCCAAACAAAATCTATACATATCATAAAATTGTAACTGATCGCTTTCTGTGCATAAACGATATATGAGAAAAAGTATTATTAAGGTAACGCAATAGAACCCAAAATAATAGTTGTTAGAATTTTAGTCTGTCCGTTTGACTGTGCGTAAGTGCGCGTTAATCTCAGTAACGGCTTTACCGATTTCGTTATGGTTTTCTCTAATATCTTGCAGTAAGTATAATAACGTTTAATAACGTTTACACACTCACACCCCCGCACTAGGATTCCCTGTGTTGCGGGTGGCATGGACATACACAATTATCACATCACAAACACCCATGACCCGAGAACAAACATTTATCTGTCACATAAATATCTGCCCCGGCCGGGAATCGAACTAGGGACCCCACGCTCGGCAGGCAGGGTCACTACCAACTGGGCTACGGGGTCGTCAACTTAACTAAACTTAAAGATCATTTCATTGCAGTCCATCTATAAACTTGTAAAAAAATATAAATTTAATATTTGTAATTCAAAGAGCGAGAAAAACCCCGTCATAATGCAACTGCTATTTCTAAGCCTAACTTGTAGTTTTTCTGAAGCGAAGCGAGGGCAGCTTGCTAGTTATAAATAAAATTCCTATTCCGTAAGCGTGATTTTTTTTATAATGTTAATAGCCGACAAACGAGCAGACGAGCCACCTGATGGTAAGTGGTCACCGTCGCCCATGGACATTAGCAAGACCAAAGGTATCACCGATACGTTGTCGATCAGGAAATGAGAAGAAGTTAAGAAAGAAAGTACTGGCTCTCAAACCCCCAGCCGGATCACGACGAGTCGTTTGGCGGCTGACTCAAGCAGGAGGGTTGTAGCTAGCCAGGCAGGCTTCACGGAAAGATAAGAATACCACTATTAATATCAATAACTTAATAATAATACTGATAATATAATCCTTACGCGAAGCCCTACCACCAAGCAGGCTGGCTTCTGTCGTCTCTTACGGCACCCTTATTGGGGGGAGTATTCTAGGCCGCCCCAATACAGCCAAAAAATGTATCTCCTCGGTGATAAAAATGTATGTCCTCTATTTCACTGTGAGCGTGGTATTTTTCTTAAAAATAAAATGGGCCAAAGTAGAAGTATACCCTCTATATTAAAAAAAAATATATTGTCCAAATCGGTTTATAAATGACGAAGTTCTGAGGTAACAAACATAAAAAACAAAAATACAAACAAATCTAGAACCTTCTCCTTTTTTGAAGTTGGTTAAAAAGAGTTTGCTAAGAACAATGTCCCAAAAATTAGTGGCTCTACATTTACCTGGCACGTGTATACGTACAAAATTCTTTATATTCTTACTCGTAAGTCCCCAATATCATCAACGGTTACAAATTGTTATAGCATAGTCTAATGGTAAGAAATTGAGATGTTTCATTACCGAGAAAGCAACGGGGGACTAATTGCAATAAATAACCTTAAGATTGCCCTTACGATATTTTTATTTCTTACCAACACAGGGGCATAATATTATTTATGAAAGGCCTCATAATTTTCCATTCTTAGTGGATTCCTTTGATTTAATATTTTATTGAAGTAATTGGACGTTGAAATCATGTAAGTAGTAATAACGATTTATTTTCATAAAAATAATTATTTGACTGGTAAGAAATATTTTGTTTGTCCTGTCCTAAACGAATAAACGGTATTAATGGAAAATTTAAATCTAAACTAAAATGAAGCTAAAATACCTTTTATATTTTAAGTAATTAACTAACAAACTACTCACACCATGGTATATGGTCACTGTCACACATGCAAGTTCATAATATCAAATTTAACCCTGATAGGTTACCAGCTAAGACGGAAACGCTGAACTAGTAGATACCCTCGCTTCGCTTCGGAAAATCTACCTTACGCTTAGAAATAGCATCTGCATTGTTTTAGGAGTAGGTTTTTCTCGTTCTGTGAATTAGAAATACAAATATGAATTAATAACTTTTTTATTTGTGGACGGATTGAAGTGATATATATAAGCCTTTATTACTGTTCACCAGTTTTACGAGTTATAAATTTTCCAATTAATATTTACCGACCGTATCTTTTACAATTTAATACATTTTTTTTAATAAAATTAATAGATGATTGGTTTTAATCCACAGTTTGTCCCTCGACAAAGGCCTCCTCTAAAGTCTTCCATTTCTCTCTATCTCTCGTTGTTCTCATCCACTCTGGAACAGCTACTTTTTTAAGATCATCTTCCCAACGTTTCGTTTGTCGCCCTTTGCTTCATTTCCCATTTCTGAGGTACCATTCTGTTATAATTGTTGCCCATTTCTCATTTGTGTCTCCTAGCATTGTCCTGCCCATGTCCATTTCAAAGTCTTGCATATTTTTTTGCGTCTTTAAATTTAGTTGTGTTTTTTTATTTTTTGTAATCCTATTTTATCTTTTCTCTTGACGCCAATTACACTCCTCTCTATTGCGTTTTGACATACGTATACTTTATTCATTTACTTTTCTGTCAATGCCCATGTTTGACTACCGTATGTTAAACATGGCAAAATGCATATGCTATATACTTTCCTTTTCTCTTTGATGGGCATGTCATTTTTGCATTTTGCATGTTATTTTTCATGACTTCGCTGAGAGACCCATATCTTTTCCATGTGTTGGTTATCTTTCTTTCAATTTCTTTATCTATAGTATCTCTTGCGGCTATAAGCTGTACTAAATATACGTACTCTTTTACATATTCTATTTCATCTATATTTACTATGATGTTATAAATGTCTGTGAAGTCTTAGTCATAATTTTTGTCTTTGCCATGTTCTTTGTAAGCCCTGCTTTCGCGCTTTGATCAGACGGTTGTTGTAACATTTACTCAAGTTCTTTTGGACACTCTGAAAATAAAATTAGGTCGTCTGCAAAACGAAAGTGGTTTAATTTTTCACCGTTTATGTTTAGTCCATAGCGATCCCATTGTAAATTCCTGAGTATAATCTCTAGGGCGGCTGAAAACAATTTGGGTGATATAGGACCCCTTGCCGGACGCCTCTCTCTATAGAAAATTCTTCAGGCGGGGGGGATAGAAATGAAACAAACTGTAAATATTAAGTGACGCTTACTGCAATACATTAGTGAAAACCGTAACGAAATCGGATAAGCCGTTTCTGAGATTAACGCGAACAAAGACACACAGACGCACACACGCAAACAAACAGACAAAGTTCTAACAATTATTGTTGTGTTCTATTGCGTTAATAATGGCAACTTATATTAGTGTTTCTCATATATCCTTCATGTACAGAAAGCAATCACTTAGAATTTTACTATATGTATAGATAGCTATATATATGTAGCTATTATATGTAATTAATACATATTTACTTTTGACAAGGATATATTTTCCTATAGAAATAAAAAAAAACATTTATTTATTTAACGATATATTAAAGATAGCAATTTCATAACTAGGTAAATACTAACTTATTTTTATGTGCAATCATATCATTTCATATTTTTATGAACCCATTTAAATACAAAGAAACAAAAGTGTTATTTTACATGCGTCATGAATATTCAAATTAGAACCCTCAACACAAGCTAACTAACATTCAAATATGATATCAACAAATGCCTCAAAACTTACAACAAAAACCAAGTAACAAACAAATATCATAGAAGATAGTATTTTATCTAAACACGCTGTTTTGTGTTTGAACTCAAATCTTCTACACTCGAGAGCAGAATAATGAGATGTAACAGTCCTAAACAAACACTTGAACACAGAAAATAGGTATCACACTTATTACATAGTATTGCCGCGGTGGGAAACCTTACTTAATCCTTCAATTTCGAGAGCAAACCTGGTCCAAGAGGCAGCTGCGTGAGAATGTAATATGAGCGTATAGTAAATTAAGGCAGGATGTTATTTTATTTATCATGAATATATTTTGAAAAGTTTGAACCAGTATCATAATAAGACGGTTGGTTCAAGAGGGGTTATTATATTTATTATAAATAATGCACGTAAATGTGACAATTTGTGAAGTAGTATTTTGATCACACTTAGATCAAAATATGGTTATATTATTCAATATCTTCATTCAAAGCATGCCTTGACGTCCATTATATTCTATTATTAGACAATTTATGAGTTTCAACGATCACTTAACCTATGGTAAAGTGCATTAATTTTGCTATTATTCCTACACGGGGTATAATGATCAACGATGTAGTACCATCATCGTTACAATCCATCGTAACAGCTAATTGAACTGCATCCCAGTTCGTTATTTGTAATATAAACTACGAATACAATGTAACGCGCACGCTATGTACTAATTTGAGGCCCATGGAAAAAGTAAAATAATTGGCTTAGACAACAGGAAACGTTACGAAGTGGTTAATAAAAATAAGGACAATAATTACTCGCTCTTATGCACTTCCTTTTAAAAACTGCTAATGATTTCAATTGTACCTCGTAGGTTTAAAGTAGGTACATTATGATTGAGATGCCTGAAAACGTAAGAAAAAGGAAATATTTATGAACTAGGCAAATATACTAATTATTATACGCACGCATACATATATTTAGTTGACTAAGTAACCACTACATAAGACTTGAAAATTACGAAAATATTAATGATGTAGTGTAATGTTAAAGTCATGACAATTTTTAAATATTGTACCTAATATTGAAATAGAACTCAATAACAATTTACATTATTTTGGAATCGTTACAATAACTTATATTAATTTAACTATTGATCATAAAATTTATAGATATTTATAACTCGAGAACGGCTGGACCGATTTTTATGATTTCTGTGTTTTTTGATTTGTCTTCGTCGGGAATAGGATAATAAGTATTAAAATATTATATCTATCTATATATATATAAAAGAAAGTCATGTTAGTTTACACCATTTATAACTCGAACACGGCTGGACCGATTTTTATGATTTCTGTGTTTTTGGATTTGTCTTCGTCGGGAATAGGATAATAAGTATTAAAATATTATATCTATCTATATATATAAAAGAAAGTCATGTTAGTTACACCATTTATAACTCGAGAACGGTTGGACCGAGTTTTATGATTTTTGTGTTTGTGTGTAACAATTATATTTTAATTATATATATATATATATAATCATAATAAAACCATCTGCTTTATTTGTTCTTGCTCCTGATAACAAAACGAAAAATGTCGTATATGACAGGGTGTTTCACTGAAGAATGCACTCTTCCTACCAATTCCCATATATTTTAT
Source organism: Megathymus violae (assembly GCA_003671415.1). NCBI lineage: Eukaryota > Metazoa > Arthropoda > Insecta > Lepidoptera > Hesperiidae > Megathymus > Megathymus violae. Next base: position 7,714,027 of record PDGT01000001.1, read on the forward strand.
TATTATAGTAAAAAAATAAAAAATTGAACTTAATAATTTTGTATTTATTTTAAAATCATAAATCTGCTCATTCATTGACTTTAGGTTAGGGGAAACGAAGTTCGCGGGGTGTGCTAGAATCTTATAAGAATCACCTCACAAATAGCAAAATACATATAATGCCAACAATGGTTCTATCTATACTATGCTACATATTTTTATTTCGAATCACGTATGTTTGTATGGCACAGTTTGTACTTTAATTATTTGTTATAGATAACCGTTACATTACTAACTGTACATTTTTCTAGGAAAAAATAGTGTATGCTCTCCCAAAACCTTAACGTCTTTATACCGAATTTTGTCGAAATTACAGCTTGCATTTATTGGCAGGAAAATGTAATTTTAATTTACAGGAACCTTGCATTAATACGGAATAAAAATAATCTTATTTATAGGTATTTTACAGGTAAATAAGGTTTTTTACCAAACTTAATAGGGTAATTTATAAAGTGAGATAAATACGATATTACCTGCAGGAATTTTAGTAAAAAAATATATCTCGTGTTAGTACAAAAACTTTACTAACTTCACACCAAATTCTGTTAAAATCGAGTCATAATCATAGATTACTTGTAATTATGTAGTATAATTTGGTTACGCACAATAATAAATAGCCTACGCCACTTTCGGGCCCTTAAACTACATATGTCTTTGCAAAAAACAAGTGGATCCATTATTCTGTTGTGGCGTGAAAGAAGGACGCCAGGCAAACACAGTTTCGCTTTCACAATATCGATAAAATAAATTCAAACGAAATTTAAATAAAATACTTTAGGATTAATATTTTGTTTCATATGTATTTTCTTATCTCTATCAAGTTCATTGCAATTTCAATGAGAAATAATTATGTAAACTTAAAACGGTTCAAATATTATTTTGACATTTAAGTGTTAAATGAAAAATCATGGAATGTTTCATCATACACACAGTGTTAATAAATTTACTAGATAACACTGAAATAAAATATAATATTTTTGGAAAACATGATGACGAAATTCCTGTTATATTTATTTTACGCGCACTTCTTTAATATTGCATAGACGAGGAGTCGTGCGTTTCAAATTATTTAACATCTAACATGACACTTTGAAGAGACGCACACCAGTAGCTGTCTGTGTGCTAAGGGAAGCAAATGAGCTGTTGCTATATTAAATTTGTGTTTAAATCGTTCATTCCATAGACATTCTAGTGGTTTAGACATTAAAGTTGAAATTGGAATAAGAACGTGGAGAAGCTCAAGTCCGTTGGCTTTCAACACAATACAACTGTTCTACTGCTCAATGAGACATTTGACACGTCCTCGATAATAATATATATATGTACGAGTAAATCGCAGAAAATAAGACCAGTCTGTAGTGTGCAACTTACACTTTGTATCAGTCATGCCAGTATAGTTGCAGCATTTGATTTCGTTATGAGATGATGTTACTTTCATCATCAGTTCAGAATTATGGGAAGACGACCTCTAAACGCAAACCCTTCAATGACGGCTTTTCTGTAATCTAGATTATTGTAATCTGTTGAAAAATTGCATTTTCTGACTTGGTCGATGATGGACTGGGATTACAATGATAGTGTTACCACTATAAATGCCTGTAAATAGGACGAAAAAATACTATGGGTTGAGAAAATTCACTCTTTATCATCAGAACCTATCATCAGATTCTCCCCATATTTAACATGGGGCCATCTCCGAGCGACCTTCTATACATTATAAAAAATTCGTCAAAATCAGTTTAAAAACAACAAAGTTATAGCTGTACATACATACAAAAATACACACACGAACATAGAACCTCCTCTTTTGTCTAAGCCGTTAAAAAATAAATGACCATCTTTCCCCTTTTTGTAGTAAAAAGTATCTTATAAATTGAAATATAACAAATTACGATTTCAAACATAAAAAGTGCCATAAAGGTTGATGCGATGTTATTATGAACAATTTTTTTATTAGGAAACAAACACTCTTCACTTGTACACACACAATCCGGAATAATGGGTCTTTCAAATAGTAAGAGAAATTTGAAGTTTCCGACGACGACCCTCTGCATACATACAAATTCACAAAATTCACAATCTATTAGTATATACTATAATATTAAACTAACATCATTGCGGACAGTATTTATTTTAACTGTAATCACTCATGTCATTTTTTCGAAGTAACGGTATAAAATACAAAAATTATGACCGTCCGGTACAGTTAAAATTTGTAATAGTAATTACAAGTGTAATACTAATATAGAAAGTATCCCGTGCAATTGAAATATTTAACTACTGATAACTTCCGAACATTAAATCAAGATAAACGCTCATTATATTATTTGAATATTTATGGAAATTGTGTGAAGCATTTTATTGAACTCAGTAATAACATGGGTGAGAAGGGGACAGTAAGCCTTAATGTAAATAAATTGTCTATCACGTTATCACAGAAACTAGATACTTGAAATTAGGGGTTGCAATCAGTATTGCGACCCCTAATTTCCTACCTCAGGGTTACAATTAAATGTTTATTTTAATGTGTAATGAACGGTTTAAGTTGAGTTTTTGACATCACATTGCTTTTATTAGTTTTTAATACAGATTACTCATAACTTTGCGACTGAGATCCTGTATAACGTTCCATAAATAAATTATATGTAATATGAAGAACCAACAATATTAAATTTTCATACATTAAAGCTACTACGAAAGGTTAAATCGGTTTTGTTTCCTAAAACCGGGTTCAGTAACGTTAATTTTAGCATTTTATCGTCTACTTGACTAAACTGATCGCCACCTACTAATTATGGGTATCTCTTTAATACGAAAATGGAAATACTATCGATTCGTTCATAACCTGTGAGTCAACAAGTCATGCTTAAAAATTAAATGTGAAATATGCACATAGAACACAGAAGAAATAGTCTCTAATGTACTCGTATTTTAACTATATTAAAACGAACTCATGATGGTATCAATGTAACGTTTTGGGACTACTACATACTCGTTATTCTACTGGTTGGACAAATCGGTAGGACCGAGTATTGGTTTTGGGGTATAATTTATACCTTTTATACCGTATAGCCGTATTGGGGCGGCCTAGAATACTCCCCCCAATCCCATGCTGGCAGAACAGGGTGTTGTAAGAGGCGACAGAAGCCAGCCTGCTTGGTGGTAGGGCTTCGCGTAAGGATTATATTATCAGTATTATTATTAAGTCATTATTATTACTAGTGGTATTATTATCTTTCCGTGAAGCCTGCCTGGCTAGCTACCACCCTCTTGCTTGAGTCAGCCGCCAAACGACTCGTCGTGTTCCGGCTGGGGGTTTGAGAGCCAGTACTTGCTTTCTAACCTTCTTCTCATTTCCTGGCCGACAACGCATCAGTGATACCTTTGGTCTTGCTGATGTCCATGGGCGACGGTAACCACTCACCATCAGGTGGCTCGTCTGCTCGTTTGTCGGCTATTAACATAAAAAAAAACGTATAAAAGGCTGCACCAGCCCATGAGCCGAAGCCAATCTCCTCTGCTCGTGGTGCACCCTGATGAAAAACGGACGACGGATTGACGAACGGTCCCTTCTGTCAGAGATCTCTACACTCTCTTCTGTCGGAGACTCCATCTCTACTCTCAGTTCTTCACCAGTCTGTTTAACCCCGATGATACTTCCATGGTGGTTGAGACTCCTTCTAAAATCGACCGTGACATGTTTCATACGTAAACGGTCGCAATGTCAAACAGCCAGTAATAATGCGGGTGCCCCGCGTCGTTTTCGGTCACAAACGCGTCGGCTATGCCTTTTATGTTACTGATGTCCATGGGGACGGTAACCACCTGCCATCAAGTTGCTCCTTTGGTCGTTTGTCAGTTAGTAACATAAATATAATACTCGTAAAATGCGGATGTAAAATAAAGAGTTATATTATACATGACTACGAGGCAACCTTCCATTTGAGGAAACGGAACTCTTATCAGTGTCATTTTGTAAGTTTGTGTTTTTCCTACACCACAGGCCAAATAATTATTAACTAAATAATATTAATAAATAATAATAATTCTCGTGAATTTTAATGAATAAATGACGTTTAAATCTTTTTATTACAGAATAACTGTACTAGTATTGATGTGTTAGCAAATCTACAAAGATTAAACCAAAATTTATGTACAAATATTTACCTTTTATTTCAGCCACTAGAGGTAAAAACGAAGAGATTAAATTTCTGTAAATTCTTAAACAGTTGTCTTTTATTAATCGTCAAGCCACTTTACTAAACTAACAGTTCTCGTTACGAAAATAACTGTTCATAGTATAACTACTGTGACAATTTATACTTGCCTTGTACGTAGCATCCTGGAATACTTCAGTATTGTGTGGAATCCCCATTACAGTATATATATATAGAGCGTTTAGAGGGTGTACAAAAGAGATTCTTATGGCACTTGTCCTATCGTTACAACATCGCTAGTAAATTTCCGAATTATAGCGATCGCCTTCTATATTTCAACCTTAAATCCCTTCAAAATCGTAGAGAGCAGCATGACATCATGTTTCTGTATAAACTAATCAACGGAATCTCTGATACACCAGGCATCTTGTCTAGAGTAATTATTATAATACCTAAAACATTGCAACGACTAAAAAAACCTCCATTTAGCGTCACTAGCGCAAAAACAAATCTGGGCCAATATACCCCACTAAACCGATCGATAAAAAGTTATAATTTAATTCACAACGTAGTCAGTGACGGTGGTACCAAGACACAGTCGGGAAGTCATAAAGTCCCCCAGATTGATATTTTTTCAAATTCCTGTACAATATTTAAGAAGTTAACGTCTCAACTCATTGATAAGTAAAAATTTTATTTAATTGTTAATTTAATTTAATGTGTGCAAAATTCAATTATTTAATTTAATTGTATGTATTTGTATTATTCAGTTAATCGTAATAATAATGTAATTATAATGTATTGTAATGTAATTTGAATAACTGTAATTTAAATTATTTAATTTAATTTGATGCACTTTAACTAAATAAGCATGATGTATGTACCTATAATTGAGGTAACACTTGGCCTTAAATTGAGATAATATTTTGTTAATGTTTAGTGTATACCTTGGCGGTGTAATGAATAAAATAAATAAATAAATAAACTCTATATTTGCAAAGATACGTACTATAAAAATTTGAACCTTCTAGCTTTATTCGTTTCGACTACGGCTTTGATGAATCATTTGTAAAAGACATGATACAATACTGTAGATCTTCTCATGATGTGAAACGTTCATAGCACAACGGAAAGTAAGTTTCATGCGGCGTGAGAAGATTGATGGGTGAGCGAGGTGATAAAATTTGACAAGCGTTCTCGTGTTTCCGAGCGGTGCCCTGCAGTGGACCGCTACTGAGATGAAGCCAATAACGACAAAGCATACCATACAAGTTCCAGCGCATCGTTGGTCATCAGATAAATATTTTTGTGATTTTTCTACTACATTTTTGTGTAAACGAGCATGTGATGATAAATAATCACAGGCGCCCATAAACATCTTTAACCTCAGAATGTTACTGAAATTGCTTGTTATATAACAATCCAGCACTGCTACTAATTTACTTCTTAGAATAAGAATGACAACTTGCCAGGCAAGTGGAGGAGCTTACCATCATGTATACTCATTGCTATTCCCGTCAATTGTTCAACCGGGTGCATTTCGCACAGAAACGTTTAGCTTTGATTAAAGGATTCACGTCAGCAACTTTTTCTCATAAATATTTTAGTCGATCTACCAATCTCACTGTCCCATATTTTGTTAATTTTGTAAACGTATAAGTTTTGAGTAACGTACGTTCGATAGGAATAACATCTTCAATCCTATCTAAAAAGTACATTTCTACGCGGTGGTATGGCGCATCTCGTGTTCATTTGAAAATGTTGCCGGGAGCAAGTTTTATTCAATATTTTCACGCAGATGATTGAGTTAGACGGCTTGCGCAGGAGGCTGGGACGCAATCTCCGGTGGTGTGGAAAACTCCCTTCCCTGTCCACGACGCCACCTTTATGCTTCGCCCCTCACGGCAAAGGGGGCCATTCTCCCTCGTGCTCGTCTTCTTCAAAACAAACTATGCAGATTCTTAATCAATAACTGTGCTTATTTTCCAACTATTAAAGCTGATGTCAAATTTCAGATTTCGAATGAATCACCGTTTATGTTTTATCTATCGATCTAGATCTGTCCTATATAGATTAAATAACAATAGAGTTAACCCATGGTGACGAAGCTGTGTATAATCAGAACATTCTTGATAAATAATCCACCCAATTTTAATTCAGCTTAAATTAATAGGAAAGCTCCTAACTTTTATCAATTACATAACCAAAATTATTTACGACACAAATTTCTCTACGATTTAGAAATAATAATCCTTTCAAAGCAAAGATTTTTAATAACCTATTCATTCTCTTAGTTTTTAACATAACTCCACTAATGTGCAGGTAGTCCCTAATGTTACAAAATTAGTTGAGGATTGTTTTCGTCACAAAAGAAACTAATACTATTTTGAGAAGCACACGTGCAACACAACACAAGCACACATTCTTTGGACGTCAGTATCAGCGTGACGGTGAATTTCCTGCCCTAAAAACATTCTTTTAACTTATTATCTCATTCGTCGAGCACATCTTCGGGTGTTGTGTTCCAAAGAACAGAAGCGTGGCGGTTAATACTCCTTTTTCTTGACGTCAACTTGTCAAATATAAGAAGACATGCAACGTTGCAAGACATCTACCAATGTCACATTTTAAGCCAATTTCCTATGAAGATATCGTTTTCGGATACGGCGGTATAAGAGAATGGGGTATTACTAACTAACCTATAAATTATTTAAAGTGTCTTAATTTTAATTTCATCCGCTTTACTCCACATCTCAATTATTTTAAAATATTTCCACTGAACGTTATTAAAAATGCACGATACTTAAGAATGCAATATTCCCTCGTAGTTTTCGTTTTGCAAATTTTAAAAACCTTTTACTACAAATTTTAAAATAGAAAATAATACAAATACCCGCACACTTCGAACTCATAGTACCTCATATTGTAAGGCAAGGCCTATCGTCCAATCATTGCAGATATGTAGTATGTAAAAATTATATATAGGAGTATAATTAGGTATGTTATGTGTAAAATTTAACAAGCAGGTCAGTTGTCGATTGATCGGAGCATACAAATGTAAAATACATGGTCCGTTGTAGCAACTGATATAAAAAAAAATGTTTAAATTATGCTGAGTTAAAGCACTTTTTTGTAACATAGTTACACATTTCAATTCAAAACAAATTATTAAAAATGTATGAAACGAATAAACTATATTTCATCCAAAATCAACTCAATACAGTTACTAGAATTAAGTAAAAAATAATGAAATACATTTTTTAGAAATAAGTATATATGCGAATTATTAAGAGCGTCAAACTTGTCTTAAATAATCCTGCTTAAAAAAATTTGTTTTTATCCTCCAGAATTCTGGTTCCGTAATTTGTCGCATCACTTCGCAATAATCCATGTGATAGCATTTGAATTTCACAAATCGTTCAGCATTTTTATAAAAACGAGATAAATCTTTACAAATATGTATGACCTCCCAAAGACACATTTGTATATTCATATAAAACATTTTTTTTAGATCGGTGGTACTTTAGTCGAGATATTAACGAATTCTCTATTGAAACACAAAGTGATTCATATTGCATTTATATTGCAAAACGTTTCCCGGGCCAGCCACTTACAATAGATCTTCCCTATTTCTTATAAAAACTATGTGACGTCAAAGTTATTTCTGCGATATGATACGAAGTAATCTACGACGTCCAAATATACGCTAATTTTACTGTTTGTTGAAAATTTTAACTAATGAGTGACTAACTTTCCAGAGTCAACAGACATAATTGTTCAGACATTGATAAATGTCGTAACTTACACCTTTTGACTGTTTTGAAAATGATTGTACATTCTTAATGACTAAAACAAAGATACATGGCTTTCATCTTCTAATAAAATTACTGCTTAAATTTGACGTTACATTCCTATTTGTGTAGAAACACACCAGCTTAGTAGAATTACGAAATACGAGTATTATGTTGCCCTGATTTTAAATTTTATTTCGAATAGTAAAAAAAACATTTTATTTTGCCGCAAAACAATTGTGACAAAGAGTAATTTTTTTAAACACACAAACCGCTGTAGGCAAGGTAATAAAAAAATATCACATTGAACTTTCATTTTTTAATTTGTCAACAAAATATTTTTTTTACATTAATCATCGTCACCAGTCCCTATAGTGCCTTATTTCCACTTCTGACATTGATGCATCCAATATTCAAAATGAAATCAATAAAGTAACAGCCTATTACCGACTACGAGTAGGACTGTATCAAGATTGATTTATCTATACTAATAAATACATCTATAGTATATATATCTATGCATACATTTTAACTGATCGCTTTCTATACATAAAGGATATACGAAAAAAAACGTTTTTTTTTTTCATTTCACTTAACAGCTTAATAAATTTTTTCGAATTTACAATATTCTGCCAAACTGCACCACACTTGATCGTATTATTACGGGAATCATTAACACAATAGAAAAGTTGTTAGAATTTGTGTCAGAAAAAAACCCAAGATCACTTTTACAGAATTTAATTTCTACCCAGGAATATCAAACAATTCCCAGCAACCACTTTTCTCATGATGAAGATTAAGTCACACCAACTAAAACACTAAGTAGCACGCGAACAAAATAAAAAATTCAAAAAATTTGAACTGTAATGAACGGAATTCAAAATACTGCTATCATACAAAACACTATCTAAACATGATGAATAATTATCAGTAGTGTTTATAAGTTTTAAAGCGCACTTTTGCCACTATAACACTGGACTGTGTGAGCGTCCATTATATTATACCAATGAGACAGATATTCGAAAATAACGACTCGTTGACAGACAAAACAACTCCTTGCCTCGCTGCAAATTCATTTAGTTTATGTAAATGCGGTGTAACTAACTTGCTGTGTGAATAGAAGTGTGCAATTTATGTCGGCCTTTAATCACTTGTAAGGATACCTATTTAAGTGGCAAACTGTTGAAAATATTTTTTCCTGATTAATAAATACTTTAAGTGTTTTTTTTTAACTTTCCTTGTATATTTGTGAGTAATCATAATTTAACGGTTCAGTTTCAATACTCTGTGAAAATTGACATAACAAACAAAGCATTTATGGCTTGCAATACACAAATCAAGCTTTACAGTTAAATTCGTTAACTGACCAGTTAATACTTACTACAGCTGAAATTACGTACGTACCTACTCGTACATACAAGCAAATTATTTACTTTTTACACACCATTTCTTAATGGCACTTTACTTATTTTCCGTCTATGTTATAGATATCCATGATATCTATATAAAAATACGCTTTCATTATAATACAATAGCTACTGATATCCCGTATACTTCAAATGCTCTAAATATAAAAAAAAAATTAAAATGGCCCCTATTACTATTATTTTACATACTATGGTCACTGTTACGATTGTTATACTAGCGTCGCATGAAAAAGGGAGAAGTGCGCTTAGCATTTATTGACCGCGTCTCTATCTCCAGTCTGTCACTTCGTCTAGAAAGGATTTACCCAACTGAATCTTTCATTTAACAGAAGTGTCAAAGTGAACATCATATGTGTTTTAGATTTTCACGTAGAAGTATCTTTCATATTTTCGACGTTTCCGTTTGATTTTCCGTAAATTTTATTTAATAAAAACCTTGGCCCATCAAAAACGAACGCAATAAAAAAATACCTGTCACATCGTCAACCGAGCCGTTCTCGAGTGATGATCTTTCATAAATGGGGCAATTTATATAGTATGTATTATATTTATATATGTATAGATATAGATTACAGGAAGTATTATTAACTGGTATTACACGGAACGTGCCGTGACGAGTGTGTAATTTAAGATTGGTTGCAGGAATTCCCTGATATTGAACGGGGTAAATATAACTAATAATTCAGTTGCATTACGAGTATATATACTACTAGGTTTGAGCTTTTGCAATAGTAAAAGTATACATATAATAATAATTGGCATAATATTGTTAATAGGTGTGAGATGAATCAATGAGAAGAGTTGTTGAATACATTTTAAAGTCAATTTTCATTCTCTATATGTATTATAATTTAATGATATTAAACCTTTGCAGGTTGGTCTATGTATATCATTCGTTCACAAGATCCTCTAAGCATTAATTGCAATCCTTGCGAAATAAAAAGCACCCTTCGACAAAACACACAGTTCTGTCATTTAGTGAAGATATGTATAACGTCACTTTATTGTTTATCAAATAAGGCACAGTACAGTTCTGTACAGTTGCATGGATACTGATGTAACTTAAGCTTTAAAGTAACACTGAAAACTTAGGATCTCTAGTCTGGTCTGAGTCTTAATGTTTTCTGTCTTAGCAGAAACAATAACTCTGAGGGTTGGAATCAAGCCAAAATTTGCTTTTAATGACTGTTTATTCACACATATGTCAGCTCTCTTAGTGTTTACTCCCGGCATTATGGCACTCAGAGCTATGCGGATTTTAGTTCTGACGTGTGACTGCTTACGACATTCCTACAAGCGGAGTCGATGATGAAAGCCAGTGCCATAGATGGGTTCTATTTTAATTTCAGAAAACTCCCTACCGGACGAAGGATCCTGTGACGCGTTCATAAATCATTTACCACGCAGGAAAATCTATGGGCATAGAGTGTTTATGCCAGCATTTACAAATCTACTCTAATTTATGTTCCAATATTCTTCGGAATGCATTTCTTATTTCGTTAGTTCATTAGTTATCTATCTTTAATAAACAATAGGAGGTAAAGATACGATCAGTTATAGACCATGCTCTCTAATTCGACATATCTCAAACAGAGCGAGCACTTCAAAATTATTACGTAAAACTAGTATGATTTTAGATTTAAAAAAAGAAAGACTTAATTTTGACACTCGTCAACAGAAAACACCATTAAGGTTTTACACTTCCAATTTTTCTCATCATATATATCTGATTATTCCAGCAATTCCATCATATTATTAAAATCGGAGGTTTTATATATCATCCAAACTAAAGATACTCGTGTACCTACGAAGGTACTTTTTATCGCGGTAAGCAGACAAATCTCTTTTTGGTAACGATTGAAATGGCGTCATAAGCGTCAGTATTGATGTCATTTTTTAAGCTAACGGGTTACCGTCACCCACGAACGTAAATAACACCTGAAGCATTACAAATACTTTGTTGGCCGAGAAAGAAAAAGAAAGAAAGTTTTTAATACATTACAGTGTGCAGTTACTACTAAATACGGAAATTTGTTATATTAACGAGAATATCAGTTAGTTATGACGTTAAAATCAGTCCTTGGCTTGGAAGTCGAGTTGTTTTAATATTGTATATTTTATGGCTCGAGGTACACGTTTTGCTTGCACTGCGCCATTCATACACTGAAAAGACGGCTTAAATAAACCACCACTGTATTACTCCGACGCAAGTTATTAAACTCTGTAAACTTACGTAAAATAAGTTTTTTTCTTTGTGTTGCATTATTTTAAGTTGCATTAATGAACATAATCTTTGTTACCTTTTTTGTGTTCTTTAAATCATTTAAGTATTTTAAGTTTCATTTCACAAAACTGTTTATAAAATATTATAAACAAAATTTGTCAATAAATCTCAGTAAAATATCTCTTCGGAGGCGAGTAACTTCTGTGACATTTTGTATAAATTTTATTTATTTTCTTATTACATTACAAATTTTATTTATCATAGAATCTGAATCAGACACAAGTTTTTATTAAAAAAATATTTCATTTTAAAATAAGCTAGAAATATCGTGACCTATAACTCAACGGGCTCAAATGGCCGCCGAATATTTATAAATACAGCAGCGAAGTCTGTAATGCCGGACGACAGACAAATGCTAAATTTCAATGTGTTCTACTTTGAAACCCTAACTTCCAGCTTTCACGGCGATAAAGTAAGCTTCACAGTGATTTTTCTTTCCAAAGTTTCGAATACTGGATCGCTATTATTTACTATCGATAGTTTTTAAAAAATTGGTGAAATCTCTTTTGCTTTATGGTTTGAATCACGCGATGTCAAATAGAAAATATTTACAGGGATATTTACACGACATTGATAGGTACTTCCTGTCAAGCTCATGGAAACCTTGGAATGAACTTATATTAGTATGTATGTTAGTACTTCTTAATGCTATGATATAGGATCCACCGAGAACCTTGATATTATGAATACCATAAGCAGCTGTCATCCCATAAAATCAGGTAATAATAACAACGGAACGGGGCCAAATCTACATCGAATATACATTTTGGAAATTTTAATGTAAGTTAATTTTGTTACCGATATAGAGGCCTAAACATATTTTCTGTGAAAATGTTCGACTGTCTTGTCTGACCATCTAAACGTGCATAACACTAAACAAATTGAAATGATTCTTGGCATATTTGAAACTTATATTATGGATACTTTTGATCTCGGAAAATGAATCTGTTCCTGCGAAATTTTCCAAAATGAAACGATGCTGGGTTAGTAGTCCCATACAATCAGATGTTTTGTTTGGTCGTTTGCCATTTTAATGCCATACAAATGGACCATTTACCACTGTAATACTTAAACAACCCCCCAGAAAAACCGCCGTCCGGGCCCAGATGAACCGCCAAAGGTTCTAATAACTAAATTTGGATGCAGTGTATTAAAGAGCAAAAAACGGTCTATTTACCGTCAGGCAGGCAGGTGATAAATTTCAATGTGTTCTACTTCGTATTCTTAGTTTCAGCTTACTGTGGCTCTTGTTTCCGGAGTTTCACTCATTGTCGCTACTATTTATAATAAAGAATATAGGCGTGTGACACTGAGTGTGCATCTATTTGTTGACTTTCAAACAGACTCAAAAAGAATTTGATTTATTTTCAAATCTATAAATCACCAACCCAATGAACTTCCCCTGTCTCATAAGACGCCCTATTTAACAGGATCTCTAACAATTTATAACCTTCCACAACGCAAGGTTTTACTTCATAATTATCAAATAAAAAGGATATCTTCAGTCGAACTATGCAAAGTTAGTTATTAGATTAGTTTCTAATCAAAATTTTTAATTACAACATGGTATGTATATAAGTTTATTGCCTAATTTAAACATGATTTATTTTACCTGTAAATTTAATATAGAGCATTTTAAATTAATTTATATTTAAATAATAAAACACAACCCATTGTGGCACAGGATATATGTACACAAATGAGACATCACAAACAAACGATCTAACAAACGAACAACCAGGGATCTTTCGCTTACACGGTCATTAACAACGAGACTATCAAAGGATTTTAATTCCCGACATACAATTTTATAACTGCTACCTATACAAACGCTCGTAACATCGATCGTAAAAATCTACAAAGTAATGTCGGACGCGGTAAAACAATTACAAAGCTTTAAGCATTAACACATTCTGACATTCGGGTTGAGAAGCCCTGCAACAACCTTCTTTGAGAATCTTAATGTGCAGTACGTCTCCAACCTATTTAATAAATATTAAAAGTCTCTGCCTTTAAAGCTGCGGTGTGTTTCAGGTCTGACTTCACTAAAAATCTTAAACCAGCAAACTCCGTACTAACAATATTAATTATATCCAGTTTAAACATATTTAAACATGTAACGAATCTAATTCAAAACAAGGGGCTAGCACAATCTTCAACAGTGCATAATAAAGCTAACCAAAGTTGCACCGTACGTGGTGGAAATTTATGCGCGCATAAATAAATCTAAGTACAAACGTAACAGCGCGGTGTAATGCACATCAACATCATCGCGTGAAATTTTGAATTGTGACGATACTTCGACATAATCCCATAAATATTATGTAATAGTGCCAGGTTCCACGGATTGGCGAATGTATAGATATGAAATGTCAAAAATAATATTTCAGATATCAATATTTCACATTCTCTCAGGGAATTGCCACAAGCAAGAATTACACTATCGGTCAAGGTTGTCAAAATTTGAAATTTACAAACATCATTAGTATATATATGTGTATGTAAATATTAGGCAAAACCCGTTTGCCCAAAGCATTGGTACGTCATGACGACCACGACCGCTCTGACAAGCGCGTTACGATAAAGAAGATGTAATGTATGGATCTCTTCTAGTCATTTATTAATTTTGTCGCATATAGACCAGGGAGCATATGTTATGTATGAAGTATTTGAGAATTTTCATTGTAAACACTTAAGAAAATTAGAATCTCATTAATTAGTCGCTTCATTAACCAAGGTTAAAATCTGCACTACCAAATCCATTCAATTCAATTCAATAATCTTCTTAATTACCCCAATATTAAATACTAAGTAGATCCTAATTCCTCTTTGTTTTAGGCACGGAGAACTTGTATTATTTGAATGAAAGAGTTGGGGCCCTTCAAACTATTTTCAAACAATGTTCCTTAGTTCCAAATACGCTATCATAGATATTAAAAGGCAAAAACCTTTTCCCTAGAATATCCCTATCCACATAACACAAAAGTTACGATAGCACTAACCTATTTTTAATTAAAAGTTCAGAATTTATGCGAACTTTATCATCACACATTTTCTTATTAATATTACCGTCGACTATTGGAAAATTTCCCGACGCTCTACAATAGGGAAGGAATTTACAAGGCATCACGACGGAATTTTCAGTCGTGTGAACTACGACCGTATTTATTTAAGCCTTGAAGCTCTGAAAGTACCCTAAGTCCAACGTACATTGTGAATCCGTGCACCACGAAGTCAGCCAAATTTTTGACTTATGCTCATATGAAGTGAAGACACTTTATGATCCTATACTATTTTCTGAAAACGCTTTAGCAAGCGTTCCATATTGTCATCCATTTGCCTTGAAGTGCTGTTACTGGATTATTCGACTCATAGTAATCAAGATAGAATATAGTATGTTACTGAAATAACAGGAATTGCTAATTTACATGAAGTAGCTGTATTTACATTGCTATCTTATAGTTATTGGTCTACATTTCGTATACAAACTACGGTGTTAAAACTAAATTAAATAAAATATTGGGTAAACACGTTTGCGCGAATAGATTTTTAACACCCTAAAGCTTCAGATATGTTAGACGATAAGGGTGGTAAAAAACATTTATTGCCACAAGTGCGTCCGTGAAAGTATGCTTGGGGACGTAATAGCATTTCTACGCGTTGTGACATCGTTACCCGTCTTTATAGGGCAATTACTACCGTTATCTGGCATTGATATTGCATCTAATTTATTCATGTTCCCATCTACATTTAAATAAATACTTACCAGCTCCACTGACCTTCTATATCTATTTCAATCTAGGATTCTTTGCTGTTCCTGTGTCGTTGTATTACCATAAAGCAAGTGTTATTCCTTGGCAAAAGCTTGCTCTAAAACGGTACGTGAAATGCGCACATCCTACTCAATTCAGTGGCTCGGGCAAAGATTCAATTGATCGGGAATATTTTCAAGCTTGCGTTTCAATAGATGTTCCTACATATACTTGTGTAGCGATCAAAATTAAACTTGCTATAGAACGTAATTATAGCATTTTCAACTAGAGTGCGGAATGCACGAAGTATGTATGCAAATTTAGAATCATGACCAAATAGAGCTTGGTATTGAAATTCCTTTTAATTACGAAATTCTTGTCGCAGCTAGACTTGGTGCTTACAATATGAAATTTAAAGGTGTTCAATTTAAGAAATACAATTAATGAAAATATAATTAAAATTTTGGATTAAAACCCTAATATAACTTGATTTTTTATTCGTTTGTAATATCAATATTATTTTATTATTACTCATGTAATATTTAATTCAAGAATGTTTCAATTCTGCTACAGCCAACTAAAAGCTTAATCATAAAATAGTGAATGTTATTTTCAGACGCAGACCTAAGTCGTAGACGCATAATTAAAAGCTGTCACTTTGATACCTAATAAATTTAATATGAAGCTTAATAATAGTGCATTATAACAGTAATGACTGATCTCTATAAATATGTCAGAGCGTTTAATCCTTTGCATCGCCTAGAAAGAATCAAAATAAATTTCATAATGATCCATATGTTTTCAGATAAGATATATAGGCGGTATGTGCTTAAATAACTTACAAAGAAATTGGTAATCACTATATAAATAAACATACACTGTCTCCAGTCACTAAATTTCAAAATCACATAAAAAACAAAACTGAATTGGCATACATTGTCCTGCATATTTCAATAATAGTATTTCGGTTTATAAAACAGTTGAAAAAACTTAATAACTAAACAGTATCCTATTATAGATATGAACCATGATTTGTACAATATAAACATTGCATATATATGAACTCACTGATCAAGTGGCTTAGAAGCTACAAGATTACTAACAGATTATTTAAAGATATTAATGGTCTCTCATAAAAACATAAATCTCACATCAGTATTCCCAGTGAAGAAAGAAGTAAATTCTAACGTGTTATAAAAAATAGGTCGTGGACGAAAATTAAGATCGCAGAGCTATATCTCCTTATATAAGTTGTATATCTATATGAATACCATCTTAATGGTATTTTAAAATCCATTTCATATTTTAAAAAATAAACCCAGGAGAAATTACAAATCATTCTACTTTGAACCAATGCCTATAATGTTATTATGACTATCAGGGTGCCGGTTTAACTCAATGACAATATAAAAGATAGCTTTATAATTTAATGACCCTAACAGTTGTATTTTTTATTTCGTGTAACTTGCTAAAAAGTCGATATAAAATACCATAATCAAGAGCTCCTATTACAGTTAATTTATTCTACTGTGAAGTTAAAAATCGAAGACCATCTCAACAGTTTCTGTCGTGAAGGGCAAAAATGAAAATCGGTGTCAAAACTTTTCTGGAGTTCTGCTATAGCGTACGTATATATATTGACATTGTATACAAATGTATCCTTTTATCTATATGATTAGTATACCATTATAATCGTACTTCATTACTTAAGACATATATGTCGGAGACAGTCATGAATACGGTTGTTAAATGGAATATCACAGGCCAGCCATCACGCCAGGAATGCTATCCATCCGACATATAAATAAAAAGTATTCCGTTAAATAAGACTTATACTGTGGTTATTATAAAATTAGTGTTTATTTTATCTTTAAAGAAAAACTCCCTGCTTGACAATTATCAACACAAAATCTAAATCAAATCTTTTAGCCTCACGATCAAAATATAGTCGCGGAATAAATAAACGTACTGTGTACTAGAATATAGCTTTATACTAACAAAAGTTTCTACTTGATATATCTTCAAGTGTCACGATTGATGTAAGGAGTAGCCATATAATATCTCTCTCATCATCTCAAGCTCTTTAATATGACTCTAACACTTATCCAAATAAAGTAATGACTTACCAAATCAAATGTTTGAATTTAAAAAATATTTCATATCCTTGAAAGATTAAAACATGAGTCATAAAACATAAAAATGTATAAATTGTAGCCCATAACTTATCTTGTTAAATCCGTTCCAACAGTGTAGCAATCTGTGTTTGTAATTAGATAAGGGTCTACATACAACTTATCATAAGACATCGGTAGTATCACACACAGATTTTTTCGTCTCCCTTGTCAACACAGATTGTTATCGCATTCTCTAATTAACCCATTTGCTTTAATAAAACGTTAAGAAATATTCTCTTGACGTCGGACAAGTAAATGCGGTATGGAATGCAGACAGCTCATCCACCTGTACCACGGAATAATTATTAATTTCTTTGATTAATGATTAAATAATTTTGTACGCTAGTTATTGGCTTCCAATTTGTCATTTATACTCTTATTCGTGCAATAGCTAGTTTGCAAAGTTCATCGTTACAACTTATCGCCTAATTGTACTCTATTCTCTCTGAGGCTTTAAACTAGTATGTGCAGTTAATTGTCAACCACGCTGACCGAGTAAGGGTTAGTAAGCTACATATCTTTAGACTTAACTTGGTATGTATTGAATAGCTGCTTATAAAATTCCGTTCCCGGGTTCGATTGCCAACAAAGGGAAACTTTTATGATACAAATATGCTTATAATTGCTTTATTATCTGTAACACCAGGTTTAATGAATTTTATCTCTTGCATTTTTTTGTTTATTTAACTTGTCAGTTCAGCGCTCTTGGTTTACATTCCTCGCCAGGGATTTCAAATGTATATTTTTAATGTTATGTTTGTTTGACTGACAAGGTATCATTTATTTTATCAGCGGATTAAATCATTAGCAAAACTGGTCATTCAATCTCAAAAGGTAACCAACAAAACGGGTTCTTTCCTTCCTTTTTGGCCGACAACCCTGGTGTGGCGAACGTTCATGAGCGGTGGTGACCACACGCCATCAGGTTACCGCATATTTAACCTCCATCATTCCGCCAGTATATAACTACGCTAACAAAAACAAAATCACTATAATTATTATTCCACAATATTTAGTTTATCAAAGCTAATATTTACTCAATCTACTCTGAAATTATTTTCATGCAACCAAAATTATACATCGCGTCAATCTCTAATCGCAACCACTGTTCCAATACGTTTCCCAGTAATATCAATCATGCGTGATTTATTGATTTGGTAAATCCATTAACGTGTGAAATAATTCAATTTCATCAAAAATATATACACGAGCTCAATACAGTAATAGAGACAGTAGGTCTAGATACCAATCTTAATCATTATTTCACCGCACATTTGTATTATTGTTATAAGTATTTAGTTAATATTAAAACAGAATTTTTATTATGAAGCATTCAATACTGATTTTGATTGATTTTCAACAATAGTAATATTAATTCAACGTCACCACATTGTTGAGCCTCAAATAACAATAAACAAATCATTAACGCAGGCAAACAGACAGACATACGACAAGACTTAGCATCGTGTAAAATTCCACTTATATACTTTAGTAATAAGTATATATATAATAAGTAAGTATATAATATAATAATAAATATACTTTATTAATAATTGTAGTCTAGTGGTTTTAACGTCTTCCGCTTGGGAGACTCAAGTTCGAATCCTGCATTTACATCTAATTTTTCATTTTATGTATGCTTTAAAAATTAATTATCATACGTTTAATTGAAAGAAAACATAGTAAGGAAACCTGCGTATCCGCAAGTTCAGCATAATGTAAAGTAATTAAGCATCCTACCAACTAATTAATAAGTCCACAAATATCCTGGGCACTTGACACTTAAATACTGTCAATATACTGTAGATGTAGTAGGTAATACCTTTATCAAGATGGACAAAAATTACTAATTATCTCAATACATTACCATATATTACGATTAACATGTGCTCAGATCCGTAAACGAGATAATCTGATTCAACCTAATATGAAATTACTACCATGTAAATTTATGTTACCATTCCCGACCCCGTTATGGGACATTGTAGAAAGTGGTATACGATTTACCTATAACGCTTTCTATATTGGCTGTCGATAAAACTAAACAAGCTTTAATAATTAACTTAACCGATATTATTATGTATAACAGAAGGTCCAACATAAGTGCTACGTGATACTTTCAAATTAGTTTCTGTTAATTCAAAAATGTCATGTTCAAAGTAAGTTGTTCTAGATCTTACGACCCGGTGAGTTAAAGTTATATTCTGCAGTTCATTTAAAGTACAACGAAAAATATATTTTTTTACGAAACTCATGAATTAACTATAATAATGAATGTCTGAGATGTAAATGTTTTACGGGGTACTTTAGAGGGCGGGATCTCGCTTGCTGTTGACTATGGATACCTTATGTCAATCAGATCGGTCGGGTCTAATCGGAATTACATTAAATAGTACAAAATCCAGTCTACATCCAGCACTAGATTAGTCGATTTAAGGATCGCCAGATTATTATACCAATATAGAGAAAATGTCTTACAAGATGTAACGTAAGGGATTAGTACATTAGATTTTTATATTTAAATTTTCATTGTTTTTTCACGTGAAACTGACTAGTTTATATAACCTTTATTCAGAGTATGCCACGCTAATGATTCCTTTGCTGGCTTAATCACGCAGTTAATATGCAAATTAATTTTAATAACACCAAAATTTATTGTTTTTGCTTGACAATGTTTCGAAGTCAGGTCTCTTGACATATTTTCTTTCTTTTTAGTAATATTAAATCATATTTATAACACTAACAACTACTAAGTACCAATAATTTTACTATACTTTTATTACCACATCCGTTCAGGTGTTATTTTTCTAAGGATCTCATTAACAAGTCTTCACTATATTTATTATATATGCAACCTTATTTTTTGAAGTCAACTAAAAATAAATTCAAGGCATATTTTTAATACATTAACATCGCAATTAGTTGTAAGCTTCAAAATCTTGTTCTTCAACCCGTACACGGTTTTACTCAACTCGGAGATCCGACAAAAATGGACGGCAATATTAAAACTACGGTGTGGTCAAGTTCTTGATCATTCTGCTAGTGTTATTTCAAGATATCGTTGTTACGTTGTGAATCTAGCAAAACTGTAACTGCAGTTCCATCTTGAATCAAGCTAACGAAGACGAATTGGCATGAGCTATGACGCATAACAAATTGTCCTGTCTCGCAGGTCTAAGTGTGTCCACAATGTGTAGGCAAAGTAGTGCTTTCCTGTCGCGGAAGTCAATGTTGACGTTTGTTAATTTTGTCGTTAGTTGTTGTCAATTTATCGTTTATAACTGGTATAATCCTATTTCAGACGACTATTTGAAAAGCTGGTTTTCAAGGAATTATTCATTCAACATTGCCTAAACCAAGATACAGATAAAAGATATGACGATGCGTGTTGGAACTTTTTTTTCCTACAAACTGTCAACAACGTAGCCCGATTAACTTGTGAACAATACTGAACAAGTTTTCCTAGTTCGATTCCTAAACGGGAATCAAATATCATAAAGCACTGGTGTGAGCCTACAGAGATTTTCCAAAATGAGTGGCAGTTAAGCATAATATTTAGTTATGTATTTTGACGCCTTCACCATGCGTACCGGCCGTATATTTTTAAATTAATGAAATGTATTGCGTAACTGTGCATTTATTTATGATATCTATAATTAAAACTCATAATATTTCGAAATAATACTAGCAAATATGGACCAGCTGCGCTTTACGCATGGCAACGGCGTTACAAATGAGTGTATGGCAACAATTACAGCATCAATTCACGGCCCACAGTCGCTATCCACATTTATGAGAACGCGTTTCTATGGATAGACAAAAAAAGTTATTAAATTGTAATTTATTATATAGTGTACAGTAATAAAATATAGCATATTTATTAATAGCATACTAACAGGATTTTCCGTATAAAATTAGACATTTGTTACATTGATTTCGTCACTTTAAAAATAAAATGTCTGATGATTGATAAATTAGAATTTTTTTTTAATTTGCCTTAATAAATTTTACTTTGTCTATTTATGAACAAAATTTACTATTTACTATATAATATAATAAACTCGTTTCATAATGTTATACTAATAAGCGTCACCTGCCTTATCTGATTATATTTACAGATTACATTTCTTATATAATTTCGACAGGTACAATTATAAATAATTAAGATTTTGGCGTAGCTAACATAAAAATAATTTCCTATCGTTTGTTCTCATAATGGAGCGGTAGTAAAACCTTTTAAATGAGAATATTAATTTATTTTACAGCAGTCTGCAGTACGCCATAAGTCGTAACGTTAGGTCATTTATTAATTAAATATGACTTCGGCGAACAATAGCCTATTAAATTTTTACTCAACTACTGAAGCCAGCGGCCTATCAAAAATGAATAAAGTACAGAATAGGCGCCTTCTTATTCACTATTTTCCGACTATTGACCTCAAAAGCAATAGTTACATTATCAAATTTTTATTAATGTTACTTTTTTTAAGAATATCTTATTATAGGTTAAATTACGAACTTTTTTATGGAAATTACATTAATTAAAACGGTATTAATTAGGTATAATCTTCAGTGAAAAATCATAAATCTGAAGAAAAACGGTTAACTTTTAAAGCGTTAACTTTTTACTAGTGATAAACTAAAGAAAGTTACTACTGATAATAATTTAAAATGTAACGTAATTTTTTGACACATGAACATTTGATATGTAATATTTCTCATGCAAAAATTAGTTGGATATTGTAACGTTTAAACGACAAAAGGTTTTAATCCTGTTTCTGTAATTAAA
Source organism: Megathymus violae (assembly GCA_003671415.1). Lineage (NCBI taxonomy): Eukaryota > Metazoa > Arthropoda > Insecta > Lepidoptera > Hesperiidae > Megathymus > Megathymus violae. Next base: position 7,736,439 of record PDGT01000001.1, read on the forward strand.
TATCATCGTCGATGGTGAAAGCATTCAGCATAAATAACATTTATACTTTTATTCCACACTTCTACCTATTTACTATGATCTGTGACCACCAACAAGCTTTAACATTGTTCATCATGTCGAGGTCGGACCCTGTACCTTTAATTTTTCAAAATTAAACATGTTCAGATTAGTTGTTAAAGTTATCGATAATGTTGTCATAGGTGTGCGATATCTACAATATGTATTTCCAACACATGTCTTATTTTTACAGTTACATCCGTATTAGAATGTAAATATCAATTGCTTCGCAGAAGGAAAACATGCGATCTACATGACAGTTATCCGTATACTACGATTTAGTTTTTACATCCAGATAAAAACGCTTATTATGTCTTGTCAAGCAAACTACTGTCAGCTTTCCCCACTAGGCAGAAACTCAGTGCATGCTTTTGACGCTGATGGTGCAGCACACGTCCATTTCGGTTTTTTTAATTAGACCAAATAAAATTTTCGATCATAGTTAAACAGCTCTACCCTACCAATTTTTTTAGGTTCGAGTTTATTCAACTAAAACGAACGCCTGAACCTTTAGAAGCCAAATTTTGGCATGCACGGTGTCAATATTTTATTACTCAATCTTCGCCCTTTCCTTTTCTGCAAAACTATTATAACAGTTGCCGTAACAAGACTGAATAATTCAATACATTTCTCGATTATCGCTGCACGTGCGATATCTGTGGAATAGTAGTTTCTTCTGTTTATATGAGTACATTAATTTGATTATCGAATAGGTATGCAGACTACCAAACGTTAAAAGGACATTTCAATTCACAAACACCTGAAATCATTCTTAAATAAGACTACAATCCTAAATAACAATTAAAACTCACTGCCGATTTTATAGTATTTTTTATGTTAACTGCCTCTTAACGAGCAGATGAGCCACCTGATGGTAAGCGATCATCGTCGCCCATGGACATCAGTAAGACCAAAAGTATCACTGATGCGTTGTCGGCCAGAAAATGAGAAGGTAAGGAAGAAATTTTTCCCTGTAGCTCGAGAACAGAATACGAGCTATGTACGAGAAGTCGTGATGAGTTGGTTTGTTTGTTGCGCCGGGAGCTTAGCTCTGGAAGGTAGCGGGATCCGAAGCACGGTGCACCGCTGGCCGACCATAGTCAGCAGGGGGTCCAAGTTGTGGGACAGCCACCCACGAAAGGCTGTCCCGCCAAATGCGAAAATTCCTGGGGTGGCCCCATCATGCGGGTCAGCGACCGGAAGAGGGGACCTGATAGCGATCTCCGGGGGGGTTTGGGCGTCCCCTCAGTCTCCAAGCTAAGGCTCCAATGACGCGGTGACACTGACTCTATCGCGGGGATACGCAACGTCTCGTTCAAGTACCATTTCGTATCCCATGCACTCCGTACAGTTTAACCCAAAATGAAAAGCAAGAGAACAAATAATTATTTTACACAGCGGCTGCACGTCCCCTCACTTAAAGTGTACTTCACAAATGTACGTGGCTTACACTCTGACCTCTCTTCAGTCCACCATCATCTAGAGACTGCGCAGCTGCACTTGCTCTTCCTAACGGAGACGCAGATTGGATGTCCATCCAGCGTGGCGTACCTGGATTATCCAGGTTACACAATCGAGCACAATTTCCAGTTTCGTGCCGGAGTTTGTGTGTACACCCGTAATGTCATCTGCTATCAGCGTCTCCGTCAGCTTGAAGACTCCACCTTCTCTACATGGTGGTCTTATCTGGGTTTTGGTACATACAGGAATTGACAAGATCCTGTATTCCTCTGTCTACCGATCGCACAGCGGTGACCAGGATACAACTCGATTATTTGAACACCTCAGTGTGGCAGCTGATGAGGCCCTTCATCGGCACCCTACCACTCAATTAGTCTTTCTAGGAGACTTTAACGCGGGTCATCAGAACTGGCTGTTCCCATACCGGAGAACCGACCATGCTAGGAAAGCAACGTGGAATTTTACCATGCCGCTTTGTCTCTCCAAACTGGTAAAGCAAGCGACTAGAATGCCTGATGTAGACGGTCACACAGCCAATTGCCTGAACCTTTTGCTGACAACTGATCCAGAAAGACATGATGTAAAGATCTCGTCTCAATTGGGTACCTCCGATCACTGTATGGTGAAATCTGTGTTGTCATACTCCCCTTCTGAACTCGATTCCCACGGAGTCCGGCGAGTATGGCATTACAGGTCAGCAGATTGGGATGGGAGACGGAATTTTGCATCCTATCCTTGGCGTGACGTCTGCTTTTCTTCTGAAGATCCGTCGAGCTGCGCAGATGCTATAACCGATGTGGTACGCCAAGTGATGGATTACTTCATCCCTTTTTCTGACATCCCCGTCGGTGGAAAAGCTCGCTCTTGTTTTAACGCCGAATGCGCTCAGGCTGAGAAGCGCAAACATTTAGCTTATTTATCTTGGGTTGATGCTCGAGACCGCAAAGCTCCGGATGTCAGTTCGAAGAAGAATGCCTCGCCGCCAAGTCCTATAAAAAGGCATTACAAAAGGTGAATCTGGCAGTAGAGCAATAATATGCCACCCAATTCACCTCACTGCGACATCTTTATACCCGAGATCCGCATAACGAACAAGGAGTTTCTGAAAACCTTGCAGTGTCTACACATGAAAAAAGCCAGTGGTCCTGATGGAATTCCAGGAATTGTAATAAAGGCATGTGCACCCGAATTGTCTCCTGTGTTGACACGTCTGTTCCGCCTGTCTCTCAAAATTGAGATAGTGCCTAAATCTTGGTAGCTTGTCAACGTACAACCCGTACCTGAAAAAAGTAATCGTGACGACCCTAATAACTATCGACCAATTTCAATTACCTCTATACTCTGTAAGATTATGGAACATATATTGATTTCGCGTCTCATGGCATACCTAGAACAAAACAATCTCCTTAGCGACCGACAGTACGGATTTCCCCGAAACCAGTCGACTGGGGACTTTCTGTCGTGTGCCACTCACTTTTGGGGCCAGGCCCTCGAAAAAAATACTACGCAACCAAAAGACCTGTCTGTTCAGCGCCATTAGGAGCTCATTCACCTTGGCTCCTACTTTTCGGAATGTATCCTTGGAATGCACTGACCGTCTTCAATTGTTGGGAGTTGAAGTCGAATCTCAACTTTGGTCGGTTCATCGAGTTTAAGGCTAAAGCGGCTGCAAGGAAACTGGGGGTCCTTGCGAAGGTGAGGCGGTACTTCACACCGAATCAGCTTTTAATCCTGTATAAAGCTCAGGTTTGACCATGTGTGTACTGTTTTCACTGGCTGGTGCTGCCAAAAGTCATCTATCTGCGTTGGACTCGATGGAGACGCGTGTAAAGAGGCTCATTGGTGACACAGATCTGGTTGAAACCAATCTGCAAAGCCTTGAGCACAGTCGCAGGGTTGCCAGCCTCTCAGTCTTCTATAGGGTACATTTTGGAGAGTGTGTGCAGGAATTGTTCGAATTAATTCCCCCATCATCGTTCCTCCATCGAACAACTCGACGTACGGCAGGTATTCACCCTTTCATAGTAAACCTACTACCTGCACGGACGACGCGGTTTTGCGTCCTCGTTTATTATGCGCACTACGAAGAACTTAAAAAGCCTGCCCGCGTCGATAATCCCTGTTACATACGATGTAGGAGTCTTCAAGAGGAGAGTGAATAGGCTGTTATAAATAAATAAACGTATACACACTCACACCCCCGCACTAGGATTCCCTGTGTTGCGGGTGGCATGGACATACACAATTATCACATGACAAACACCCATGACCCGAGAACAAACATTTATCTGTCACATCAATGTCTGCCCCAGCCGGGAATCGAACCCGGGACCCCACGCTCGGCAGGCAGGGTCACTACTAACTGGGCTACGGGGTCGTCAAAGTTATAAGTTAGTGCATTCACCATTTTAGACTTCATCACCACTTACCATCAGGTGGAATTGTTGTCAAGCATTAACTTATTTTATGTAAAAAAAAATCAAGTACTGTGTCTCTATCTCTTATTTAACTATGTGATACTAAAACATATATGTATATGCGTGATTTTCCTGAATTCCTGAAAATACCAAACAAAGGATTAGGAGATAAAACATATTAATCCCGTAACATCCATTAAATCCTATAACATGCACAAAATATTGAAGGACAGAATTCTGAATCAATGTTTTAATAAATATTATCGCTGTTGCAACCAGGACAGATGTGTAATGTGTATGCCAAAGGAACGAAATTAACCGGCTCTTCAATAGATCAACGCGCCCAAACGACAGTCTTTGGCAGGGAGTAGCACATCTGAATAATTTATTTCGCCTCAACAAGATGCACTTTTCCTTTTAGAATCTTTTAACTATTGTAACAACAATAAAATAAGCATTTATCTATAGATACTAATAATAAACCAGGAACGGAGCTGAATCTGTAGATTAAATATTTTTCTTAACCATTTTCGATTTAGGAAGTTTAAATAAATTAGATTTATTATCTACACGCCTGTGATATCAGATAAAAATCACTGAATTATCTCGAATAAGATTTGACATAATTACAACTTAAGTTATGACTATCTAGAGATTCTAGATGATACTTCTTTAATAAGGAACTAAAAGTATTCTCAAGGAATATAGGTAAAATAATAGTATGAAAATTTTATTAAAGCCTAACTTAGTAATATTTTTCTTGCAATTTTTTCAGCTACTGCATAAAGTACAAAAATATAATTTATACATCTTAGAATTAAACTTATAAAACGCCTGATTCGTAATACCTTAGTATTTAAAGTAAGGGTAATGGTACTGGTAAATGTAAGAATTTAGATTCCTTTGTATTATACCATTATTAATACATATCAAAACATAAATCTACGTAACATTAATAAATATAACGATTAAATTTATCTAATGTCAGGGATTGCGAAGGTCGTGGAGAGATCATTTTGTCACGTAATAAGATTACAAGAGAAGAAGGAACTGCGGAACTAACGTTTACGTTGGGTTTAGAGAATCTTCAATGGAAGGACTTATCTGCAATTTTATTATTTTGGCATTAAGAGTCGTCCATTTTCCAGAATATGAACTATGAGATGTGTAACATGTTGATTACTTGAAATCAATATACTAAATCAGATCAACACTCAATTACCTACTCAAAAAATAAATACTTTAAATGAACAAAAAATAATTTGGACAAATATTCAACCAAATTGGCATATTCCTGCCTTTTTGTGAGGAACTAAAAGTGATTTTAACTTTCATTCCCGAAAATACCACTACCTTTCCTACTGACATTACTTTAAAAGAACTTTCATAATCGCAGGGAACCGAATAATCCTCTAAAATAAGATGGCATTATTAACAAAGTTTCAAAGAACTTTTTAATTTAAAAAGCGACGAAGATAATATTTTAAAAATCTGATTACAACGACTGCTTTAAGTGGAAAGAACCTTCAAGTGAGACATGTGACATATACATACAAGGTTGCGTAGAGTTGCCGCACTTGTCGGCTAGACGGGAACCCATTCACAAACGAACTGTCGAATTCGTTACCAAAAGTTCGTTCACCTGAAACAACCATAAATATTAAAACCACTGTGCATAGAAAACTTGTGCATCAATTTTTAATTTGTTATGAAAGCAGTTACCTAGAACATAGGTATTCATATTCAGCGTGATCTGAATCTCATAATAACCAACAAATTTTAGTAAATAAGATATTTTAGACCGAATTGTTTTTCACTAAATGTCTCGGATATTAAAGTTACAGAATTAAAAAACACAATTCATTAAGTGAATTTTTTGTATAATCCTTTATTCGAGTTACAGAATATATCTTCTACTTCAAGTAAATCTATACTGTCCTGAAATTTTATCGGTCTGCCTAAAATGGAAACGTTACTGTGTAATCCTTTGCAAACTCGTCACCCACTTAAAAGTATAGACGAGAACGTAATTCTTAAATCATCCTTTGCAATTGCGACATACCCAATAATATCTGCTTTTATCACATTCAAGGCATTTATTGTTATATTATTTGTTGAGGATGAACCATTACATCTCATGTAATTCATTCTTTATAAAAGTTAAAACCCTCACCGTCATCATTATCACAACCGATATTGTCCAACTGCTGGGCTCGGATTCATAATAGAGGGGTTAACGCCAAAAAATTACAATGTGATCAAATTTTGTGAAATTTTTGAAACATTACATAGATGTTGCCGTTTCCGTTTTGTTCATTTCAGCGTTTGCAAGGGTGAATGAGCCTTGCGAGTGGATTCGATAAGTCGTTTGTGAATACGAGGGCTGGTCGCCGAGTGGCTGCGCGTAGCATTTTGTTACACATAATCCGATTAGGGGCGAGTGTCGTCTGCCGGCGTATGCGCCTTGTACGATGTCCGCATATAAATGCACTCCAACCCGGCTTTACTACACGCCTTTTACTGATTCCGCGAATAACCACTTCAGTATAATTGGCTTGCACAACCCCATGTCTGCTTTAAAAACGTCACACGTCTTATTTTATCATATACTCGTAGTCGTTTCAAATAAGGGATTGTTTAACAATTTTGTACTCACTCAAATATAGACATTATAACACATATAAAGAAAAAGGTACGAGGCGGAGGGCCTAAACTCGGAGACTTCCATTACACGGATCAGTTGGCTTGCGCTCAGGTTCACTGGTTAAAACCCTTCCTGAATCTTCAACGATTACACCGATGACTTCCTTCAAATTTCACAAATTCTTTGCATGAGCAAAATTCGGTACCACGTAATAACGCGAGTGTTAGATGAGTTTAAAGTGTGATAGAATAATAAAAAGGCGTAAAAATGTGCAAAACGGTATCTAAGGTTACAAAACTACTGACAAAATTAAACTATTCGTGCTCTTACAATAGTCATGCATAGCGTGAAATCGACCGTTATAGGCTCTATATCTACGAAGCTTTGTACTTAGGTCTCAAGCGGCTAGACTACTGCGTGAGGTTTGCGTCCGGTGGTTCCCGGGAAAGATTTATTTATGCGTGATGTTCCGCATGGATTGTTCGTGTCAAAAAGCTGTGTTAACAGGTCACGAGCGGTACAATCTACAAAATATTTCTCTCCGGAATCACGTCGGGCATACTGTGTAAAAATGGAGTGCCTCACTTACCAAACTTCAGAAGATGGCAACTAAGGTGCTCCACCACAATTACCGCTTGCGTAACCCTGGGAAAAATATTTTCTCCGTGAATCTAACGTGTAAGTAATTCTTATTACAGTGATTGTTCTTATAATATTATACAGGGCATTATTGTCTCATAATTCTGTGATTCTGTGTACGTGTCTCCTTACATACAACATGCTTTACGTATAAATTGCTAATATTTAGTGAACTCGGGATTGTTCTGAATTGAGGGATTAAACTATAAGTGGTTCATATTATGATTTGGTGTCTGTTTACTTCGAGGGAAAACTGTACTCATCTACGGTAATGAAAAATATAAAAAATCAAAATAAAAACTAAGCACCGCTATTCGGTACTTAAATAAACATAAAATCTAGAATACTATTACACAATATACTTATATCTATGTATACACATGGTTCTAACACACAATTGTAGCAATTGATAACTAATCAATATTCATCAATGTACAGCATACTTGTACCTACTTGATATAATTGAATTGAGACAGAGTGGAGAAGTGGAGATACACAAGGAGTACTTAACTACGAAACAGAAAATAGAAGTATTATAATATCATAACCAGAATTACCAGTATTACTATTAAGGAGTATCGTATCACCTGTAAAAGATTTATTATATTAATAAACATTTGTGTAAAGTTTAAATAGCTTCCATGTCATTAAAATAAATTTATTTCCATTTCAAAATTCTTAATATAAAATATATAACTGTTCATGCGATGTTATATAATAAATATATAGTTAAAATAGTAATATTATCCTCAGCGATTATTTATTATGCATAAATGTCAAAGCATTCAAAAGTCACAGAAGTAAGCTTCAAGAGAATAGCACATATTAGCCTGATACGTATTTTCTATTTTCCATATTAATATTTCATATGCCCATAACAGGGAATATTTGTATACATGAAATTATGATTTAAGTAATTTATAATCTTTACCGTTTCTTGAAATTAAAGAAAAATATGCTTTTTGATTTATTTATAAATAGCATCTACCTGCGCCTTCGTCCTCGTGGACATACATAAAAATGTAAAAATTGTTACTATGACAAAACCAGAGGAAATAGGCATATACCTACTATCACGAACTAATTTGTAGGTTATTTTGAGAAGTACACTTAAAACGTTTAGGACATTATTTTTATATATATCATAAGGTGTAGCCAGCGTTAGCCATGTAAGCGCGTGTAAAAATTTATTTTTGAAGGTTTTATTTATAAAACATTCCATGTAATCAAATGATACCTTTCACACATAGTGTCTCGATATCAAATTAGTCGGCCTAGCGCTTTGGCCGGGAAAACGTAGCAAAGAAACAGAGTAACCGAAATTATTAATACAATTATTTACAATAAATAACAAAATTATACTTGTTATAATGATAACATTTGAACGAAAATGAAGACTAGATATTAAAACTTTACCCAACATCGATGATTTTTCTTATCCGTAATAGAAGTTTACAAACTATTTGAAATCTCAAGACTCACAAGTAATCTTGGTAGTATTAGCAGGAAAAACTCCTAAGAATATTGTTTTTCTTGGTTGAATAAAATACAGTATTTTATGAGGTATTAAAAATAAAATATACTCATGATACAATTAATAAATATTGAAAACAATTGTTACGCAATAATTCAGTCTTAGTTCTAAATTTAAATGTGTATGGAGTTCTAAAATTTATGTTATATTCATTTCTCAAGACTCGTACGTGACGTCAAGGTCCATGCCAAATTGACGGATATTTGAATAACGCGAGGACAAATTGATTTTAGAATTATACTTGTATTTAAATTTTATTTTTATTTAATAATTTATATTTACGTGTTTCACAAATGAGGTCACCGGCTAAAATATACAAGTAAATTCGCTATTTTTTGCTATGTCAGCCCCAAAATATATTGTAAAATGATAATTCGTACGTAAGTGTAAAGCATTTCTTATCATTTACATTCTCATTTAACATACTGTGGTTATGATTAATCATCCGCTATCAAATCTAATGAGTACATTGCCTACTGAGGAAGATAATGTAATTTTGTCATCAAATTATAAAATTTCTGTTTCGTAATGCGTTTACTATAGTTTAAGTGAATAACTTAATTGTTTTAAAGATTTATTCGTAATGTATTTTTAACGAGTTTCGATTACATTGTCATAGAAAACAGGTTCCCCGCTACGTTCGTAGCCAGCAATGCCGGTTGCGCCTTTGGTGTTAGTTACGTCCATGGGCAGCAATGATCACTTACCATCTGGCCATCAAGCTATAGGTTTGTATGTCTGCTATTGATATAAAAAAATCCAATCTCGCTTCGCTTCTTGAAAAATGTTGCTTGCTTCATTTTAAACTTCTAAACTACAAATCTCAGAAAAATCAGAAAACACGTAACTATGTACACTTTATTTGCTTTGAATTATAATTACTTAAAATAATTAGGAAAATTAATATACTTAACAGAGAATTCATTGTTTCTCATACAAATCATATCACCTATTTTCATCCTTTAAAGGATGTACTTTTAAAAACGTCAAAATTTTATATTTGTTTCAGTGTTTTCAAAATGAAGACTTTTTTATTTTTACGTCAACTTTTTCTTAAGATAACAATTTCTTCATTCGTTTAGGAGCTGAATCGTAAATCACGTGTTTAAAGATTGTTATTTTACCACATTTTAAGAGATAACTAGAAAAATCTTGTAATGTTGTCACGGACACAAGACGTAAACCAAACAAAATACTACTAAAAGCTCCTTAAGATGGTAATAGTTGAAGAATATACGTTGCACCATTCAATTTCAGGGGCTAATATTATAGAACTAATAAATAGCGGTCTTATCCAAGTATGTTCTTATTATAAAGTAATATTTTAATCAGTATATAAATTTTTTCCTTGTTTGTATTGCTAAATTTAGGTGTAACAAGGAGATATTCAGATATCTGTGCGATAGTACTGGTATTTCAAATATTATCAGCATTACGAAATTTATTTCAAGTAGATAGGTATGTTTGCATTTGCTTAGATTGTTATATCAGTTAAATCCAAAAGCTTATATCGTCTTGTTACAACCATATCTTGATTTATTAACTCAGTGAACCCCGTCAGTGAACTCAGTGAAGAATAAAATCACGAATACTGTGATATATCGTGAAGCACAATGTGTTAAAATTAAAATTTTGATTTTCAACAAATATAACAGTTGATTAAATATTATCTCAATATAAGTAATGTTTCTATAATGTTGTTGTTGTACAATCTGCTCTGTTCCTTGACGTATATTCCAAATTTTCTTATTGCCACTAATTTTGTATAGTAATTGTTGTATGCATCAATAAATCGTTGTTTATATTGTTAAACCAAGTACACATCACAGTATTTGAAAAATTACTTTTTTTATGTAAATATTCGGTAAACGAGCAGACGAGCCACCTAATAGTAAGTGGTCACCGTCGCCCGTGAACATCAGCAAGTCTAAAGCATAGATAATAGTATAGTCTAAAGGTATCCTTGATGCGATGTCTGCCAGGAAATGAGAAAAAATAAGGAAAAAGTACTGGCTCTCGAGCCAAAGTTAGTATTAGTAGTAGTAGTAGTAGTAGTAGTAGTAGTAGTAGTAGTAGTAGTAGTAGTAGTAACCTTAGTTGAAGTTGTAAATACTAAGACTATTTGCCCGGGATTTTTTTGATCAAATCGAGTTAGATCTTTGAATTCGTATCACATTTTAATTCTACGCTCTGCACGAATATGAGTTACACTGAACAGCGAAAACGCGTCGTACATAAAACACTGGTTAGAAATAGTCTACACATTGTAAAGTTTGTTCTGTAAAAAGCACATTGGAACAGCAAACAATCATTGTCGTGCGTCGAGCGGGTGCGGTGTCCGGCAGTGGAGGTCGCTCATTGAGCACTCGCCAATTGAAATAATGGCCTCAAACGCAGATGATTACTGACCCATTCATCGGAAACTAGCTTTTAAAACGCTGTTCCTGATTTATATAATTCCGTTTGTATACACGATTCTGTAAATTAAGTTAAAGACATACATGCATGAAACGTCTACCTGCATTCTTTGTTGCGTTACTAAATTACATAGTTGGAATATCGCATTGTAATAAAATAACGCATTGTAGTTGAAATGTATGTTAATATTTATTAACAATATATATAATAATTTATGTTGATATTTAGTTTGATCATAATTTAAAGTTTCTGTACAAATATCTTAAAACAAAATTTCAAAATAAATTTTATGTATTTAATCAAATTCAGAGTACTGATATAATTATGTTATTTCCCAAAATGTTAATGGGTATCGCTCACCATACTATGCAATAGTTTCCTTTTAACTTGGTTATATCATATAGAAAACTACAATTATTAGGAACTATCAATATTGTATTACGAGTGATCAAGCGTTATTTTAAAGTTATACCTACCATGTTATATTTTTCTGCTGTAGACCATACACTGGCATTGTACAAACAATTTAGGGTTAAATTTTTATCACAAAACGATTTCAACTGAGCTGATCGAAAAAAGCTAAATAAAGGGATAATATTTGTCTTACTAAGCACATAATGAGAATCCGGTTTTAGAACGCTGAATTGTTCTTCCGTTATTGGTTATAATTGTATAATGACAGAATTAATTCTTCATTAATATTATTATTTTAGTGATTATCGAATCATTGGTTATACATTTTGTATTAGTACCATACGGTACAAAAAGTCATATGTCTAAATAATCGATATTCCAATCATATTTAAAATAATGGTAAACATATCATACCAAGAAAGTTATTTGGTAATAATATACTCTTAATGCTTTTACAATAAATCTGTTACTAGCGTGTTTATGCGGGTTTAAAGCAATATAATTTAAGAAGGATTAGTATCTTTTTATTATTATTATAGCTAAAACACAGCGCATCCAGCTAAATATTGGTAATATCCAATCCAGATTCACTGCACAATGACCAACTTATTTACAGCTAAACTATTCAGCTGTTATTTTAATTTAAATATACGAAATAGAAAACGTAACATTTAATTTAGATTAAACCCAAAAAAATTAAATTCTATATACGTCTTACTATCAAGTAAAATATCAGGCTTGGAAACTAGCAAGAAGTTTTTTGAATAAAGTCATAAATACCGCTCTTCGCCGCACAAGCCCCAAATAGACGTTTCACTAAAAGAATTCAAATACAAAGATATTATGACATACTTATAAATAAATGTTTTCGTAGTAAAATACGTTCACTGAAATTAAAAGATGTTTTCGTCAAAATTTTGTTAGCATTCTTGAAAAGTTAAACAGTTTTGTGAGCGGATTTAAATCAATGAAAGAAGTTATGTGTCCATCATAGTGTTTCTAAATAAATGTGTCCTGTACATTGAAACGTAGTTTATATATAATACTTGCTGATTCGTGTCACATGAATGATTAATATGAAAAATATTGCATTTAATTAATATACCCCTGGTTAATAAATAATGATTTTGTAAATGCGGCAAACCGCGTATAACACAATATATCACAGTATATATTTACTTTTACACTGTATGTAATAATAATGAAATTCTGTAAAGTAACGCTTGATACTATTTCTTAATTGTTCGACTTCAGAACCGAACAATATAAACAACTTTCAAGTATTTCCTTTGTTAATGCGTTAAAGTTTCGTGATTTGGACAGGTCAAATATAATCCAAACACAATAATACATCGGAATAAAATTCAATGTACCATTTAGTCGGGCATAGCCTAATGATTTACCCAGCGACTTTCGTCGTAACCGAGATTTACGGTGTCACACAAACAGCTATTTTTGATGTACTCGTAGTTCGCCTCTCTTCACACTTTAATTATAGACTTACAATAGTGATGGATATCAGTTTTGCTTTGCGATTTGTTTTCTGTACATCGCAGATGCAGTGCTGAACAGAAAATAAATAATGATAATTCTAAAAAATGCCATCGTTTAATGACACTTTTGGTTTCATTATATAGTTTTTACATGTTTAGCATGACCTGATGGTATGCTTCTTGCAAAGACATCAGAGTCTGAAGAAGCGATGAGGTTTATGTAAATTCACTATGTAACTGTCGTATCCTATAGCAACTTTGTCATTGAGAACTTTTATGTTACTATGGTCGTCCCATGATGAAAATAAATTTGTAAGTTCATAAAATTACTGCTATAAAAATTGCTACTTGATAAGTTGTTCTAATGATAAGAATTTTATTATTGATCTAAAAATATCTCACACAAATCTATCCTACCTACTGCTTCTTCGCTCCAATCAGAATAAATATTGAATTGAGACATAATTTTATAGTAAATAGTACCTACTTCTCCGCTTATGCCTACATCGTCTAAAATAACATGTATTCTTAACAAACGTATATACGTACGGTGATTGGCACAAAACACCAGCGTAGAAATGTCAGTAGAGAGTGAATGGACTCAACTCTGATTATTTATCTTTGCATGCTTACATCCGCATGCAAGTGCCAGGGAAGTACAGACGGATCGGAAAAATTATTTTCCGTTGCTATTTGCGTCGAGTGGCATGTGAGTTAATACCAGCGTATCTTATATCTAATGTCATTTGACTTGAATGAGATTTATAATTTGTTATCTAAGAATGGGTGGTTATCAAGACTGATTGCGTAACGAAGTTCAATGACGTGACTTCGCCTTCCCGCGGCGAGTATCGATGTCTAAGTGGATTAGTCCATCGGGCTATCATAGGCCAGCGACGCGATGCGTGTGCGCAACGCAAAGGTCACCATGCAATCCACCCAGCTCGCTAGCAGTGCTAATTCATTACAAACCAAGTGATAATCATTAGGCATAATTATTTGCATAGTACTTTTCTAGCAGTGTTCACGTATTTTTTTATGATTACCAGCACAGAAAATGTACGGCCCAGATATTAATCTTGTTGGTTTTGACTAATGTGCTTACAGCTTAAGACGTAAGCTGTCATTCACACACGACAAAAATAGAAACGTGAAGTATTCACGACTGCGTAGTAACTAAAAACTTTAAACCTCTGTTGCCAAGTATACTTCAGACGGTATTTTAATCACGTGCACCAAACATAACTTTTTGTCAATCCAAATATTCGTCATTTCGCAAAATTTCTGCGCCTGCGCAGTTGTCACTAAATGTTAGTATTGTCCAAACGTGTTCCATCCCATGCTCTAGTTACTTAATAACTTTAAATTGAGCTCCCAGTTATCACAACAGACAGTAGCGGGCTCCAATTACCTATACAAATTGCAGTGAATAAATGTCTTCAGTCGCTTTAATGGGTTCGTTCTCGTATTACGATTTACATAGAAATTTAAAAATAAATACCCTTAACATTATTAAGCTCCGATGTTCTCTACCGCATTAAAAATGCCTATGGCTTCCAAATGGCGACACGCGTTTTAACACAATAAGGTTCAAAACAAAAAAATAGCAACACTTATAGGTATATCGCATTTTTCTTAGTCTACGATTTATTTTATATATATTTATTATATATATTCATAGCAACCATAGTGCCCATGCGTGGTACATTGCCGCACCCATTGCTGCGGTCGAGTGTTAAGTGTGAGCTCGGATCAAAAAATAGTAACAAAAAAATTGTTATAACAGATATATTCTTAATACAGATTACATAGTAGACAATGATTATATAGAGTCATAAGTCAAGTAAGTATTACAGATAATAATAAGTGGTAATGTCCTCTAGGATAGTAAACGCACTAACGTAGCAAATGCCTCTTCAGAATTTTCTGGAAGGCACCCACATCAATGTGGATGAGAACATCTATACAGATGTATTATTAATCCATATAATGGACACTTTACGGTATCGATAAAAGATAAATGAAATATTATTTTAATTTTTAGACATATTAAAGCATATTAAGCCATTTGGAGATACGACTTCAAATCTAAAACCATTAGCTGACGGTCATACGAGTTACATATTAATTGACAACACATGGACGCGTTTATCCCGCTGCGTGATCTTATGGAAACATCGAGGCAAAATCGCGTATTGGCATTCTCCCAAAACTTTCCACTAAATCAGGAAGTTGCTATAAAACTGAACAATCGAGTCGCCAATAAAATTTGTATCTACAATTCAACGACTCCACGACTATGCTATAATATCGTGATTCTCGTCATGTGAATGATTCCGTTAACGCTTGTGGTATTCCATTGAATTCTAAAAGAATCTGAGTGAAACTGTTCAATTAAATCAAAGACATAAGTGAAACCTCATATATAGGTGTGCCTATTGAATATTAGTCGCTTAAAATAAAACACTGAGATAAAATACAACTTACAAAAAAGTGTAGATAATAAAATAAAAACAAGATAGATAATACATGACACGTTATATAACGAATGAAGTGAAGATATTATAGAAACAGTACATAAATGTAAAAATATAAATATAATAATAGAACATAAAAATAGAATCTTTGAATGGAAAGTTAAAAAATATATTCGTTACAGTACAAGTATACCTGTGTATGTAATTTTCTTATTTAAAAAAGGAAAAATATTAATATATATTAAATGGAATACAAAGAGAATGATATCAAAGGATCAAAATTATTCCTCTTTGAAATATATAAAAAAGATCTGTTCAATCGAAACGTTTGTCCAAAATTGAGCAATCGAATCAAAGCAATGGTGGACCTCTGGGAGACGCCCGCATTTACAGTTATTTCATTGAAAGAGCATTAAAAGTAATCAAAATCGGTCTTCCGCATGGAAACCCGTTACCAAATCTTGCACGCATCTCTAATTCTTCAAACTTGACGTAAACTAAACTAAACTCTTCCGGTAAAGGAAAGTGGTAAGATAACTGAGAGTTTTCTATATCTAACATAACTGCGAGTTCTCTATATTCTTTTTGTTAGTCATGCAAATGGACTAACAAAAAGAAATAATTGTTTTTATCACTCATATTGAGACAGAAGACCTCAAGTCTCACTGTGGGCAAGCTATGGGTTGAAATAATAATGATAAATTGAAATAGCTACAAAATGAGTAGAAATATCTAAGACCTTTCGATCCTATTAATTCTCACACTTACGACTGCAAAGTAACGAAGCGATAGAACCTGTGATCACCAAGAAGTTCAGTGTTTAATATATTGTACAATTCTTAACATATTCACTGTATAATTGTGACCAATACTGGATGATAAATAGCCATGCCGAGAATTAAGAAGCAAAATGCGAATTAATTTAACTTTCAGTATGAATAATAGAGTAAATACATATTTTGAGCTAACTATTTAAGGTAGCAAAATTGAATACAACTCCGATTAGAAAATTTTAATAAGTATTAATCAAATAGTGGAGACAAAATTGTGTGCCCAGCCATTAACATAAAGTACAAGCATCTTCTGGTTTTGTTGAGAGGTAAAATCAAGAAACCCAGTAACATTTAGTTGTAGGCCCAGCACTAATAAAGTGATATAACCAAAATTCGCCGTAAATCTCTATTTAAATAGAAGGGTGGTTTCAGATCAACTTAAATTTGACTTCATAATCTGCCACTTTACTTGACAGTGTTCAAAAAGATAAGCCAAAAACATGCCAGCAACAAATATTTCAAAAATACTGATCTGGAAACAGGACTACGTCTTCAATCGTTCTTTATAAAACTTTTATTGTTCCAGAACAAAAACACATTTTTCTTGTCAGATTTTGATTGCGATAGAAATTGCAATGCTTACTTGACTGACAGTATTACAAGGTTTAGTTGGTGAAGATTCCGATAAAAATTCTCTTAATAGTGGTATTTTAAAAGTTTCGACATTTTGAAACAGTAACAACTCCTGCAAGCAAGGTTATATAGTTTACTACTGGCCTACTCCGGTAGAAACTAGTTTAAAGTGTCTATTCTTACTCCATCCTGTTGTATTCAGATGTAAGTACTGCAACCGGATCAGCTTGCACAAATGAGTATATACGATAGTGACATAGGATGACGCTGTTAGTTTAAGAAAATAAATTATGTAGATAAATTAAAAAAATATATAACAATTTTGTGTTGAGAATTCAAATGTAAAATAACAAAATTCTATAATCATGTATAATATCGCAGATAATTAGTATTTTTATTGCTTACAGAATTAACTGATTTCATTTTACTGATTTTACAAAATTGAAGTGATGTGAAAGTAATTACTTAATGGACACAACAAAATACCCAAACGCCCAGAATTTACTGTAAGTACTTATTGATTGTAAAATATAATGTTTTAAACGAATTCCTCTGACTAATCGTTAGAGGTATGAAAATAATCGTACATAACTTAATTAAACAATTCTTACGTTCGTTAGAAGCCAAAAGTAATTAGAAATCAAAGCATGAAGACCTTGCAAAGCATTTGAATATTTTTATTTCATTTAATATTTATTACAATGTCGTAGAGCAACGGTTACAAAAAGTTACTTAATACCAATTGGCATTTAACCAGTCAGACCAGGATGATGATGACAATTTGTGTGAGTGGCAACACGAAGCAATGGATACAAAGATTCAAATTTATTTTTATTTGATTGGTACAAAAAAACGAAAAACTCATTAAAATCGCATATAATTTGAAAATCATCATAATTGAAAGTCAGCAACGAAAACCTAACGGTGAAAATGGAGCCAAACTCTACGTTCAACTAAATGTTACTCTCTTAGATTGATGAATTTTCACCGTGGTCCGAGGTGTACTTTTTTAATCCATAACCTAAATTGATTTTTAAGTTTTATTTATTTAAGAGGTTTGAGGTTTAAGACTTTATTTCTCAAAAGAATTACAAATTCACTTATAGAGAAACAATACTTACATTTTAAAAATACATATAAGCCGTCAAGCGTAGCTTGGAACGAAAACAATGAGACATAAAGTCACATAATTGAGCATGTATGTAAAATTCCCAAATAACACTACTCAGTAGATACGAAACCAAATAAGCGCAATCATATTATGCAAGACTTCAGGGTTGTATTTAATACGGTTGCGCGCTGAAATTTAGAATGCATTAATATATCCGTACATCCGATGATAAAAAAAATATAGCATGACATAGGTTTAAGTGATCAAAAATATACATCAAATAAAATATTGAGATTTATTATACTATTAGCAACTGCCCTCGCTTCGCTTCGGAAAAGCTACGCCTTACGATAAAAATAGTACCCATATTATTTCAAATTAATTTATAACTTTTCTATTTATGGACGGATTGAAATGAAACGACCTTTAAATATTAAGTGATGCTTACTACAATACATTAGTGAAAACCAAAACGAAATTGGTTATGTCGTTTCTGAGATTAGCGCATACAAACGCACAGACAAACAGAAAAATCCAAAAACTATTTTTTTGGGTTGCATTGCGTTAATAATGGTCCGTAATAATAAACACACCGGCAGAATTAGCGGAACATAAAAAAAAGGAAAATCAAATGTATTTTTTTCATAACACTGGCTGGTTACATTACTTTTTTTTTATTTATGACTAATTTGAAAATGGAACATTAGCCGACGGTCACTTTTTTCATTCGTTTGTTTTGATTTTTAATTCACACATCTCTATCGGTTGCTTCAAAATTGATTTTCCGTTTGCGTAAAGTTTGTATTTTTCGTTTGAAAAACATTGTATAGCAGTTTTCTGAGGATTTTGTGTTTTCTCGCATATTGATCAGTTACGAGCGTAGGTTATGCCTGATTTAACGCTATCAGAAATCATTAGGGCAGATGAGATGAGAAGAAATGGTCAATCCTACAGATCCATTGCCACAAGACTTCGCCGCTCGTTATCAACGATTCATCGTAGCATCCAACGGTACAGATTGACGAATTCTTTAGTGAGGAGGAGAGGACAAGGCAGAAAGAGGTGTACTTCAAGGAGAGATGACCGTTCTCTACAACTTCAAGTTCGTCGGAACACGAAGCTGACGGCGGTGCAGGCCCGAAATGTATTGGAGGAGGTTTAAGGAGTAAGAGTGACTGAGTGGACAGTTCGCAGAATATTCAAAGAAGTCGGTATAGGCTTATTTGTGCCCGCCAAAGCACCAAAACTTGAGAGACACCACCGCACAAACCGACTATACTTTGCTCGTAAACATCATTGGAACTTCCACGAGTGGGGACAGGTTCTCTTTACTAATGAATGCAGAATTCTGTTAAATCAGATTGATGGAAGGCAGCGAGTATGGAGACGCAAAGGAGAGTGTTATATCCAGTCGAATTTTGAAAATTCAGAGGCATATGGCGGTCTGGTCAATTATGGTCTGGGGAGGGATATGTTTAGGAGCTCACACAGAGTTGGTGGTGGTCGATGGCGGGAATATGACTGCTGATCTTTATATCAGGGAGATTTTAGAAGAACATGTTGTGCCATTTGCCCCCTTTATTGGCAACGAATTCATTTTAATGCAGGATAATGCTCGGGCTCACAGTGCTCGCATAGTACAGGCACACTTAAACCATGTTGGTGTAACGGTGATGAAGTGGTCAGCACGGTCCGCGGATATGAATCCAATAGAACATGTTTGGGACTTGCTAAAGAGGAGTGTCAAATCAAGAATTTCACCCCCCAACAATCTGGGCGAGTTGCGAAACGCATTACTTGAAGAATGGCCGAGGTTGCCCCAAGAAATCATCGACAGCATCATCCGCAGCATGCCCAGACGGATGGAAACCTTGGTCACAGCACGGAGGGAAGCACTCGTTATTAAACATGCATTTAATTAATTGTGAACCATCAGAAAATTTTAAATTTGCAAATGTTTCTCTGTCATTATGACATCGAAGAAAAATGCATTTTGTTTAATTTGTTTTTTTTTTTCATTAAAGTTTATGTATGGTGTTGCAAATGTCAATTTAATTCATGTCAATTTAATTCATGTTTCGTGTTTAATCATTATTTGTTTAAAAATAAAATTAACTATGTGACAATATCCCTTTTTTATGTTCCGCTAATTCTGCCGGTGTGTGTAGTTTTTCTCATATATCCTTCATGTACAGGAAGCGATCAGTTAGAATTTTATTATATGTATAGATTAACTATTATGTTTTTTGCCTTGATTAAAAATCATTAGGTTAACTGATATTTTATATAGCCTATCGTCTGCGCAATCACGTGTTCTCACTACATACCAATTTTTGTCCAGTTATAACGGGACATACCAGACATACAGACAGAATTTTTTTTTTCAAAATCGTAAAAATTGATGTCAGTTAGTTATAAAATGAATATTTATCATGAAATTTGAGCAAAAATGGAATGTACAGACAGAGAGTCACTACAGATTTATGTATTAGTATAGATATACGACGGGTATTATATTAGATATTATCCGGTGTCTAATGTCAATGACAAATACCGGGAGTAAGATAATTTTGCTCTTCGGTGCCTTGAAGGGTACAAGTTCAAGTCGTTATCGTTAGATAGAGTAATTAAACCTTGTTCTAACCTTGACAACTTCTGACCCTCGGATTGGGTAGAACCCCACACTAACCACGCATCGCTGTAATTATGTAATTTTGGATTGTACGTTGCTAGTGATTATCCGATGTCTGTGACATTATAAAGTGTATTCGCACAAATAGGTTCAAAATAATACAACTTTGACCTTGAACAATTGCAAGTAATTATCTCTGACTATAGTGGAATTTAGATAATGTCATCGATAATCTAAGTAAATTAATTACAAAGTAAATTCATGTGTCATATATAAATAAACCCGCTCAGACATTAAATAAACATATTTAATAATGTCGAAACTATCATGCCTTACTTTGCAATAATCCAATGTCACACAGCAACAATCTACTTTGCAGCAATCTGCAATTACAATATATGATAATAATATTGGTAATTCTTGAATTACTTATGTGACTAGAAATGTCTAGACATAAACTAATCGCATGTGGTTGTTGATTATTTGAGGGAGGTGCAGTGCAAATTTATAAAGTAGACATTATTTGTTACCATCACAGGTTGTAAAATTAGACCCTATCATGGATTTTCGACCACCATCTTGGTAAGACAAATTATGTTGTAGGAATGTGACCTTTATCCGTCAATTCTTTTATTAATATGTGTACGGTATTAGGGCCGTTCAGTTATTTTGTATAGTATTGACAAATAATTACATGCGAGGTGAACACAAATTTTGTGAAAAAACACGAACGACAAATCCAAAAGCGATTAAACAAAAAATATAGCGAAATATGTCTGTTCATAATGAAATCAAATTATCGATTAAAACATGTCTCCGCACGCTAAAAGCAATTGAAAATATTCCCAAGAACATATTTTCTAAATGTAAATCTGATCAAAGTGATATCAGCTATCCTGATTCTCAATCAAGGTCAAACAATGATTGAACCGGGATTCATAAATAAAATATAGAGAGGCGAACAGATGTGGCCCCAAAATATTACGTTTAAATAGACAATTATTTTTGGATGAAACACAAATGAAAATAAGATCACATTTCTGTATCTTTACAGTCATACGTGCAACTTCGTGCATGTAAATTTGTCTATATAGTACTTCTTTCTTTAACAATGTTTACCTCAGCAATCTCTATTTCATCTTCCATTCTTCTATTGAAATTCGAATAGGAACCATTAATTTATACAAAATATATTTATCACTTGAAGACTCTACAACTCTTTCTACCATCATTTATTTACATGAGTATAAGTCTTCAATAGGAAATGCACGGTATTTTCTATGACTTTACTTCTATATTTGGAGCCGTTTTGTAAGTTGTTATTGGTTTTTGACTTCGTACTGGTACTAAGGTTTACTAGTTTTATATTTATGTATACTAGGTAAACCGAATAAAGCAAAGAATTAGATAAGTAAATTTAAAATCCCCTGTTAGGAATTTAACTTTTCGAAATCTCTTAAAACCCTACCTATTTTTTTCTATTTTGTGTGCATGTTGTTACATGCAACAAATAGGCAATTCTATTCAAAGATATGCAACCCGTTTCAGTATTTCAGATCCAAAAGTTCGGAAAATTATTTCTTAGTGTCCCATAAATCTTTTAGGAGTGTTTGTTCATAAATTCAGGTTTCCACAGTAATCGACTTAGACTGTGCGTTGATAAACACGTATACTATTTAGATGAAGCGGATAGAGATTTTTACCACGCGTAAAAGATTTTCAATTCTAGCAAATAGTATGAAAATGCCATTTTACTGTTATTGTATTTACGCATGGATACCTCCTTCGTAAAGCCAATTAAAAACGGTTCCCCGGTTTTTTCTTAACCAATAACGCCTTGGTGATGCCCCTACTGTGACGGATGTTCGTGGGTGGCGATGACCACTTGACCACCATACTTTTTTTTACTTCTTTGTGGGCCTTTAAGGTTTATACTGCAATCGACAGAAGAAATTATACAAAATTGTTGAATTCAACGGAATTTTTGTAGGTACTGTTTTTGTAATTCGACAAAAAACTCGAGTTTCCATATATTCGCTTTAATGGAAAGGTTCACATACTGTCTTCTGTTTATTTATGTTCTGTTTATATTTTGTCCTATTTTAAAGTTGTGCTACGTAACTTGTCAAGGTTCTTTTGCTACATAGAATATCAGATTTTAAACATTCCTCTACATAACCATACAAGTGCTTTTTACTGAAAATCGAGTTCTGAAACTGCCGTAGGTCTTTAGTGGTTCCATCGTAAGACTATTTTTAATACGTCTTCTGTGTACCTACTCCTTCGAATTTTAATATATTTTTTTTGAATATAACTTGAATTGCCTTCCTATTTTCTTTATACTATTCTCGCACGCCTTTGTACTATTTTCCAAATTATGTTATTAAACATTTTTTTTTTGTGCAAACTCTCAACCCTTAACTCAACTTTTAAGAAAAAATGTCTAGAAGAAATTCTTTATCGATCAAACCCATTAATATTTTATATATTGTTTAATTTAATTTTCTTCACGCGTCCAGAAAAAGAAATATTAAGAAAAAATAGTTTAAAGATGACAGAGAAATGAAATTGGCATAAAATTGTCCTTAGAGAGTGTTTATCTACACGACACTGATAACTTTACTTTCAAGAATAGTAACTTATCACAATAATGAAGTTAGTAAATATGAGAAAAAATTATATACAAATATCTTAAATACCAATAAAACGAAGGTGTGAGAAAAAAAATTCAATGCTATTTTAAACAATGCTTAGTATTTTTTTA
Organism: Megathymus violae; assembly: GCA_003671415.1. Classification (NCBI taxonomy): domain Eukaryota; kingdom Metazoa; phylum Arthropoda; class Insecta; order Lepidoptera; family Hesperiidae; genus Megathymus; species Megathymus violae. Next base: position 7,759,906 of record PDGT01000001.1, read on the forward strand.
AATAGCTATCTATTACAAGTAGCATACTTCCTTTGTTTGCCAGTTACCAAACTTTATTACAAACTCAGGTAGATAATCTTTAGCAAATATCTGCAATTACGTTAAGTGTAGCATTGGCATTCAAATTGTCGCAATATAATCTGTTAATACGCAAATAATAGAAATGTAAGAAGATAAAACTTGCGTCACAGTTTCATAGACATTCCTCTCTGAATAAGTTAACATAACATCGTTCGATAGGAATTCAAAAATAATTTACAAATTACTTTGTCAATAGTTTTTGAAAGAAATAACTGTCGATCCGGAACGACAAATATGTAAAAAATAATCTTAAGTAGAGCTTTCGCTTCACGCCAACGTCAATTAGCATGTCGTTTGAAGATGCGATGCCTTCTTGATTTATAAGTTCCTTATAGCAATAAGAACGTAGGTGGGTAAAATAAAAATCAACGCAATACCGTTAAGTGTAAGGTCTATTCTTCATACGGTTGTTCATGAGTTACGACGTTTTATGGAATAGCATTGGTGTGTCGACAACGTGAAGTCGTGTGCGCGACATATGAGTAATGACAACAACGCAGTGTCGTGTGTCGTCTAACAGAACGTTCCCAGATGTGCGTCTGGATTACTCTAAATGTATAGACTGTTGAAAATTTGTAAGGTACATAGAAATATTCTTAGTTGACAATGCAACTTGAATCTTGTTCGAATTTCATACTCTAGAAATCATTCTCACAAAGAACTACAGTCAAGACTTTATTGTTAATAAGCGGCCAACCCCGACCTTGTTCGGGTTGTAAAAATAATAAATATACAAGATAACCTACATCCGTCCGGAATAATGTACCTTTCAAATCGTAAAAGAATCTTTTAAATAGGTGCCGAGGCTCCGGAGATTACTCTCCGCATACACAAAATTCGCACTCTTTATAATAACAATATATGTAGATAATATTATTTATATCTACCATGACCTGATAAATTATTTGTAATATGGGGAATTAACTAATTATATGCAATTATTTTAATTGTGTATTTTGTAAAACACACTTTTAACTGAAAAATCTTTCGGTACATTGAACAAATTTAAATACCTAAATGTATTAACAAAGACTTATATATTTGTAACTAACCAAGATAACTTAGAAAACGTAACATGGAGCCGATCCCTACAACCAGTTTCCAAAGTACTCTGCTTCTACGCTTTGTAAGAAGGGATTATTCCCAGATTTGCGGTAATGCGGTCGTCTCTTCACTCGCTACGTACTCTTTCCTCTTTGACCACTTAATAAACCTTTTCCCTGTCAGATGAGGCATGCACGAACAATTTCGATGTTACGAAAATCTGGAAGCAGTTAAGTTAAAAAATTAAAACAAGATAAATTTTAAAATACTGGTTATTGTTAATTTCATTCAACCTTACTGTTGTTAGAAAAGCAGAGTGCGTAAACTGGTACCTGAATAAATTATGGCAAAATAAATTATATTCATTTCCGCAACGTAATTTCCTTTGCACTTGTAATTATTTGAATTACTTAACTTACAAAAAACCTGCTTATTTAAATTTGTTAGAATCGGTTGCCTACCAGAACATTATGCTATGAATTTCTAATTGAAATTTGATACATTACTAGAAGATAATACATAAGTACTCGTTGATATGCTGAGGATTTTCTTCCACTAAATAAACTATAGTTGAAGAATTTTGTTAAGCGGTGTTGAGTATCAAGTTTTATAACATGAAACAATCATAAATTTAATCAATCCATGCAGTTTATCTAATATCACTGAAGTAGTCACTGCAGCCCTTATCCTCATTACAAATATCAAATAGAGTCTCGTCGTGTTCTTAGACGTAAGTTAGTCAACATACAGGTACAGTGTAACGTTACGTTAGCTGTGAGGAATAATCAAGAAACTGTTACAGAAGGAAAAATAACATCAAATCGTTATATTACTTTACTTAATGAACGTATAGTTCGTCAGTTTTAAATAACATTGTGACATATATCGCATGTTACGTTAATAACAGCATATTTTTAACATTTTTTATTTGTCTAGTATACCTATTCGATGTAAATAAAAATAAATGTTAAATAATATAATAATAATATGAT
>PDGT01000001.1:7762145-7773270 GCA_003671415.1 Megathymus violae
AAAAAAAAAAATTTTATATATATATTTAATTATTAGTTTTTTATTATTTTTATTTATTTTATTTTATATATTTTTTTAATTTTATATATCTCCGCCGTCAGTAACTAAGTAGAAACCAAATAATGACAACCCCTTCAATCTGCATCAACCAATGAATAAATTGTCCAACATATGCAAAATCCTTGGATTTATATAAGATTAAATTGAAGGTGAAACTCATGAAAAAGACTAAGACATTTTGTGTAGCTACGACGTCGCTACGCTTTCGACGTCTGAAAAGAGGACCGCATCTGTCGCTACAGGAAATTCAACGATAATTTGAATAAATGTTGTGAGGTTTTGTTGCTCTAGTCTTGTAACAGTAAAATAATATATATTCCTCATAAAAGTCCATATATTCTCTTTCATCTTTTGTAGAAAAGCTGTCTGGATGGTATGTATGTATCTTAGTAATAACGACATCCAATGTTATACTATCCTTAATTTTTTAAATTATAATATATTTAGTTCACAAATAAATAATATTTTTATGTATCTGTTACTTTTTCCACTTTATTAACTTTGTAATGTTATTGGTAACTTTGCAATCGATTTTGATGTAATATGTCCGTGCTCATTTAAATCTCAATATCTACATTTACATATTCATAATATATTTAAAGATACTAAAGAAATTTCCAAATTATGTTCTGATAAGAGATTGCGTAACGCCTAAATTAATATTTACTTATAATATAAAATGCAACATACAGCATAAATAGGTAGAACTTGTAACATATTTATTATAATCATGACGTAAACTACTGTTGCAACCTTAAAAACATTTTTAAACAGATATTCTTACTAGAAAAATAATAGTAACAACAGAATTAAATTTGTAAAACCTAATTAATCTTCAAGCTGATTTTTTTCTTTTTTAGAACTTTTTGGAAAGTTAAAGTTGTGTTTCAATTTGCAGATTTAAAAAGTATAATAAATAAAAATTATAAACACATTAAATTGTCAGATCGCAGTGTAAGCAGAATTACAAGAATTGCTTTTGAAAATTGCGTGATTTATGTATATACTATACACACAACGTAGTGAGCATTGCGTTGCGTCATAGTGCACTCCACATTCAATAGTAATGTGTAGTGTCCCCCATACGAAGTATCTAGCAAAGCGCGTTAGTACCGATAACGCGCAGAAGCGGAATGTGAACAAAGCCCATAGCAAATATATAAATATATTACACTGTATTATATTATAAAACACTGTACCGAGTAAACCTATAAAAGGAGGGTAGGCGGACTTGTTCATTCGCTTTCTTGGCAGTGCCCGGGGAGGACGGTTCGAATAAGTCGGTACACGTGAGCCATTTTTGACATCCCGTAATTCTGAAACTAATCAGTTTGTCTGTTATTCTGATTTTGGTGAACTAAATCTTGGCTAGGTTATTTTGTCTGTTTTTTTATATAAATTTCGATTTATTTCGCTAAAAATATATTATTACGTGAGGAAAAACCTTTTTCTATTCTAGTTTTTTATAACCAGTAGGGTAGTCACCATCACCTATGGCAATGCCAGAGCAGGCACCATTGCGACGCTGGTCTCAAGAGGAAAGCTCATTTTACACCTTTTTTGAAGAACTCCATAACATAGTGCGCCGAGAATGCCTCACAAGTATACTCGTTCCACAATTTGCATGTGCGCGGCAAAAAGATCCAGATAATCGGACTGTATGGTAGAAATGTTACAAATCCAGCCGATGAGGACGAAACTTCATTCGGCGGGTGGTGCGATGAAGGAAGGGTGACGTGGGCACCAAGCGGAACAAATAGAACTAAGGATTTAGATTTTCTTTATATTTCTATTAATTGGTAGCTATTAACGAGCCTTTTTTAAATTATAATTAGAAAAAAAATATTTCGCAAAAAAGTTTTTTTTTTTAAATTAACAGTTATTAATATTTAATAGGCAGACAAAAAGTTCAGTAACTTTTTCTACTTTATTTGTCAACGAATTTTATTTTTTTTATTTGGTGGCTATTAAAGACCTTACTGTTATCAATAAAAAAACGATCGTAAATATATTAAATTTAATTAAATAAAACATTTTTTGCGTTCAAGAAAATCGCAGAGTTAATTTAAAGCAGATCATTTTTTAATCGATATTTTTACCCCGCAATGAAATCCATTTTAACAAACAGTTTAATTATAAATAAATCGGGGTATGAAATAGAAAATGCGGCTTATTTAAATTTATCAATTTCACATAGGTATATATATATACCTATATAGGTACATATATATACTCATATAGGTACATATATAGTTTGCGATCAAACAGTAATACAGAAACAGAATAAGATACGAATAGAAGGAATTGAAAGAAGACTTAAAAAACAATGAGATATTGTAGATTGTAAAAGAAACAAATAGTGATCTTTAATTTGCCTTTTGAACGAGTTTGGTACTTCGCACGGCGAATTGAAATTTGTAGGGAAATTCATACGTACAGATTCATAGAAACCGTAGGTATAGGACTTATGATAAAAGTTGCAATGAAAGGTTAGTTGTGGAGTGTAGGAAGCGATCACTAACATATATCGTATTAAATACTGAAATCAACGACTGAAAAACGACAAATCAACTGTATAAGCTTGGTGAAAACTAACCAGTATTTATTAAAAACAAACGTAAGGAAATGACTAAAACACATTATTATTTTTAAAATATGGCTTAGCTAAACTATACTTAACTTTCTCTGTTGTTCGTATTTTTAAAATAAATCGAAAATTAATACATAACGGCATATTTGTACACGTTCGTAGTTGACCTAATAAACGAAATTAAAAAATATAAACAGGATGATTGGAAACGCGAAAGTCTAGCGCATATCCTATCAATCCATGTTATAATACCCTATCCAAAAATCAATGGTTCTAGAGTTATGAATTTTTTTAATATTTCTCAATAAAATCCTGATTTTCTATGAAAAAAAATCGATGATTTTTGTTTCTACTTATTTCTATATAATTTTTTATGACATAGTAATTTTTTGATCATTGTTTCATTAAATTTAATTAATAGTCATCACTTAAAGTCTAAAACTTTTAAATCAGGTTCTTTGAAAGTCGTGATAGTAAAAAAAGGCGTCGTACTTACATTTTTACTTAATCATAAAACAAAATTTTATTAATAAAATTTTCGTATAAAGCACATAAATAAGTAACTAACTTCAATACCTGTCCGACAAGGTATAAGAAAGTACATAAAGTTTCTAAAATTTAGAAAAAATCACTTGGTAAAAAACCAAGTACCTGGAAACACTAAACTAACTTTAGTGTACACAACACCAATTAATACCATAAAAGATTTAAAGTCACGCAACATCGTCGCTGCTGACAAAATAAGAGAACAGCTCACAGGAGAGTCACTCGATCTGACTTAAGAAAAAGGCTTCGTGCTTGTATCAGAAACCGTGGTCGTCAATTTGAGCAAAATTTAAATTAATTATTATTTTAAACTTTGTTTTTTTTTTTGTTTTATTTAAATTTCATTCACAGGGTTTCCTCAAATACTTTATAAAAAAATTGCCAGTTTTTGAAACAAGATAAATTAAGTAAGTCGCTAAATCGATGAGCTGATCGATAAACAATTTTAATGCAGATACCATAAAAGAAATACTTTTTTTGGAACATGTAGTGCTTACGTCTATGAACTTTTTATACCTTTTTAGAAAGCTATTGAAAGGAGGAATTTAATTGTGTGATTTGTGCACATCTTTTAATGTAACTTTCTTTTATAATCATGTAAACAATTGGATGAAACACTTTTTTTGTAATGATCTGTCTTTTAAGCGAAATAATCTCAAGTCTCTACTTTTCATGGGTTTTAATTATTTATTTAGATTTGGCGTTTATTTAACAATGAAAAAGTATTAAAATTTTGTGAAAAGACAAACCTTTTTTTAGTAAGAAATTATATTTTATCATAAATGGGTATTTTATAAAAAAAAAAAACTAAATCTTTTATATCTGTGTAACCATTGACTTTTGGATAGGGTGTATAATAGATTATTTCACAGGAAATGAGCTAAACATTCACACCTTTAAATCTTTTACACCTGTTTCCAATCACCCTATATAAAGTGATTATGGATATACTCTCTGACAAAATAATCTCAATAACCACTGGGCGACCTGTAGTGTATAGTTAACTTATATAATATGCGGTGTGCGATGTAACCACGTCTTTATCTTATACAAACTACCCTTCTTGATAGTAATCGTAACATTATACTTACCGCGTCCTACGCGACGTTCGGTAGTATAACGGCGTAAACAAACAAATAAAGAAGGCATTTTTACCAAACTTTTGGTAAGACAACATTTCCGCTTATGTCAAAACGCGAGATAGTATCAACTTGATTTCACTGTTTAATTAAAAAGCATTGCACATCTAGCCATTCCGATTTTTCTACAAATATTTTCTATTAATTTAGCGCTAGTCAAAAGAATGTCATTAAATGAGCGTTATGAATTCTCACATATTCGTACATTATTGCACTGCTCGTCAGCAAAGCACGCGCTTGGTACAACCGAATGTGATTCTTCAATTCAAGGACGACTACAGAATTTATGAATACCTTTATGCAGGCAGCGCAACTGTTTCTGTCATAGCTACAAACTATCACTTCGGCGAAATAAGTATATAGTGTGAATATGAACTTAATCAGTGAAGTGGTTCAGTAAGATAATTAATAACAGACGCAGTAAATTTAATGTATATGCATACATAGAGTATAACTCCATTATATACAATACGCAATATATTTTTTATTCAATTCAAATTCAAATTCAAAATCATTTAATCATATATTTAGTAAATACACTTATGAACGTCATTTTTTGCTTCTACCACCGTTTCAAAAAGGTGCTTTAACAATGAGGAGAAGAAACGGCGAAAGAAACTCCTCAGCACAACTTTTAAACAACATATGGTAATTACAAAAGTTTAGTTAAACCTGTGCGGAACTGGTTTCGACACTAATTTAGTCCAGGCATCCTTGTCATTCATGTACTCATCTATACTATAATATCCCTTGCCTATAAGTTGTGTTTTAATGCGACGCTTAAAAGTTCCAATGGGCAACTCGCGTAACGATTTAGGAATCTTATTGTAAAAACGAACTCCAAGCCCCATAAAGGAACGCTGAACCTTTTGAAGACGAAATGCAGATGTAACCAAATTATGCCTATTTCTTGTTTGATGATTGTGTGTATCACTTTTCTGCTTATACGTATTTAAATTTTTTTTAATAAATACTAAATTACTATATATATACTGACTGGCTACTGTGAGTACACCTATTTCTTTAAATTTTTCTCTTAATGACTCACGCGGCTTTAATCTGTATATAGCTCTAATTGCTCTTTTCTGTAATATAAATATTGAATCAATGTCTGCTGATTTACCCCACATTAGGATACCGTAAGACATAAGACTATGAAAATAGGCAAAATAAACAAGTCTAGCTGTCTCTACATCAGTAATCAGTCTTATCTTCCTAATAGCGTAGACAGACCTACTAAGTTTACTTGCGAGAACCGATATATGGGCGCCCCACTGAAGCTTACTATCTAAGGTGATACCTAAAAAAACTGTGGATTCTTCCATAGGCAGTGATTCGTTATTTAATTTAAGAAATTTGCCTACCTTCTGCACATTTGGTAGTGCAAACTCTATACATTTCGTTTTATTGGCATTTAGAACTAAGTTGTTTATTGTAAACCAATGCGATACATGGGACAAAGCACTGTTTACATCGTCAAAATTTAATTTATTTCTTTCAGTCTTAAATATTAAAGATGTGTCATCAGCAAAGAGTACAATGTCCGCATGTTTGCTAATGAAATACGGCAAATCGTTAATATAAATCAGAAAAAGGAACGGACCTAGAATAGAGCCCTGTGGAACACCCATAACAATAGACGATCCCGATGATTTGGTATCATTTACACTAACACATTGAACCCTACCCTTCAAATAGGACGCAATCAAATTGAGAGCATTGTACTTGACGCCATAGTGACTAAGCTTAAGAAGTAACGATTCGTGCTCAACACAATCAAACGCTTTGGACAGATCGCAAAAAACACCTATAGCATTCTGTGATGCCTCCCAGGCCTCGAATATGTGTTTAAGAAGCCTAGCACCTGCATCAGTTGTACTACGACCTTTAGTGAAGCCGTATTGATCATGGTGAAGTAAGTCATTTCTGTTGAAATGTTCAAGCATTTGATTTAGTAAAATCTTTTTAAAAACTTTAGTAAGTGTAGGTAAAATAGAAATTGGTCTGTAATTATTACAATCTGATTTATCACCGGATTTAAAAAGCGGAATGACTTTACTGTGTTTCATTAGATCCGGAAAAGTACCTAAGTCAAACCACTTATTAAAGATTAGTGTAAGGTGGGGGACTATGACATCTATTACATTATTTATAATTTTAACTGATAATCCCCATAGGTCACCAGTATTTTTAACATTTAGTGACCGAAAAGTTTTAACTACTTCTAATGCTGTAGTATGTTTAAATTCAAATAAAATACTACATTCAGTAACATATTTTCTTAATAAATTAAAAGCTTCGTCCGGCGATGAAGTTAGCGAATTAGTCAACGTAACAGGTATATTTTTAAAGTAATTTTCAAAAGCTGCTGCTACCTCATTATCAGATGTGATTTTAATGTTATTTATCACCAACTCATATTTTAGGTCGCATAATTTATTCATTCCGGTCTCATTACTAATAACATTCCACGTAGTTTTAATTTTATTATTAGAATTTTGAATTTTTTCCCTAATATATATTGTTTTAGCTTGAATGCAAACCGCTTTAAAAATTTTAGAATAAGTCTTGACATGTTCGAGAAAAGACGGTGCCCTATTGAATTGTTTTTCACCGTACAATTCATACAACTTACTTCTGCTTTTAAAAATACCTGCTGTTGCCCAATCACTGAATTTATATTTCTTACTCACATCTATATATTTATATTTAAATATTTAAATATAATTAAATTCATTTACGTGCAATATAACATAGAAAACGATCGTTAAAAACATAACTGTCACTTTTACTCCCTTTATTAATTGTATTAATAATAAACAAATAAATAAACGATCAAACACTCAAACCCGTGCACTAGGATTCCCTGTGTCGCGAACGGTATGGACGTACACAAATATGATATTACAAACACCCATGTCCCGAGAAGAAATAAGAAGTATTGATCACATGTTTGCCCGGCCGGGACTCGAATGTGTATAATATACGAGCGGATTCTGTTTATATAATTCTAAAAATTGCCTACATATTTTTCATAATCATATAGGCAGCCTATAAATATTTTAGAACTTATTCATTTGTTTGTAAAGTTGGTAATATTCATCTTGAAATATTAATTTAAAAAGTCTATAACAAGTACATGTAACAAGTATGTACCTACAAGTATACATCATCATCGTCAACAAGCAACTGTGAATGAAAGGGATCAACTAACAAAACGGTTACGTAGTTTTAACAGTAAAAGCGTGCGTCGCGACTGCGAGCGACGCGAACAATCGTCATGGTAATAACCGTAACGAGTTCACCGGTGGTCCCGTTCCATCCGTAAATATTACCGACTACCGACTACCCGACCACCCAATGACCTCTAAAGTGTTCAGAAGAAAATTCATTTTCTGTTCAGTATTGTAACGAATCGTACAAGCGTACATGTTGGCATCTACTTTTATTTGATTATTCACATTCATATTTAGCTGCAGATATTTTTTTAATAATTTTCAATTACTTAGATAATGATGTTACGATTAACCTGTTCTCGTTTTTTTTCTTTATTTCTTGTCTATGAATTGCTGCCTATTTATTTGGAGTTTTACAATTTTTTTACTCTCTACACACCTTCCTCGTGAATCGGTCTATTAGTGTAAATCGTATAAATATTCATGCAGGAGTTTTTGACAATATTTCGTAAACCCAGACAGAATGACACAGAAAATTTAGTTTATATTACGAAATGGTGAGTACCCAAACAAACGTCTTGTTGCTTTGCCTTTAAAACTGAAGAACTTATTACAAACTACATGAAAAATATATCTTTGTAGCAAATCATATTAAGAAAACCTTGCAGTGCATTTAATTTTTAATACAGTATTAAAGCAGAAGGGTGAGGTACTTTCCTTACAGATAGATTTATCACTAGTCCATGTCCAGATTCAATAACTACTTTTCAAGTTTTGATTTGTGTAAAAGTATTAATCGAATAAAATTTGTTTCATATTTTTTCTATTATTGGATTTCGATACTAATATATCTGACACAAACATACTAATTTCCGAGATCCGCAGCCAGAATAAATGTTCGAGAGAACGTGTCAATGATATGTTAGACTCACAAAGTAAATCAGATAATGGAGCTCCACCTTTTGTCTACGACTACCTACTCGCTGGAACGGCTCTCGTTCGCAACGTTGAAATAATGAGTTTCTCCTTTAAAAATCAACTTAGAATATCTAACCTTGCCCCATTTTATACCAATTCAGATATCGCAACAAAAGTGCGCGTATTTCGAACAATAAAAATATTTTCTCGGGAATATTAAAAACCAGTCATGAGCGTGGTCACAAAAACATTAAAAACACAAAATTGCAAAATATTGTTTGAAAAGGAACGCAACAAAAGTTTATTTTTGTTTAATTTTGTAGTTACCCTACATACAAAACATTTTGCGAATGTTTAGATAAGTACGTAGATTTGTTTTACTTTTCTGTTAAAATTTAGAAAAAATCTGACATTTGATTAAATAGATGTTTATTTGTCGGATATATGAAATGCTTTATCGAAATGATTTGGTTAACTATGAGAATTCCGTTTGACTAGTTAAAACTGCCTTGTATAGCGCATCTTATCTGCGATAAAAGCCAGTGTCGTGGAACCTGATTTCGGAAATTATCTTATCACGCTCGTCCTGCTCAGGTGTAAACATCTTAAGCAAATAGATCGCATTCGTAAAATTCATTTTTACTGTAAATCAATATACCACTTCGGAGAAACTTGAAGTTTAAGAAACTTATAATATTTAGGCAAACTTTTCCCCATTGACCTTTTTATTAAACCGAGTATTTACGTTCAAGCAGCGTTTGGCAACAAGCCATCGCGGGATAAGCACCGTAAAAAACGCGGCGGAGTGGACACAAGCAAAGATAACAAGTGTATGCTTCGTTTAGTCTGGTTTGCATACAATTTTAAGCGAAAACGTCTTGAATTCTTTGTCGATTATTGAATCGTGAAAAGAAGCAACAAATTTTAACTAATTGTGTTTATTTTTAAATATCGTTATAAATTTTAAAAACAATATGCTTTTTCGTCTACCGAGCCTTGATTAGATACTTATTGAACTTATTTCAAATTCAAATTCAAAATGATTTAATCATATAGGTATTCAGTAAATACACTTATGAACGTCATTTTTTGCTTCTACCACCGTTTCGAAAAGGTGTTTTAACAATGAGAAGAAACGGCAAAAGAAACTCCTCAGCACATCTTTTAAACAACATACGGTAATTACAAAAGTTTAAACCTGTGCGCAACTGGTTTCGACACTAATTTTGTCCAGGCATCCTAATAATAAAAAAGGTTCATATTTTATGAAATAAAAAGGAAATTAAGAGATTACAGCAAAAGATATTGAAAATTAAAGAAAATTATCAGGGATTATTGAACATTACTCGTAACATGTTCCCGGAAAGGTTGAAGATCAATAGATCGGATAGTGCTCGAGTCTCGCTGATGCATCGGCCTAGATTACTCCAGAGATGAACAAAGTTGGCATAGATATAGAGGGATCAAAGTGCGGCGTGGGCGCACGACCTAATACCGCGGGCAGCACATTACTTGCGCACGCGCACCGTACCTTTAGCACTAGAGCAATTAGTTTCTGATGTACAATAAAATTGATGACCGTTATTACGTTTTCACGACTCATTTAAAATAGAGCTCTCCATTGACGAATAGAAGTTAACCACTAAACAAATCTACGTATACAGCGCGACTAGCAACATATGTATCACACCGAATCAATTAACAGTACGCAATAGAATAGTCAAAAAACTAGCGACGCGTTTTTATTGTTATTGTTCACGATTGGATTGGAATGGAATAAAACAATGAAGAAATTTTGACGTGTATTTCAATAAATTCACAAGCATAAATACAGTACATCACTTATTGCCAATTGTTTGTACCATGCAGGTATCTTTAAAACACGAAAACGAGTCGGTGCCTTGCTCTACGTAATTCAAGTTGAGGTTATGTTGTGATAACTGTTTAGAGTAAAAGCCGGCAATGGGATGCTAAACAAGTATTTGGCACTGAAAATGTGTTACATTAAGGACGAATCTCGTTTGCAGCTTGCATACAGAACAAAACGGATGAAGAGCGGAAACTGCGCGCGCACCCGGGATGGCCGCCACCGCACACCTGACTGCCGATACACCTTGACATGTTAACTGAGTTACAGCATCTACATAACACGATTAACGGAGCTCTAAGCGCATCCCTACATATATATTAAGCCGAAATAATCACGTGCACTACACGCCACACCGATAACAACAACTGAGTAACACGCCTAATCAGCTGATTACCAAACTTTTGCCGGTGTTTATAAAGTTTACTTTAGTTTCGTCACTGAAAACTAATCGGATTTTCATTTTCCCGTAACAAGAGGGCCTATTCACGACTATTAAGCGAATAGTTAGCCGCCTCCGGTGAGCGCATCGCATGCACTTCCGTCGGTTGCGCGAGCTGAGCGCGGCGGACGGCCGACGAGCGTACCTGGACTAGTCTGCCAGCTGAGTCCTCCGACGAACATCTTCCTGCAAGATAAACATCGCGGGTTAGTCACAGATCCTCACAAGGAGACGGATGCATCGTAGGTAGAGTACGTACCCCGGATCGTTGGGCACCTCGCCGGGGCTGTGGGCCGCATCCTGATTTTGGGTTTCCATGGGCTCTAAAGCCGGCGTGGGGCGAGCCGGCTAGCACTACGACTACGAGCGAGCGACGGCGCGGCGGGG
>PDGT01000001.1:7773338-7877625 GCA_003671415.1 Megathymus violae
CCCCGCCGCTCTCGCGTCGCCGCCGCATCGATTCATTCACTCCGTACACAATTATTCATACGACCGGTACGATGGACGCGAGCAGCGCGGCGACACCACCACGTGAGCGCGTGCCACGTGCTCGCGCTCCTCCCGCGCCTCGCCTCTCGCACGCGCGGCGCGCACGCCGGCCGCCCCGAGAGCACGCCCACTGCGCACCCACTGCCACCGACCCACCCCACGCATTTCCCAAAACTTTCAAATGCACCTGACGAACATTTATTTACCAGGCAATAACAGAAAACTTCGTAAGAACTAATACCGACGTCCCCTCCTTAAAACATGCAACCCCGTTCCCACTTTCATCTTGTTTCAGGATGACGCAAACGCGTTCACAATTTTGCAATGAACTATAACAACACGATTCTTAAATTTCTATGCCGTAAATAGAGATAACTTGGTGCGAGTGACGAGTACGTAAGTAAATATTGCGAAATCGCGCCAGAGCGAGAGTACGTAGTACGCGCTGCTAAGCTACAATATAGCTACGCGACAGTTGCTACGACTCACGTTTAAATGTACTTAAAAATTACAAACCAAAAATATTTCGATTGTAGATTTTACGGAAATGCACAGAAATTAATAATGAGTATGACATCCTTTTAAACACTATGATCATGAAAAAGCAAACCTTCTAACGATATTATAAGAATAAATGGATGATACAAAATAAAAATACAACTTATATAATTTATAAATACATCGTTTATTTTCTTATGTTCTTACATGTGAGAACAAGAACATAAAGACTGGACAGAACACCTCACATTTACAACCACAAAGTTTACTAGAAATTCCAATTTAATTATTTGAACATATCTTCTATCACTATACATTCTCATTTTTTTGCCATACAAATATTTATAGATACTTTCAAGATTTATGAATAAATGCAAGCTGTAATACAAATAAGGTAATGTTAAAAGTCATTTTTTATGCGTAACCATTGGATAAAAGATCGAAATCATAATTTTTAATCGATATTTTGTTAAAATAAATTAGTGCAAAACAATATCCGAAATTATTAGAGGTAAACTGTTTTCCAAATTTAATTATTTTTTCAATTTGAAAATAAAAACTGTAAAAAAAACCCCTTGTTCGACATAACAAAGTACATATAAATTAAGACAATAGAAATCATTTAAATCATAAACTCGGGTTTTATTATACGATTAATTAATTCATCACAGCCTAATAATACTTATTAATACAATTAAAACGGCATCGGAATTTAAATTAAAGTAACGGGCTTCGAGAGAGTTGTTTCAGATTCTCTAAAATTTTATGAGACAAACTCAACTATTGTAAAAAAAGAATAGTGGATTTTACAGCAAATTTGTCACCCGCTATAATGCCCAAGTTTTAATGCTGACCAATCAATTCATTACCCTGAATAGTTTTGTGCTATATAAACTATTACTTCTTAAACAGCTATGAATGTGTACGTAGACGAAATAATAGCGAATAAACACTGTTTCACTACACGAATCTCGACCCGAACAGCAACGCGCACTATGTATAAATAAAACCGTGCTAAAAAAACTACGTGCTAATGAAGAACCACTCAATGTGCAAGGCTATTATAAATGCTACTAAATCAAGTTATATTGCTAAAAGACACCCATTCCGATTTTAGGCAACATCTATATGAAGCAATGAAGAGCAAAGTTCTTGTACATTATACATTAACATTGTACATTATACATTAAAATTATACATTAACATTATACATTAAAATTGTACATGTACATTAACTTTTTATTTTAGATCGAATTATAATTAGCCAAATCAACTACTTTTTTTCTAATAATCGTTTAAAATATGTACGATCTACGACAAACAACAAGTTTGCTAATATAATTTTCTTATAATAATTCTATTTTAATTATTAATTTTCAGTAACTCTTTTCAGAAAAGATTCTTGTGTCACACAAGTAGGTGTACCTCACATTACACAGGATACTTTCTATCCAGGGAAATGGATGAGTACCCGCAAAATACAAGACAAGAATAGGTATGCTTAATTTTAGCTGTCAGTAAATAATGTTGAAATTCATAGAACTACAAAGGTCACCCCTATAAGGATAAACTTAAAAGAAGGATATCACACAATGAAAGATCAATTCATAAAACCCTTAAGTAGGGATGTTATGGATATGAAATTTCGGATCTAGATATGGATACGAATATATGAATATTATTTTACCGGTTTCGGTTACGGTTACACATGTGAATTATTTCGGATTATCCGATTGTTCCGGATAATTTCGGTTACGGATATTAAATCATTTACGACTTGGAAAAGAACAACAACACAGCAGTAACAGTAAACGCACAACAGTAACAGTTTGACTTTATTTCTAGTTATATGTAGTATTATAGTCCCAGAATAAACAATAATAGTCTTAAATATAAAAACTGTCTAAAATTGTAACAACGCGGCTAATGTATCGGTTTGACCGGCGAAAATCTGTCATAGTGTATTTTATTTAGACTGCCGCTATCCGAAATTATCCGATACTTTTTTATCGGATTCGGTTACGGATATGTTTTTACTTCGGATATCCGATTGTTTCGGTTACTGTTACGCAACTCCACAACATCGCTGCCCTTAAGTAATATAACAAATCAATTCCAAATTGAAGTTCCGCGGATAGGACTCCATACTACAAATTTTATAAATATTTGATACAAAAAAGTCATATAAAAGTATCCACAACTACAGTTTGAAATAGATATGTACGACTTAACTACATCTACTGTGAATTTCAGAATTAAGAGTTATAATATTAAAATTTATTTTCTTTAATATTTTTTAAACAACGTACCTACTTTTGATAGCATTGATCATAAGAAACTGAACCTTTACAAAAACCCCCAATAATGAAATCAAGAGTCCTATAAATACGAATAAAGTGAAGTTAATAATAACTTACTTTATAAATCAATCATTTTATACCTGACACAATGTACTCATCTAAGTTTTCGCTACCAAAATTAAATCCCAAAATCAAAAATCGGTTATTCACTACATATATTAACAATCGAGTCACCAGAGCACCAAATAAAAAAAATCGTCCAATATAATCAAAGAAAATAGAGCGTGATGAGTGAATAGACAGCCGATACTCGCGTGCCAAATTTTTGCCACAAAATAAACAGAATCTTAAATAATTATGAATAGTTAAATTATATTAAAATTTTACATTTTTTAATTTAAGGACATCATTGTCTTTTCTGCAAACCCATAAAAACATACAAGTTTATGAATAATTCCAATTGGAAACTGTTAATTTTAATCAAGATTCTGAGATCTATTTCCGTTACATTATAATAGAATTAATTCCGACACAAATTGACCTATATTGCTAACCGATATAGCAACGAACTTTAATGCAAAAATAACTACAGATTGCTGCCTCACTCACCAAAGATAGAATTAGAACTGGATCAATACCTCCAGAATTATATTCAGTTACATTCTCCTAATATTTAATGGAACTGAAAAGGCTAAACTGTCACCGTTAGGCACTCATGTACAAAAATATATAAATTGAATATTCATGTAGTCAAGTACAAGATAAAAAAAAATATATGATAATTATTATTAACATGCATCTGTAAATGATCCTTTGACTTCTGAATTATTTGATCGATTGATGGTATATTCACAAAATATATTTAATTCGTTGCAACGATAATTCGTAAATATACTTTGACTCAATGGTTGGTACTACAATTTAGATATTAAAAAAATATCATTTATATTAATTATTCCAAAATATTGCAGCTCAACATCTACCAGACCAGCTAGTTATGGTGTCTGTCTACAGACAGGACACGCAATGAAGAAAAATTGCAATTGCGTTACCTACAGGGATTATCTGGCGTTCCAAACTTCAGAGAATCTCCAACGCAACCTCGATTATTTTTTTTTAATAATATTTTAATGATACGGGAATAGAAGATTGGCGACTTTATTCGATTATGAAGCAAAGAGGAAATAGTTTTTTAAAGGCAATATTGTGAAGTACTTTTATTATGTATAATTATTATAAAAAATACACATGTACAAGTGTTAATGAAGAACAAAAATATTTATGTGGAGATGGAGTTTTAAAAGACTTTAAAGATATCTGTCACTTCGAGTTTGCGAAAAAGTACTCGTATTGCCGTGACAAGTATGCTGTCCGTTGAGACTTCAAAGATTTTACTACGTGTTATGCAGCATTTCTATAGGCGAGCAATTGGTTGATTACTTCTACGCTCCCGTCCATAATTGCAAGTAGTACTCTATGTAATTATATGAATTCTTACGTCAGAATCATAATGCAGATGCCTCGCAATGGATTGCCGTTTCGGCATGTTTATGAGACTAATGTTCCCTGGACGCTAACTAAGCCTTTCCAATTCCATTTGTCTAGTTTATCGACTTTTCAACATTTTACTAATAGAGAGATGAAGCTACTTAAATGTTTCATCGGTTTCGTATATAGTAAGTAGTGTAGTATAGTAGTCGTATATATGTAGTAGTAGTAGTAGCACCAAAGTATGTGTTTCGCTTCATCCTGTCAATTTGCATCGATAGTAGCGGAATCACATTTAGAACTAAATTAGACCATACGCTTTGAAGCGATATTCGTGAAGCTAACTTTACAATATAGCCTAGTTCAAGACTCAACTAACTCATTAACGATAAAATAGAATAATATTACTTTAATGTTCGAAAATAATTTCAACACATAGATATTTATATACTAACACTTAGTGATTGACATTGAGTTCGTAATTATAGGATTTGTTTCGGAATCTTAAAACAGAATTTTCGTCAATTTTACTCACGGCCTTTATATTCAAAAACAAATCACAAAATTTTTGATTATATTATGATATATTGAAGTAAATGTATCTAAATGCCTCAAACAAAGTAGTTATTGGCCAATGTATGTTTAACACTTGGGCGCACTAATCACGTCTAAAAAGACTACAAGTGTGTACAAATCAATCGTTTTACACAATAATACGAACTAAGACGTCAGAAGTTCTTTATTGAATTCAGCGTAGTGAACTATGACCTTAATTCAGGCTATTCTAAAAGCCGCTGAGTGCAACCATACAACAGTAAGGATCCAATGGTGAAGGTGATGGCTAACTACCTCAACCGAACCTCATCGATAATTCGTCATCATATGATCGATAATGACAAAACAATTCTACAGTTTACATTATAAATATTGTCAATCCAATATTAATAAATTACAACAACAGCCATTGTCATTTGTATTCTAAAAAAAACTCGGCATATATTATATAGGTAATAATATCGGTAATGTTACATTTTGCATCCAAAACATACTATCGAAATTAAAACCATATCGTAATACACTTGATAAAAGAAAGAAAGTCTATTTCATGCCAAAAAATACATGATTTTAAACTAATGTCATCGTGGAATTTATATATTTTAATATGTAACGGGTACGCAATATGATACGTTTTATTTATTGCCAATATTTCGACCCAGTTGCATGGATCGGGCCTTTGAGAACAATATTAAGAACTCTCAGTATCCAAAGGGCAGTCAAAAGACGAGGGCCAGACAGAAACAGCAGCAAATCAAGTAAAATTACAGTTTTCAAGTACATAATACGGCATTATGTACAGAGAAATCGGCGATTTACGAAGTTCCAAGAGTATCACTAAGTAAGATTTGGAGAAGGTTCAAAGAAACTAATTCAAGCTTATTCGTGCCAGTCACAGCTTCAAAACTAACGATTTATCATCGCTTTTGCTGGGGATCATTGGCTCTAAAGTACTAATTAGTGAGATTCAGTATTGTTTAGCGATGAGAACAGCTTTCTTCTAAATTAAATTGATGATATGCATATGATACTGTGGAAACCATAAGCAGAGCGATACAATTTTACTCTCAGTTTTAAAAATAGGTGACATACAGTTCAGTTTTAATAATTGCCTACGGAGAGATTATTTGGGAGTTCATAAGGACTGAATAATAATTACCGGTGACATGTGGATCGCTATATACAAGCAATATATAGACATATATAGAACACCCTTTAATATTATACCCTTCAATAGAGAAAATTTTTGTTGAGGCAAGACAACCCTCGACCCCATATTGCTCGTTCAACTCGGGCCTGTCGTAATAATGTGAATATTGCAGTGAAGGATTGGCCGGCGATATCGCCAGCGTGGAACCCCATAGAGTGAATATGAGATCTACCGACATGGAATGGAAAATAAAATCCATACCACTGTCGGAGTATGAGTTAAGAAGTGCCGCCATTGAGGAATGGGTAAATCTACCCCATTATATGTACAGTGGATATAATTCTGAGCAATCCTGGAAGGACGAAAACCGTTTTAAGGACAAGTGGATAATACACACTTCAATTGCATTTAAGTTTATTTTAGATCTAAAAAGCATAATATATTTTATTTAAATTTTCTCAGAAACATTCTAGTGAAAATTTAAAAATTAATAAGCTTATAAATTATGTGACCTGAAGAATATAATTTATCTTTATTACACTTTTTGTAATTAATGTACGTCGTTAATTTTTTATATTCCGCTAATTATGCCCGTATATTTATTTAATCTGGCAATTCGTAACGCGACTGTATGCCGTGAGATAAAAAAACAGTAAAACTATAATCCAGCGATGTGGCCCATACGTCATTTTAAACTGCTTGCAAGACTGACGCATAAATTGAAACAGTAGTATGAAAATTCAGTTTAACTGTACACAGCCGTAAAATAAGCATTCAGCGCTCACAAGTCAGTATAAGAATATTTTAATTATATATATTTTTATCATCAACCTCGACTGCAGTCGTTCCAATTCACTAACCATGCGATGCCGTTGAGACAAATGTATTATTTATTTTTCCTTCTTTCCTTTCTCCATTTTCCTTTCCAGTATTTCGTAACAATAAAAAAAGACAATTAAACTAGGCATACTGATGTGTTACAAAGCTTTAGCATTTAGTTGGTGGTAAAAACCAAACACACTTATTCATGCATGAAAATTACATGTGAATCGGATATGTAATATCGTATATATTTAAAAATAACACTTATTACAATAATACGTCTTTGTAGTGCTTAGTACAGATCTAAGCGCTTATTTAGTAGAAAATATTCATTAAAAATTAAACTCCCAAGAATCATGTTCACGGCACGTATGTATATGAATATCCCTCAAGTAAAGGTACTAAGATTACAATATTGCAAATACATAAATGCTCTACGGTCAAAAAAGTTCACATTTAAACCAAAAAAATAAAATGAACACTACGTACTCTACAGTCGTGGTTGAACTGAAAGAAAATTATGTTCTTGGCGGTTTCGCACATTTTTGCCGCTTGATTTTGCGAACATTCGCGTTGTAAGTAGGTATAGAGCCCACCTCATACTTAAAAGACAATTTTAATCAACAAAATTAAGCCTAGCAAAGGCAAAATTCAATCATAGTAATCAGTTTACACACCTGGCGTATCAAATATTCTACACACTAAGAACCTTTTCCAATAACATAATATAAAATGTATCAGTGCCCTTTACCGCATATTGACTTGATCGCATACTTATATTTCTAAGAATTAAAGTCCATTATTCATTAAACTCTAATATATCCTTTGATTTGCTTGATTTCAACTGTCAACGATTATAAAAAATATGTATTAAAGAGTAAACCAAAAAAGCAGCTATATAAAATAATCCTGATGACACTACGAAGATCGTAATAAATACATGTTTTATTTATAATAAATGAGCATTTATAAAGGTTTTTGTTTATTACTAGTGCCGCAATGGCACTTCACTACACAGTCGATGATATTAAAAGCCCAATGATACTACGATATTATCGCTGTTTTGTTTTAAATTCCTATTGAAGACTTATTAATAGGAAACGAAAATTTATACGGTACATATTTTTTTAAACACTAGTGCATGGCAATAATTTTAGCCAATATTTTTTAGATTAACATTGCTACAGTGACTCTGCAGCCGACAATAATCCTGATGACGTTACGGTATGACTGCGTTACGTTTTTAAAATAGTTTAATAACCACTGAACTAAACCGCAAAGTGGATTAAATTTAAATTTTCTAAGCAAACTGTCTCGTGTGTTATTATTTCTATTAACTAACCCATGCCCACCGCCCTAATAGAGGCTCCGCCCAGTGGCCTTGTTCGACCTTGTTCATTGAAACAGCTTTTTTACCAAAAAAAATACAACAGAACATTTACAAACTTCAATATAACCATTTAACGATTATCGACTCTTCCGCCCGTCCATCTATCAATTTCTTCTTTCATTCATTTTCAATGGAATATGTGAAATTATTTGTATTCCAATTACTTTGCAACAACAACCTTTGCAAATTCAAATGCTCTTATAATTTAAAACAAAACTGCCAGTACCATCAGAATGTATATCGGTTTTGGTCTTAAGAGAAAAAAACACGATTGACGTTCAATATTCGAAAAAGAATTGCTCTTTATTCTAATGATGTACTTAATGTACTTAGAAATATCAAATTGGACCTAATGGTTAAATAAGTAACGTATTACAATGCTCTCTTACATGTCCGTTTCATATCACGCATCACTCACAAAATAACATTTTAATAAAACAAAACAAAAAAGCTAATACACAATTAAGGCGTGTATTTTTTTTTTAATAATAAATATTGCATTCCTTTTTAAAAACTGTTCATCGGGAAAAAATAACTGCGTTACAATTATGTCACTATATTTGGAATTTAGAATGCTTTCTCGCAGTATATTACTATGAAAAACCTTGTATTCAAGATAAAAATTTAATTGGGATCTATGGTTTGGATGTTCGATTGTTATCAAATTTTCGTTTTTCACACTGCAGATATTCCAAAAATCGTTTGTACTGTCAAACAAATAAAGCTATAATAATAAATATATTATTATAAATATAAGCTAACAATAACAACAACAAAATTTAAATCTAAAACAACACAGTGAAAAATAATATCATGATATAAAATATGCACAGTCAAACATGAAGCTATAATTATAATGCACATAAACACTAATGAAAGCTATAATAATAAAAACATTACAATTGCACAAAAGCATAATAATAGCGTAACATTGCAGTAAATTTACACAATTGTTAAATAATTAAAGCATTGCAACATAAATATGTAAAAATTTATTGATATAATAAAAGCTACAATCTATATCTAGCATAGAGCTACAACAACAGATAATCACAGAATTTAATAAAAATACTAATATATATCTAAAATAATATTTCAAACAACTTCTCCTACCGTTCATGGCAATTGAAAGTGAATTTGAAATATCTATATAGTTAATTGGCAAAAAATATTTAGCTGGGAATAAGGCCACCATCATGCAGGGTCACATAAAAAAATTTCATAAATGCAAAGCGAAATACAACGTCTACAATTGTAAGAGGTCTTTTTATGAAACAGTATTATTTGGTAATAAACACCTTCGTGTTGGTTAGGTAATCATTTACTAGAAAACAAAATAAATAAATAAAATGAGCCTATTATATAGTTAATTCATCGAGAGTCTACTGAACTG
This sequence comes from Megathymus violae, assembly GCA_003671415.1. Taxonomy (NCBI): domain Eukaryota; kingdom Metazoa; phylum Arthropoda; class Insecta; order Lepidoptera; family Hesperiidae; genus Megathymus; species Megathymus violae. Next base: position 7,782,995 of record PDGT01000001.1, read on the forward strand.
GCACCTAAAATTATAACGTCGTTATTAAGTAGTATTTTTATATAGTTAGTATTTTTTATATTTCTAACATTCTAATAAAGCAGAGTTTAATTGTCTCCCAGTTAAATTCATTAATTGTTAATCAAATAAAATTCATTAAATAATATATTTATCCCTGTTTCTTAGTTATTTTAATTACGTCAACACAACCTATTTGTTAGGCTAACTCGATTGGAATAAATTACTCAATTCTTATTATACCTATTGCATATAAGAAATAAATATTAGAAAATATTTTATTACTATGTATATCTGTTATAGTTTTTTTGTATTCCTTAAATATCAAACTAAGCATTTTAGTTTATTTCTTTAGTTTGTATTTTATATCACTACAACTGAACTAGTATTGAAATATAAAATATCGCTTCAAAATCACAAGATTTGCATAGAGACAATAAAAATTTACTGTATCTTATTACAAATCTCAAAATACATCAATATTATGTTGTTAACAATAATTGATTACAGAACTACACAAGACAAATACATAATAATATCAAATTATAATTGATGCGACATAATTATGCTATATCGAGAAGTGCCGTGGCAGTGACTACATTAAAAACAAAACAGAAATATATATCACAAAAGTAATACTGTTATATGTAATGCCATAGACAATTATTCTTTGGCACACAACAACACAACCATATTTACCCTTAGATAATAGAGAAATCAACTTAAACAATCAGGTAACCCAAGAGGTAGATTAATCTTATCAATACCCTTACATAGAACAAACTCTAACTAATAAGTTGTTACCTTACATAATATCATAAGCCATTTTGGAATGCAACTTCTATTTCATAGACAAGACGACATACAGCTAATATTACAATGTGATAGCAATAAGTTACCATGATAATCGTTTTATTGAAATTATTAAAAGGAAATTATAAAAAGTAGTAAATTTTTCTGTAGCTCAATTTATAAGCATATTCATGAATATAATTATTATTACTTATCATAATACTAATTTCGAGATCTGTGTAAAATACTTTAAGACAAAATGCTTTTAACTGTAAACATTAATCACTTCAAACAAATATGACATATTTAGAGTAAATTTCACCAGAAAGGTTAAATAGTGACGTGTACATAAGCCTGAGGAGTTATAAGAATTTATATTTTAAAAATCTAATAAGAAATCACATACCTACAACGTTTAGCATCAAAAAGACATGTTTCGTAAGTAGTAAAGCGATAATGGAAGCTTTATATTACAAGTACACTCATCTAAACTTTGGTTTTTTCCATTTGCATGTAATATATATATAACAAAATATTTGTTATAATTAATTCAAGACATTCCTGCATGTTCAAATAAAATCTTTGTTTATTTTTACTTAGTGTCTCTCAAAATAGTTTACCTTACTTATACCGAAATATAGAATGATTGTTTAATTTTTAGGCTGGCTCTTCTCAGCATTCGATGCTAGTAAAGCTGACAGAGTGGCATGCGTAGCACTGAGATTACCAGATGTTGGGCAAACCACATTGGGTGGACCAGTGTTCAACATACCATTTGTCCCTGAACTAACTATTGTCACATTAGGTGGCGGGGTTGAGCCATTAGCGAACCCAGTGGACAAAACCTTCTGAGTGTTATGCATCATAAAAGATTTAGAAGCACCCGCACTGCCCAAAGTGAGTACCTTCTTGAGCATCACAGACGACCCACAATCGCTATCCATTAGATTTTTACCATTGATGCTATCAAACTCACTACCACTCGCTGACACGATAGGATTGATTTTCGGCGAAGTGGTGTGAAGGGCAGGCCTGACTGCTGTCACATTGAACGACACTCCAGAAGACACGGCATTCAAATTGCTACGGTTAATTATATTTCTCGATACTATCGCGTTGTGCAAGATGTTACCGGTCGGAAATGACTTGGACGATACGTTGACGTACTGGGCCGGTGCTCCTATGATAGTGCCATTGGATGTCCTGGTGCCGAAGCCGATGACCGTGGTGCCGCCGCCTTGTGACATCACAGTGCCGATTGTCCCCGTCTTTGGATTAATCGGTAGTCTAAACAAAGAGACAAATGCATAATTACAAAAATATTCACAATTTTTTCTTAACAATAACAACAGGCAAACTTCAGACAGGCCATCTGATTGAAAGTTCATTGGTACCACTTACATCAGGAAAAAAGAAAAGACTGTTCATCTCGGTTTTCAACGTTTAAACAGAAGGATTATGTAACGAACCCGTAGATTACTTGGTACTACCTCTGCCTACAGAGCGAAGAGGGTTAGATTCCCAACAGGAGCAGATATTAATATGACAGATAAATATTTGGTGTTGTGTCATGTGTTATATGTTATATTTTTGTATGTACATGCGACCCGCAACACAGAATTGAAGTGTGAACGTGTATTACATGTAATTAATCAGGCAAAACGTAACCAGTATGCCTGAATACTTTTGAGAGTAAACTTGGATTCTAGCCCCTTCAACGCCTGTCATGCTGTATGACTATACCAATGTATCATGGTACATGACATACACTCATCTGTAGATAAGGTTTATTTACACCTCTATTGCTTAGTGACCAATAACAAACTTATAATCGCCTATTTAATTTCCTTTAACCGACTTTGACGTTAACGAAAATGATCAGTACGGTATTACAAATCGATCATAAAGCATATTTAAATAATTTAAATTATATTATTGTATTATTATTAAGTTCAGTGTTACAGAATATCCTCCTCAGATGGAAATTCCATAAAAATAGAAAATATTTTTTTATTAAATAACGTTATTCGGTCGCAAATCAATTGGACAGCACAGATACCGTAATACTTACTATTTTAATGTTTTATTACAGAATTAGCTGTGACTTAGACTTAAAAGCTTAAAGAATTACCGCGCTGATTCAACCGCATTTAAACCATAGCCACGGTACCGGCTTAGTCCAAGGCGGCTTATGAAGGTACACTTTTATACCGTAAATCTTGAATCTATGTAAATTGTTAATAATTGACTGAGTCAACTCACTTTGAGTGAGTTCCAAGTGATCTGTTATGGCTAATGGATTACATCAGATAAGGAGCGTTTATGTGGCGTTTAATTGGAATTAACTGCTAACTTAAAGGGAGACCGGAAGTGAATCACTGATAAGTTGGAACCATAAGAGACCATGGTGTAGAGAGACCACTGAATTCAAAATATATTATGATTCCATTAATTTTCTTTCGATAAAATAAACAGTAAACTATTCGAAGCCTTACAATGCAGTGATAGGTTTTTGAAGTACAAAATTAATTCACTGTACCTACACCTGAATAAAAATACAATATTCACCCTCGTATCATCTGAGAATTAGTCCCTGGAATGTTCTGAATAGTAATTGTAGACTGCGGAAGGTGATGTATTGTTCTCTGGCCGGCTGGTTGTATTCCAGTACTGGTATAGTAGTGTACAGTACTTCCCGTGATACGTGGAGGGGTCGCGATGTGGGCCACGGGAACACTATGAATCATTCCACTTGTGGTCGATTCTACTGTGATACACTTGGTGTTCTGGGTAGATGTATACTGAAAAAAATATATAACATAATCATTATGATTTTTAATTTAAACTTATATCTATTGCAGAAATTATACTTTTTGACTGTAATGGATACTCACAATCCAATCACATGATTAGATGGTTCCACTGTGATCACGATCCATTTAATTGTATCGCAATATTGGTAAAAACCAAATCATCGTGAGTACCCGCTAAGTTACAACTACAAAATGTTACAATTAATGCTCGTAACCCTGCCTGCTAATCACACGGGATTGTATTTTTTTTTTAATGTGAATAGTCGACAAGTGAGCAGACGCGCCAAAGGAGAGGCGGTTATCGCGTCACATAAATATCCATAACATCAAAGCCATAATCGAAGCGTTGCCGGCCAAGATGGACGCAGGAAATCCGCTTATTACTGGCGCTCAGACCGAACCACGTAATAACATTCACCGTTAATTCCAGGAGTATGGTAGTAAGGCAGGCTGGTAAAGTAGTAGTGGTTGGTTAGTAGATTGGCTGGGTTCTCACTAGGGGTGTTATGGATATGAAATTTCGGATTTGGATATGGATACGGATATATGAATAATATTTTACCGGTTTCGGTTACGGTTACGAAATTATTTCGGATTGTATCAGATAATTTCGGTTACGGATATTAGATGATAATACTTGGAAAATAATATAATGTTGTAAATACATTGACATTAACAGTTTGACTAGATATTATGTATCACAGAAAAAAACAATAGCCTTAAAAATTAAATATTAAAATCAGTCTAAAATGAGAACGACGCGTCTAGTGTATCGGCTCGGCCGGCGAAAATCTGTCATAACGTATATTATTTAGACCTTGCCGCTATCCGAAATTATCCTAAGCGTTTTTATCGGATCAGCTTGGGCACAAAAATAGATGGAGTCCTTTACACTACAAATGACTGTACTGGGACGACGGTTACCTCTCCAGAATTTCGTTTTTCTTTTCTTCTACTGGCCTATAATATTTTCTAACCACTACTTACGAGAAAAATCTATCCCGATTTGTTTAACAAGAACGCCTTGCCAAGTCCCATTCAGAGCACTTATCGCATTTAATATCTGCCAACCTACATTTGAACAGGACTAAGGTTAAGTCTTAGTCTGAGATGACTTTAACACATCTAAACTAGAGATAAATACTATTTGACGACGAATATATATACAAAAGTTTTGATGGGACTTCAAAACTTTAAATTATATATATTCGTCCGCACCAACAAATTGCAGGGCTAAATCAGCGCTAACTATACATATGAAAAATGTAGTTATCCTATCTTACACAGAAATGAACAGACAGGAAATGAATACAAAATTCAGCTCATAATATGAAAATACAAAAGGCGGTCTAATCGCTAAACAGTGATCTCTTCCAGACAATCTTTGGTTAAAGAACAAAGTAAAAAGACGAACGTGTGGAGTGCGGTTAATGTGGACTTATTAAAACTATAAAACCAAAAATTAATAATTACGTTTGTATTCAGAGCATTTCCGATGTCGAACTCATCTCCAACCAATGTTATTGTGTCTGGATTAGCACCGGTTAATTTTTCAATTGTTTTCCTGGCGTCAGCATCACTCTCAATGTCCCCCAAGTTTCGGCTTAAAAACTCAATGTCGGATTCCAATAACCCATCAACCAAATGACTCTGACCATCATCACCATCTTTGCATAAATCAAATGCGTTGTCAGATTCTAGTTTTATATCTTCTACTTTAATTTCTTCAACATTTATGACATCCATATTATTATCCTTAATATCCTTCATATCTAAATCTTCAACATCAATACCATTCAAATCTTCCACTTTTATATCAACCTTTATATCCCTCATATCTTCTACTTTTATATCTGCCAAATCTGTTTGTTCTTTGGGCATTGAGATTCCAGCAAAATCTTTAGATCTATCTGTATTAGTGATGTACTGACTAGCGTTGAATGTACCAGTGTCATAATTGTCAGCGTTGATTTCTAGTTTTACATCATCTATCTTATATTTGTCTTCTGTAATGCTACTTGTAGATGGTTGAGGACTATTGGCATTACTAATATCGCCACTCATCACCCTTTTCAACACATACGCCTTTATTTTTCGAAGCATAAACGGAGGTACTTTAAAACCCGTTAATTCCCCGAGCATTGGAAGTGAGTTATGTTTATATGCATCACTTGCAGCAAGTTCTTCTATATCTTCTAAGACCTAAAATAGCATAAATGATAATAACCTACAAATTAAATCATATTTTTATCTACCAAATTAGAAATACTTAATAAATACGTTACATACTTACCATAATATAAGTTTTACCGCCAACTGCATTTACCAAATTATGATTTGCAATCCATTCCTTATCGACTGTGTCTGCTGGGTACCTTAGTAAACCAGCATGTCTTGTATACAATCGGCCACGCGAATTTCCTAGCCCTAGAACCTGCAAAAAATAATATAAAATTGCACAATTTGTTTCAATGTTTATAATGTGTGTATCTTTTGTGACATCAGATTCCAAGCTAACCTTGATCATACAGACAGTAAATATTATTTAAGCATGCAATTAACTTACTTTGTGAGCATGAGAGCCCATGATAAACAAAGTTTCTGGAGTCAATCTAGCTGGGTTCCATTTCTCTGGGTCCCTTATTGCAGGTGAAGGTAATGGTGAAGATATAGAACTATCTGTGCTATCTTCTTGCTTAATCTTCTTGCACTTAGTCCCATCAATCTCTATTTCAGGATCTTTGCGTTTATTTTGTGTTGAACTAGTGAGCTATAATGGAAAGAAAGCATATACTTTTTTAGTTTGTACATATATATATGCAATTTTACTTGAAAAATGTAAAGGAAAATGGGTTTTAGATGTTAGACTTTGAAACACCAGAAAAAATTTATAAATATATGTAATTAGTGAAAAATATTTCAACAATTTTTTAATGATATGGCCTCAAATGCCAGTTCAAAAAAAAAATATACCTATATGTAAACTGAATAATTTATTATAATAGGCCCGAATATAAATAAATTTCAATTAATGGTGTCACTGAAATTAACATTACACAACCTACTTAGTGGTATACACTAAATATAACAAAAATTTAAAAAAAATCACTTAGAATCTTGGATAATTGCTTATTTCAATAAAATTGAGGAATAATTTTATAATTGAGACATTCAATCTAAAACCGACTTAGTTTAAGATAATTTATCTCCAACAGAAATCTATCTATTTATTAAGTTTTAAATGTCTGTTGTTGAACATATGTTTGATCTATTCTACCTGAGACAACTGGGACCAGTTCTGGGCTATGAATCAAACAGCTTAACTGTTTTCCCCGGGTAATCACTCTACCTGGTCTATGAATTTTATATTTACAAATGTAACAAAAACATTAATGCATCATTGAATTAGTGGATATAAATACAATACATACTGAAGTTATTGTAGTTTGCTTCACACATTTAACATCAAAGTTACTGGTATCAGCATCATTAGTGTCAAATGGTTGAGCTGGTTTTGCTGGAGTTGTGTACAGTAAACGAGTAGCATCCAACATGGCTCTGCAAACTGCCCGAACCTAAAAGTAAAGGTTGCTTTTCTGTTAAATAACTATACAGTCCAATAATATATCAGATTTACATCTCTGCATTTAGACTACTCCTTGGAAAAATCTTCCTCAATATCAGAGAAATGAGTGCGTTATAATTTGGGACCTTATTTGCTTACAAGTTAATTTTTAAACATTAAAAAAAATAAGTACATAATAATAATGTTAAATATGAGGTAATTGTGACCATTTAAGCCATTTATTAAGACAGATCTAGAGAATCAAATAAAGCAATTATACTAGAGGTAACAACAATATTTATATAATAGTGCACTTTTACTTGAAAGAGAACTTCTGAAATAATTTTATTCCAAAACAAGGTATTATCTTTCACATGAAGTTACTTGCCTAAATTCAACTAAATATTATCTATCCTTGGAGGACAGATTGGTTGAATAAAAGAGATAAAATTATCTATATATTTACCTGGTCTTCACTAACAGATTCATCTCCCAGATTGAGCCTTATATTGTTTACAGCAGGAACAAAGAATTTCTGAAAAACACAAATATATCTAATATAATATACATTAAGAACACATACACCAAATGTTTACAGTTATTAATATGTTGATGTTTTAATATTTTCATACACATTATAAAATAATGCATGATGTGAAATCAGTTTTTATGTAGTTAATATGTTAAATGACTGAGAAACTTGTTGATTGAAGAAAGCATAGATGAAGCTTAACCATTGAGACACTAACTGCAATGGTGAGCAACTTACTGCTACTTACTTCTAAATACTTCTTAATAACTTGATCAATTTCTCTCGTGACAGACGATTGTATTGTCTGTCGCAACATGTCCAGAGACTTATTAGCACTTGCACGAAACTCTGCAATTGGACGTGAATGCGGCTGAACAGGACCAGGGAGACTGAATCTTCTGTGCATCGCCGCCAAAGTGTTAATTGCTATTTGACGAGTTATAGGCTGCTTCTAAAACAATTACCAAGATTTTAGTAAGAACACGAAATGAAAAGAAATACGCATTTATACACTAATTTAAAGAAGTTATTACCGCTTGCATTGTAGTACTAATAACGTTCGAGCGAGTAATCTCGAAAGTTTTAATAGGAGCTTGAAAAGCCCATGTAGAACTCGGGGTGCTTCTGGTTTCCTCTGTGGTAACTTTTTGTAAATCTTCGACGTTATTGCAATTCTTCTGAATCACCATTTCGGAAAATATTATTTGCAATAAAATAATTCAGAAACATTAGCATATCTTCATTGAACAGGTATGTGTCAGAGTACGTTTTCTGTTTTCATAACTTCATAGCTAAAACTTTCATAACAGTTATAGTAATCAATACAAACCCGTAGTAACCACAGACTAGAACAGTATACATAAATGTAGCTTGCACATTACTATGATGCTTCATAGTAGTCTGTAGTTAAAATATAGTAACATAAATGGTAAATGTAGCTACAATAAATTTATTGCGCTATAAAAGACAATGACCAGCATGTAAAGCATTTAGTAATATTTTATATATTTACAGAGGATTTTTGTAACAATTTGTGTTGATTTGTAAACAAAAGAAAACAACTTTTGCGTCAAACTTGGTTAAAGATGAAACAAAATTTTTTTTTCGGCCGATGCTGTTATTTTTCATCTTTGAACAATTCGACTTGCTATTTCCTAAATATCTACAAAAATTATAGATAAAATGATACTGCAACAACTATAGCGATAAAGTAGATACACTTTGATCTCACGATTAAATTATAAGAGTAATATAATATAAATAATATTTATAATAAAAACATAATTTTTGTCTTATATACGGCTCCAACTATTAGTTTTTTACATTATTCAGTCTACGTTTCAATAATTGGCATAGTGGCAATGTGGCATTTTACATGAGAACTTTATTATATTTCATAACACAATAAAGCGAAATAGATCAATGTGATAATTCATATTAAGATTATAACCAGCTATTCACAACTATTATTATTGAGTAATGAAGATTATGTTCTGTGATCATAAATGCCTTAATAATTGTGCAAAATGCCAAGGTTTGAATTAATTTTCCAAGAATAAAAGTACCTGTCCTTGTTTCACTTCACGTAAAGCGTAAATCATGCAATGTATTCAATAATCCCAGGATATCCTCTACAGTGACGACGTTGAATCTCAGTTTACAAAAAGGAATCTATGGGCGGTAGATCTGATCAACTTAAAGGACATGGTACGAGCCCACCACCACTAATCCAATAGTTTCCATATTAATAATTTCAAAAATTCACTATGGCTGTAATGAGGTGGTGCGTCAAGTTCGTGGTGCATATTGTAACCACTTAATATATAGTACTAATTGGTACAGAGCCTTACGACTTGCCACAGATTGGGTGGCGCCGTTGTCTTACCAGTCGTTCAGTAAAGTATGTAACCTCTATAATTATTAATGTAGTGAAAGCAATTTGTTTAGACTAATTAACACTTTTAGATCAATTTTCAGGCCTTTCGGTCGTTGGCTATTATATTAAAACATAAGAACAATGGTGACAATTATATGAATGTGTTATTATATAAAATAATTCGCACAGCATAGAAAAAATTATGGGTTGTTGATACACTATTGTAATGTTTTATATAAAATTAGAGGTTTTTTCTATCGAATTTTACTACAGCCTTACATTGCGAGCCAAATTATATATTAGCTCATCGCGAAGCCAGATAGATGTTTCCATTTTGAAAGCAGGTAGGCTTTGAACTATTTTCAATTTGCTTTTATCGTCGGTAAAACTTGAAACAAATAGTCTTAAAATTTACAATAAAAACCCTTTTTGAAAGTCCTGCTTGCACAGATATTGTAACAGGTTCAATGTACTTGATTTTTCATTTTTCATTAATTCCTAGTTTTCATTAATTCCTAGTTATTTGAATACAGCGAGGTCCTTGCAAAAATCAACTGCTTTCAATTCTTTTGAATATTTCCAAGTTCGATCGGTTCCATTGCAGATGCTCAATCGACATATTTATAAATAATAGTCTACTCGAGTGTAGCATTGATTCGTTTCGCATTTTTCGTCGTACTGCCATTTCTTTTTCCAAATTCGTTTTTTTAAGGACTGTCCCGATTTTCAAGTTTTCTGACACAGATGCAGCTTTTAGTCCATGCATTTTTGTCTTTCAGTGTTCACTCAATTAATCTTTTGAAGAATATTATCCCGAATTGTTAAGTTGAGGATAAAATTTAAATTGCAGTGAGATCATTCAGATTTTCTTTAAAACCCGTAAAAGAAAGACAGTTTGGGCATGCCACAACGACGTCCTTTATGCAATATATCACATCTCTATTATTTTTTGTTAGAGTGAATTAATCGCGCTTTGTCGTCTATTTCCAAACATATTTTATTACTAGCAAACTGCCCTCGCTTTATTTCAGGAAAACTACGCCTTAAATTATTTTAAATTATTATATGATTTTTTTATTTATGTACGAATTGCAATGAATCACACTTTAAGCATTAAGTGAAGCTCATTGCAATAAATTAGTGAAAACTAGAACGAAATCGGTTAAGCCGTTTTCTGATATTAGCGAGGACAAATGCACAGACAAACAGACAAAAATTCTAACAACTATTGTTTTGGGTTCTATTGCGTTAATATATGTCCGTAATAATGATTTTTTTCATATATCGTTCATGTAAAGAAAGCGATCAGTTAGAATTTTATTATTAGTATAGATGATTTTCGCGTTTCTTAAAACTGCCGCCCGAGGTATGAGCTCCGTTTTCCCTTCCCTCTCTGCTTTCATATCCGGGGCAGCCAACCATAAAGCTATTATACTTTACGTTAAAAAAACATATCTATGCTGCCAACATGGCAGACATAGATGATACACTATAAAAGGAAAACGGCAGATTAGTATTTGCAAAGGAGTATTAATGTTGTGTGGTTTTTACTTATCGTAGTCATAGTTGCGCTAGTACACCCATCCGCTCATAGTACGCCTGCGATTGAAGTCTAAAATTATCTAGTAAGTTGTTTTTTACTTAGTAATGAATGAAATAGAGTATTAGCAGTTTATTCTATCGCAGACGCGACATTTTTTAATTACAAGACTGAGATTGCAATGTTACTTAGTACTTACTTTCTGCGAAACGTTGCTATTTTACTGTGTTCTAATTATAGTAAAATAGTATTGTTGTACAAATCAATACTTTTTTCTTATGTATAATTATTATATATCTACTATATATATTTAGTCATCTAAACCAAATTCAAATCTTATGATATTTTTCACAACTTTGATAGTATATTTAGCTACTATTCTTTAAGTATAAGTATTACTAAAAAATAATAATTGGAATCCCTATAACTATTTACTATTGATGAAATTTGGCATCACTTCATGCCTTAGCTCTAATACTTACTTTACTAAAATTGTTACGAATTTGAACTTTGAACTGGACAATGATTAACTTTCAAGGTTCTTGTTTTGAATTTAAAAACAGGCTGGTACTTATGTTACATCAGCAATTTTAACAATAATGTTGTATTTCTGTATGAATATTGTTATGAGAATTGGAAAACCATTTTTCCTTTAACTCTACATGAAAATCTATTCTGTATTATATTTATACAAGTACACATAGTACACTATATTATATAGCATATATCAAAATGGTAATTTAAGTATTGATATTTGTTTAATGAAAAATAGATGGTGGAAAATGACATAAAACAGATAAATTGAAATCAATACTGCTGACACCCATGTCACTTATGTCTGTCGAATAATCTTGTGTGCTGAATCACTGAAGTATTTTATATTATGTATTAATTACTTTATTTACAACCATTGTGTATTTAATAACACTTTAACAAAATGTCCATACAATTCCTCTTAAACTGTAAGAACTGCTCTTTTTCCAAGGAATAATAAATTGACTCATATTAATAATCCATTAAACAACTAAGTTATTTCAATGGTTGTCATCTGATTCAGGGTGGACTACTAACAATCATAATAGAAATAATAAACACCGTATGTTTCATAAATGAAAGTAAATGTGCACTCAACACTTTAAAAACTTTAGTAAATTTCAGCATAAACAATATATAATAATAATATAATAATTCTTAATTTTTTCCAGAATATAAACATCCCAAAATGTCGAAAATTAAGGCCGGACCTGTTGTTGATATCCTAGGAGATGAAATGACAAGAATCATCTGGGACTTAATTAAAGAAAAACTTATTTTACCATTCCTGGACATTGAACTTCATGTTTTTGATTTAGGAATTGAATACCGTGATAAGACTGAGGACCAAGTAACTATTGACTGTGCTGAAGCTATGAAAAAGTACAATGTTGGTATTAAATGTGCCACCATTACACCTGATGAAAAGAGAGTGGAGGAATTCAAACTGAAGAAGATGTGGAAAAGTCCAAATGGAACCATTCGTAATATTTTGGGAGGAACTGTCTTTAGGGAGGCTATTATTTGTAAAAATATCCCTCGTCTTGTCACTGGTTGGGAAAAGCCAATTATTATTGGGCGTCATGCTCATGCTGACCAATATAAAGCAACTGACTTTGTTGTGCCAGGGGAAGGAAAACTTGAGCTTGTATTCACCCCAGCCTCTGGAGAACCAATAAGACATGTGGTAAATGACTTTAAGGGTGCTGGAGTTGCTCTTGGTATGTACAATACTGATTCCTCAATTGTTGATTTTGCACACTCTTCGTTTAAGTATGCTTTGGATAGGAAATATCCTCTGTATTTAAGTACTAAGAACACAATTTTGAAAAAGTATGATGGTCGCTTTAAGGACATTTTCCAAGAAATTTATGATAAGGAATACAAGACTCAATTTGATGCAGCTGGTATATGGTATGAACATCGTTTAATTGATGATATGGTGGCTTATGCCATGAAATCTGAGGGTGGATTTGTATGGGCCTGTAAAAATTATGATGGAGATGTGCAATCAGATTCAGTTGCTCAGGGCTATGGATCATTGGGACTCATGACTTCAGTCCTTATTTGCCCAGATGGCAAGACTGTAGAGGCAGAAGCAGCACATGGAACTGTGACCAGACACTACCGTTTTTACCAACAAGGAAAAGAAACCTCCACAAATCCAATTGCTTCAATCTTTGCGTGGACTCGTGGTCTTTTGCACAGAGCCAAGCTTGACAACAATAATGAATTGAAAGTATTTGCTGAGACACTGGAAAAGGTATGCATTGATACTATTGAGTCTGGTATCATGACAAAAGATCTTGCTATCTGTATCAAGGGCATGAATAATGTGCAAAGGTCGGATTATTATGAAACTTTCGAATTTATGGATAAGTTGGCAGATAACCTAAGGAAGCGCTTGAACAAATGACTGTCTTCAAGGTGTCTGATGTGTAATCTTTGATTTTTATTTCTCAATTATAGTTCACAAATTAACATAAGGGAATTATATAGGATGCTTATTATGTTTTTATGCATTTATTTATTTATGACATATTAAAAAGGAATGGATATTCATTAAAGGAACCCAGTGTTTTATACCTACATTCCTGTTTCATTTCTTACCTAATTATGGGTTTAAAATGTTACTTGTGTAAAGTCCCTATTTCTATCAGTACACATATACGGCTTCATGTAATAGATTTTTTTTTCAGATATGTATATATTAATTGCCAGAAAAATATATGATGAAACAACGAAATTAGTAGCTACTTTTGTGGCAAACAGATAGTTTCTGATAATGCTAAGACGAAGTACTTAACAAAGCAATAAGATAATGGTTACGATATGTGACACATATGGATTGTGTCTATTACTTTACTTTTTTTTTACATTATTATCGTGCTATTAAGTAACAATTATCCGAATATGTGTACTTGGCACCTGTATTAAATAATTTGACATATACGCGACATTGCTAAAATTGTTTCTTTACTTAAAAACGTGCAAAATTAAGTTTTGGTCAATCAGTGAAGTATTTAGGATGCTGAAAATTAGCTTTTCTAATTAAATGTAGGTTTTCACTAACTTGTTTAGGTAGCCGCACTTCCAAAATCTTATTTTATTAGCGATACCTTTATAAGCTGTATTATTTAAAAAATGCATTGTAAATTAGTTTTTTTTAATTATTTCCAGAAATATTGTTAGCTAAAACGTACTTAAGTACATTTTTTCCAAAATTTATTCACTTTTAATATTAAAAACGAAATTGCTAATATATATATATATATATATAAATATAATACTATAAATTCATAATCATTTCATTATTTTGTACATACACTTAGGCACGTCAGTTTTGTTTGTACTACATAATCACCTATCTTGTTACCGTCTTTTAGGTAGTGCAATTACTCGGTGCTGTAGAAATAAAAAAAATCTGATTAAAGAAATGCTTGTCGCAATCTAGCATTGACAGTCTTCTTTTGATGTTAACTTTACACTACCTAAAAATTCTGAAGAAACTCGAAACAGGTAGAAATCTTAGGGAACATAGTTATAGATATATGGTGGATGCATTAACACTTCCTTGTCAAGCTCTTAACTTTTGGCGAGTCTCATCAGCTGTTACAAGTAGAAATCTGAAGAAATGGTTTTGCCCAGTGGTAAGAGATCATAATTAACTCGTCCAACCCACCCATGCAACATTACCTTATTACATCTAGTGTTATAACTAAAAGATAAAGAAATGTAGAGGATAGAATTTATTAAACTTCCTGACGGTTATAATAAATAAGTTGCACTAATACACTCCTTTGTAAAAAAAAACGGGCGGTTTTGATTTTTTGACATTGGTGATAATTTAGTTCTAAAGAGGTTTAAATAGCTTAACTATATAACTGGCTCCTAATTAAGAGTCTGGGTATGAAAAAAGTTTATTCCAAATTCAAAAAGATTGTTTTTTTTTTTAAATAATAATACATTTTTTCAGTTTGTGACTTACTGCCAGTGCTGTCAATTGCGGGGAAAATTCCCGATTTGCGGGGAATTGAGGATTAGCGCGGGGAATGAGAAAAATCGGGGATTCCAGACCAAATTTTTTGTTGAACTATTTCATCTCGGGTAATACTTACAACTAAAACATTAATTTCCGACAACTACAGCTCGACACTATTAACATAATTATTAATGGCAACACCACTGCCTGATCAACTGCCATTTAAATACTATTTTGTATTTCTGAACGCATCCATTTCTACTTTCTACATCATCATTAATTAATTGTTTATGGTTGTCGGTTTCTTAAATTGGCGCGTATTGTGATTTTTTAATAAAATTATGGAAAAGTGGTTAAAAAGTGCAGTTTCTGTTCAAAAACAGGTGAGATGCATGTGCAGCATTAAACTATGATGCTTAAATTTATTTTTAATCCAATTTAACATAAATAAATTTACGCACCTAACTTACGTGTTGTTAAAGAGATTTTATCTCTACTTCCACCAAATTCGATAAAGAATTTTCAACAACAAAAATAATTATATTAAAACAAATGTATCTATTCCCTTGATGCATGTGAGAAAGGTATATAACTAAAGCTACTAATTTTAATTGTATACGATATAGTAAATATGTATTAGTATTGCATATGTTTTTTCTTAACAAAATGTGTTATAAAATAAAATTTTATATTTTAAAAATTATGAAATAGTATATTTCGATATAAGTGAGGAAAATATATTATTACTTCACGAGTCCCAGAGTTGTCCCAAGCGAAAGCGCGGGTCTACCATAAAGACAATTGGAAATGACAATTCTGCAGGTGCATCGAATGATGTTTTTAATACATTTGCAAAAAAAAACATCGAAAGGAAAAATACAGAAATGACCATAATTGACATTGTTTGATACTGAATATTCTTAATTGAGTTTGGCGGGGGTATAGATTCTCTTAGTAAAGTACCTACTAGCGGGGATCTTCTCCCAGGCCGATTACCTACATTAAACATATGTAATATATTTTCATATCAAAAAATACAGTTTCTTTGAGAAATTACTTCGATTATATTTACTTTAATTTTTTTTTCATTATTATTAGGCACAAGCTACCTTTCGACATGCCACTAAGAAAAGCACCTCTCCCGATTCTAACATATCATCCACATCAACATCAAAAGAACAACCATCTACTAGTAGAAAAATTCAAAAACATCCGTCAATACAACTCGATGGATCAAATACTGAACCGTCAGTAAAAAAGAAGAAAGAAAATTCAAATAGACGTGACAGAAGTGGAATTAGAGTCTGAGGAAAAGACTCTCGCAAAAAAAAACAGTCAGCTAAAAAGGATAAATTTATTGATAAGTGGCTTCTTGAACCGGAATTCAAGAAGTGGCTGAAAAAGAGCCATTTAAAAATGAAAGTGAGCTTGCAACCTGCGCAGCCTGTAACTCTAACTTACGTCCACACAGAAATGATTTGGTTCATCATATGAAGTCAGAATACCATAAATCTTGTATAAAGCAGGTTGCAATTTCAAGTAAAATTTTACGAAGACATCCTCTGACAATAAAGTTAAATGAGCAGAAATAAAATCGACGGGTCTCTTGGCAACCAATAATCTAACATTTACGCTGATGGATACCCTAAGATCTCTTTGTGCTGATATATTTCTGGACTCCGAAATTGCAAAAAGTTTAAGTATTCACAAAAAAAATCCACTACGATCAAGAAAAATGTTCTAGAAAATTCATTTGCCAACGAAACTGTAAATTTAATTGATGAACCTGGGCATTTATTGTCCTTGGTTATAGATAAAACCACTGATCATAGTTCAAAAAAACAATGCGCTTTTACAGTTATTGTATTCAATAACGTCACAAAAATGGTCTCCACACACTTTTTTGATGTGGTAGAAGTGTCTTCAAGCACAGCTACGGTCCTATTTGACTGCCTACTGGAGTTGTTAAATGCAAAAGGTGTACCTCTTAATAATTTGATTGCCTTTTCATCAGACACTACAAATGTTATGGCAGGGAAACACAACTCAGCGTTTGCAAAATTAAAACAGGCATTGCCTCATATCGCTTGCATAAAATGTTTGTGTCATATGATAAATTGATCGGCTTCAAATTCACAATAGTGTACCTGGATTTCATGTCTTATATTTTAGAAATATTAACAAAATTTAATGTAATGTTTCAGTCTGAAGCATCTTTATTACACAAATTAAAGCCGGAAGTTGAAAGGATGCTAAAATCTATTTGTTCCCATTACTTGCAAATTTCATAAATATGTGCGCTCACAACAGGGCAATAATATTTTTTTAACCGACTTCCAAGATTCCAGTAATTTCTTGCCTTTGCGAGAAATATATCTTGGTATGGCAGCAAATGAAAGTGTTGTCAATTTACTGAAGGATCGCACTCTTTTCAATATTTATTTGAATTCATTTTATAAATCCTGTTTAGATTTTTATATTGAACTAGCGGTAGATATTGTAAGAAGGTTTGACTTCAGCGATCCTTTGTTTCAATTAATTTCTAATTTCGAACCAGCTGAAGCCCAGGCTTTCAACATTAAATCTTTAAGTGGAGTTTTTATACGTTTCCCCATTTAAAAAAAATATGTTGACCAACAAACTGTTGACAACGAATGGCGAGAACACGCGCTGCTGAAATTTAAGAGCTTAGGGTTGAAATTACTGTCGACCGATGAATACTGGCCTAAGGTTTTTAATCTAAAAAATACGTCTGGGATTTTTATGTTCAAAAATTTAGAAAAAGTCATAAGTCTGCTGTTGCTATTACCATTTTCAAATGCGTCAGTGGAAAGAGTTTTTAGCAACCTAAATAACATCAAAGCACGACACCGTGGGAGTCTCAACATTGACACCATTTCTGCTTTAATGCATACCAAACAAGGTAGAGCTAAAGCAGGGAATCTTTTAAAATTCGAACCTACTCCTAAGATGATTACTACGAAAATATGGCAAAAATAATATTCCATTCCAAATAAAATATAGACGAGTAAGGATTTATATAAAAAATTTTTTTGCACTACACTAAAATGTACACGTGGCAGCGCTTACTTATTAATTTTTTTTATTTGGTATAGTATTTGATAATTGTTTTAGAAGAATATTAAACTATTTTTTATTGTAAAACAGTGATTTTGTTATAAAATATCATATCGGAGAATTTGCGGGGAATGAGTCATAAAGAAGCGGGGAATTTCGGGGAATTAAGTGACGTGGCGCGGGGAATTAAGAATTTTTTATTGACAGCACTGATTTTTGCTTAATTTTCGCGGGTTTGCAGTAAAAAGGTTATCAGGTGAGTAAAACTAACTCCTTGTTATTTTTAGTAGAATAATTCATCTTTGTCGTTTAATCCTGCCTTATCATCACTTAAAACAGATATCTTTGTGCCTATTTTAATGGAAGATAAATCAATAAGAGCTAGTAAAATTATAGCGCTGCTGGAATAGAGGTATAGCCAATGTTACGTCTCACAGCGGTTAAACGTGAGTCGTTCAACCGTCCAAAGAACTTGGACTTGATACTAAGAGACGGGTTTTGTTCAGAAAAGGCAAGGTTCTGGGACAAAACGTTGCACACAACCACGAGACGACGGCTTTTTAGTGACTCAGGCACTGAGGAACCGCAAACGCAGTTACATAGACCCCAAAAGAAATCTTGAAGTGGTACGAGGAGCACAAGTTAGCCTGTAGATTGTGAGTTACTCCGTGAGCACCCGATTGCTCGATTGAGGTTCACTAGAAATTGCCTATCTTGGACACTACGTAACTGTAGTAGTGTAATCTTGATCCGATGAGACTCGAATTTGTCTGCATGGTGAGGATCGACGTCGGTGAATGTTACGAAGACCAGGGGAACGCTATGCCGACGTGTGGTTTGAAGAAATTATTCCTTATGGTAGACGGTCCGTTATTTTTTGGGCGGGCGTAACTTCAAACTATCATACTGAGATAGTATTCATTGAAAATGGCTCACTAAATGCGCAAAGGTACATAACAGAAATCCTTTATCAACATGCACAACCTGCACTGACTGTAATTGGTGAAAATGCCATTTACATGGACCATAATGTTCGGGCTCGCTGTTCTGGCGACTTGATGCATATATGTAAGAGGTCGATATTCGTCTTTTGGATTGGCCAGTGCAGAGCCCCGATATTAACTCCATTGAGCACGTCTGGGAGCTCCTAACAAGGCGAGTACGAGCTGGTCAACCACCTCCACGTTTCATCAGGGAGCTTAAATGTGTGAGTGGCAACACATTCCACAGGACACCTTCAAAAGCAAGGTGGGAAGCATGCCAAGACGATTACATGCTGCAAGGGGAGGTCATACTTGTTATTATTTTTATTTTTTAATGTCTTTTTTTATTAAAATATCATCAAAATACCCTTAATCCTAATTTCATTATGTCCATAAAAATGTCCATTTTAACACGACTCTCTATTTACATTGACTAAAACACCAATTCCAGGATATAAGTGTTAAAAACTGGATTCTCATTGATATTCACATATTTCTAGTCATCTAAGCTAATGACATAATAAAAATATTAAATATAAGGTAACCGTTTTTTTTTGCAAAGGAGTTTATAAATGAATATTCTGGAGTGCGGATATCCCGTGTCGGATACAAAATGTAAATATTCCATAAGTTTCGCTCATATATGTAAGCTGTTTGGTCTATCTTAAACTTATAAATATATCTTAAAATAAACGACTTTATCAAAAAGGGTTTTTTTTAATTCTAAAATATATAAGCTGTAAATAAAAATACGTTTCACCATGATATTGTTTAATTTCTCCTAAGGTTTGTTATTATAAATTATAATTATTAAATAAATTTATTCCGGTTATTGTGTAAATAAATAAACATTTATAGACTCACACCCCCGCAATAGGATTTCCTGTGCGAGGGGTGGTATGGTCGTACACCAATATGACATCACAAATACCCATGACCCAAGAACAAACATTTATCTGTCACGTAAATGTCTGCCCGGAACAGAAATCGAATCCGGGACTCCTCGCTCGACAGGCAGGATCTCTACCAACTGGGCTATTGGGGCCGTATATATTGCGATAAATGATGTGTAGGTAGTATAGTTTCTTCCTCCGCCGTTTCTTCTCTTCATCGAGATAGACCTTTTCGGAATAATACACTAGTTGAAATACACTTAACATAAGTGATAATTTAACCATGGGCTAATCTTTCCATTTATTAGAAACGTTACTAAAATAATTGTTATTAATTTTAAACTGACATTTAATAAATATCTTGTTTTCTCCATTTTATTATTTTAGAGATAGGTGTTGTTGGTAAAACGCATCCTAGATAATGACGCATAATGAAAATAAAAATATTCGTAGTATCATCTAAATCTGTTCTGTGGTTTTCACGTGATACCTACATACACAGACAGATCTTTTAGATGTAGAAAATTATTTTCTAGATGCGAGACCAATCTGAAAATATAACAATCTAATTTTGTAAAAAATATCGTTAAATGAGGGGATTAATTAATTAATTTTACTGGCACATTGTATTTCATTGTATCCATTGTGAATTTTTATTATTGACCTAATGGAAATTAACTCTTACAGGGTTAAGAATAGGAATATCTATAGGTCGGTAATATGGAAACGCATATGAACATGGAAAACAAAATCAAATATAAATTGAACTTACAATCCAATCAGTTGTAGGTTTTTCTATTAATGTTACCAATTTTAGACACAGAACTTTTAACCTACATTAATCATCACGGTAAATATACAACTGCCTTCTTAATTACCAGTATATTTTCATGATACGTACCTACATATATCCCTATATATAAGATTAATTAGCACGGTATACAACTACTTTCTTATTTAACATTACATGTTAAATGAATTATAATTAGAGAATACAGCCAATAATACGGTGGTAATAGTATTATTGGATTAACAAATTATTTCTAGCAATGCTGGTATGCTTAAAAAATGTATAAAAAGAAATTGAGCAAATTCTTGTCTGTATTTTCCAACTTTGCTCCATCTCAATAAAACCATTATAAAACGTTTTCGCTTTCTAATACTCATTCCGAATCCCTAGGCAATCGGTAAATAACTTTTCTTAGTGAATTACCGGAGGCGGTCGACGTGGTTTCCCCTACAAGACCGTCCCTCCCGCCATGCATGCGCCCTCAGTGGAGTGGGCCATTCAGTACCAGAGACGGTTCGCGAAGCTCTCACGGTGCTTCAGTTTGGCGGGTACAACGTTGTCAACCGCTCGCGTGCAGTTCTGCCACCTTCCTAACTATTTGGCGGGAACGTAAGCTTGCGATCGCGTTTTACAAATCGTAAAATAAGATTATAAATCAAGGTTTATGTGATATCGTGGACGACGACGATGGGAACGATGTTTACGATTTTGCGATGGGTCGTAGCTGTAAATATTATCTTGGTAAGCTTTTGATTGTTGTTTTATTTTATGACTGTCTGCACAGGTTATGAGTTTCTAAGGAAAGCAATAATAATGTTATAAAGTATAATGGAATAAGGATGGTAGTAAAAACGAAAATTATAACAAATATTTAATTTTGACTTATTTTGTTAGTAAGTACAGAAATACCTTTCAACACATCTTATGTATCTGAGTTAACTAAGATTGGTATATAACGTGGTACCTAATAAAAATGAGCTTGAAAAAAAATTTCACCAATACAATTCATATACAAATAATGACCGTCTTTAAAGTAAAGTAAAAAAGTTAGAGTAGATTAGTAGTAGTGAATTACATTTTAGCATATTAGCATGCAACGCGTAATAGAAACCGGAGGAAACTACATTTATGTATATCTATATATATAGTAATAATAAAATTCTAACTTATCGATTTCTGTACATGAATGATATATGAGAAAAAATATTATTACGGGTCTCTATTAACGCAACAGAACCCAAAACAATAGTTGTTAGAATTTTTGTCTGTTTATCTGTTTGTCTGTGCGTTTGTTCCCGCTTATCTCAGAAACGGCTTAACCGATTTCGTTCTCGTTTTCACTAATGTATTGCAGTAAGCGTCATTTAAAATTTAAAGTTTATTTCATTGCAATCCGTCCATTAATAAAAAAGTTATTAATTAATACATTTATTTCTAATATAAAGAATGAGAAAATCCCAGAAAAATTCAGATGTTATCTTTAAGCGGAAGGTAGTTTTTCCGAAGCAAAGCGAAGGCATTTGCTAGTAAAAAATAAAACACGTTTCAGATAAAGATCATTTTTATTTACAGAATTACATCTAATGTACTTAATGTATCACGATTTATTGGTGAATCTGTGCACAAAGCATGAAACTTACGGAAAAACAATAAAATATTTCATGAATATATCTGGGCTGGCAATTGTTGTTCTGCAATATATATTTATATTTCAGTGTATAATTAATATGTAATTTGTTAAAAACTTGACCAGTACCTATTGGACTCTATCGTAGCCTTAAACTAGACAAACTTATCGATTTATGTTGAATCTGACCTCTTCGGTCAAGTCACTCATGAGACCGTCAATAACATTAGTGATCACGGTCCTGTGTACACAACCACGATTATATCAGCAGTTTAAATCCCTGTCTGTCTGTTTGAACGCAATAACCTTTAAAATTTAAATATGGAATTTTAAACAATTCTTACCAATCGATAGAATTATTAACAAGAAAGATTTAAGTGTATGGGGAGTAAATATGATTAAGTTCATAAAACGCATGTGATCAATGAGTAACCATTGTTACTGGTGAGGTTACTATTTGTAGAGATGAGTAGAGATCAAGTTTCCGTAAATAATATAGCGAGGGCGGGTAACTATAGATGTAAAGATATATAATTCTTAGATGAATATGAAATACCTACAGTACTTACGTTACGAGTACGTGTAGAAACCGCCTTCATCTCCACCCTATTTCTGCTGTGTAGCGTCTTTTGCGATTCGGTCACAAGGGTGTGTAATTGTTAATGCTAGCATTCTGAAACGTTATGAATTCGGAAAATGGAACTCATTTATAACACATGTTATTGAAACGCTCATAAAAATCGATGACAAGAATCAATATATTCAGTAATTACTATCACAATATTTCTGCACATGCAAGTTCGCGAGTTGACAATAACGGCGGTCTGTAATTCACTCTTGCATTTCACTCGCTTAAGTGCCTACAACATTTTTTAGCCTTCGAAACCAAAATTAATCTTGCGCAATCCATCATTCTCCCCATTCTGGATTATGCCGATGCCTGCTTTTTAGATGTCACTGAGGAGTTACTTAATAGGCTTGAACGGTTACAAAACCTCTGTATTCGTTTCATCTATAATCTCAAAAAATATGATCACGTTTCAGATTTTCGCAAGCGCCTTAAGTGGCTTCCCATCCGTTTTCGTAGAAATACTCGTATATTATGTCTCCTTTTTAATATTCTGCATAACCCCAAGTTTCCTTCTTACTTACGCGAACGCTTTTCATACGCCCGTCCCTCCTTTGCTCCTTGTCGTACACACACTAGATCACTACTCAAATTTCCATCCCACAAGACGTACGCGTATTCTCGCTCTTTCTCTGTCCATGCTGTCAGACTGTGGAACTCTCTACCTCCGAGCATCCGAAGATCAGCCTTCAAAAGATCTGTCAAAAATCACTATTTGTTAATTTATCAATAGTTAATGCTCTTTTTTTTTTCCTTCTCTCTCCCTTTCTACTTATTTTCAATTTATTGAATTATATTATACATCCATAGTATTCTATTATATATATGTACATTTATTAATCATATATAATGCACTAAGTTCGCTGCTCTATTATTACATTTCATGTTACGGGGCTACTGGAAGAGATTTCGTTGTGAGATAAGTAGTTCCCTTGTATTCCATATTTCATGTTAACCTCTGTTTCATTATCATTATGCATAAATCGTTAAATAAATAAATAAATAAATAATTCCTGCCTTCTACCCTCTGACATTTCTCTGGTAGAAATCTTCTTTTCTCTTCTTCTTTGTTATTTTAAAGTAGAAAAGTATGGAGTAAAGAACAGAGTAAAGACTCAGATATGACGGAGTACTAAATAATTGTTACATTGTAATACGATCAATTTTGAACACACAGAGGCATACAGTTCGGATTAGCCTTCTGTAGAGCATATCTCTTCGTAATTGAAGAGGGCTGGAACCCTCGATGATGGAGAGGTTAGAGGCCAACCTAAGTATCGGCTGTTCTTATGCTACCTAAAAGTCTTTGATCAACAACCGCCCTAGTCCACAGTTGCTTGACCCGTTCAATCCCTTATAACTGATAAAAGCTGTCGAAGCTTGAGCGGTTCATGTTCGAACTGAGGTACAAGCAATGTATGATTGAATAAACGAATGAAGGAAACATTTAAATTCAGACCATAGCGCAAATGTAACGGTATTGAACCTGTACGTTAAATATTTTCTTTGTGAAAGACGCTAAATCCAATGAACAAATTTAGATAATTATGAACATATTTGTCACTTATATTATGAATCATTGCCTAGGATACGTTTCATCTCGAAAATCGATCTGTTCCCGCGGAATAGAAAATAAAACTTAGTTTGGTATTTCTGTTAAGAAAGTAGTAACAATTGTTCTGACTGCTATTAAGCAGCTGTTGTATTAAATGAATATGTTTCTAAAATATTTAAATATTTATATAATTATAATAAAATATTTTATAGTTCTAAAATATAAAATTTACATTTTCAAAATTGTTTACTACATTGCCATTATGAATTAAATTATTATTACATAAAATTGTGTAGAATTGAAATAAAATGGAAGAATAATACAAATAATTATTCATAATTACAAATTTTACAAGTATAAGGACTGTTATAAATCCGCGTATTAAGGTCAACATTTTATGTGTTGAGTTCTTGTAGCATAAATAATTGTGTTCAATAATTAAAATAATTACCCCATCCAAGAAAATAAGAAAACCAGTTAATGAAAAATGGATTAATAAAGTTATATTAGGGTGGATAGATTAATGTCACGATCATATGAATCAGGGAATTTTTCTTATATTCACGCTTACTAAAATCCTCAGTTTACAATAGTTTAAATATTTTAAAATAAGAATTAACATTTAAAATAAAATATTACAACGTATGTTATAGCTAAAGTGAAGTGCAGTAGGTGGAAATGATCTACAGTTCTTTATAATTTTGGCATAACTTTACCCACAGCATGCATAGGCTCCAGTATATTTGAGCTATTAGTGGAATATTGGAGCGTAATCTATCGCGCTTTTCATATGCAAAGCCGCAAAGATGGGTATTAGTAGTTGACTCGCATATCGGAAAGGTTAAACGAATCGAATAAAGTTTGTTTACATATAGGCCATGCCAGTGCTATCAAAGTGACCTTGACGTATTGCATCCTAACGCCATTACTACTTTAAATCTCTTCCTAAGGGGCTCATGCAAGATTTAGGATTTAATGTACTCGAAATTTTGTAGTATTTTAAGTATAGACTCCAGAAGTGTATGCCTACACTGAAGTCAATTAGTTAGGTACTCTATTAGTTAGGTACCTCCTTCCGTTTTGGGTAATTCGCTCTTTAGACCGTCTATAGGGAATCACATGCTATTTTAGTCTCTCGTTAGTCTTTATTTTATTAATAGTTTAAAGTAACTATAGAAAATAATGAAACCTAAGGTCAAAAATATATCTAAGTATATCTCTATAGATAGAGAAATTTGAACAAATTTAAAATAAGTATAAGTGTAATATTGATAGAAGTTTAAGTTGTTTATTTAAATAAATTATTGAATAATTCTATGAAAGAAAATAAAATACATAAATGTAATGTATGTTATTGATTTACAACTTACTACAAGCGTGCGTTTAGTCCATTACTATACGATACCGATCTCGTGGTAACTGTAAGTGTTGCAACACTGCATCGTGCATGGGGCTTTGAATGATGTTCGCTCAGAAGCAACTTCAGTTTTTTCTTCGTTATCAATAGGCTCGTGTCAGCGCGATTTCAATACATAGGACGTGATGATGCAATCTTGAGTAAAACGGAATTTAGAATTATTACTTTACTAAGAGATATTAGTTTGCCTTAAAATTATAATATGTTAACACACAATATTGCTAGCACCTATCAAGCGGTAGTTTGACCCTGCGTGACAGTTTAAATACTTATTTCCAAACCCTGGTAATACCCGATTCAATTGATAATATATGATTCATCGGAAGGGACCTACGCGTCAATTCAGGAAAGTTAACGGATAATGATTTTCATATACCTAGTAATAACTAAACAAAATTAAACATAAAAGCGGTTTTCACTGGGTACCTATTTCTTCAAATATAGCGTGGTAAAGTTAACCGTTTAAAATGTATGGTGTGAATTAACGGTAAGCAAATAAAGTCAAAACCATAGAAAGTAAAAATAGTTCTTTGGCTGGACCCTAATATATGTACAGGCTACTATGTCAGGTTTGTAGAATTAAATTACTTCCTGAACATTTCCCAACTAATCGGCGTAACGAGCAAATATCGCAGTGATGGAAGGCATATATCTCGAAGGACGGATTTAGCTGCATGCGACGAAGAACCGCTAGCTTTCGTATCAATTACTAGCGCCGCTCGGCTGCACCAATTACTGGCTCTGGTTCACATGATGCCTGTTCATAAGCGTGTGATTACCAGTGAAATGCATTTCAATATAAATTGTAGTTGTTATATTTATAGCACAAATAATTGGTATACAATTCTCGAATTATTTATTACTAGCTGAACTCGGTTGCGCTACGTAATGACTAATTTATTAATAAAATAGGCTTTTCTTTCAAAATACCGAAAATGTAACCCATATTCTATCCAGTAGTAGCCGAGTCTATAAGTGACACAAATAATAAATCTGATTTAGATGATATAAATATTAATATCAATTGGGTATTAGTTAATGCAGTCACGTTTCGCAGTGGCTAATATCATTATAAACATATATATATATATATTTTCAGAGATATATTTAAATGAAATCTATAAACGACACATTTAACTTTCATTTAGAAACTTCAAATGAAAGGTAATAAACTGTAGGTCTTTACTCGTGCATGCTATTCCAGAGCAGATTGCCGAAGATGTTAGCTCTCTACTCGAAATTAAGCGGCATCGATCGATCAATCAATCAATCGATTGACCGATCAAGTAATCGATTGATGCATGGAGCGCATAGTAAATGTATTAAGATTAATTACGGCGGTAAACAAACTTAAATATGAATTTTAGATAAAAATAATTAAGCAGTAATTTGTATAAACTTATTCATGTTCATAATTCATCATGGTTATAGTTAAGTGAAGAATTTAACTTAACTCGTATAAATCTCACTTAAATATTAAATTATTATAGGTTGTGATTTGTTATCATTGCAATGGTGCGTGATAATACCTACGTTATATGAAGCTGCATCATGTGTCTGGTGATAATTTAATTACGGAGGGTATCTTATTAATTACCGATCAACAAATTTTAATGTGCAGAGAGGCCTCCTAGTAAAATTCATGGAATTTTGATTAAAGCTTTACTACAATGTAGTGCTTGTGCTATAAAAGTGTTTCCAGAATCTGTGGAAATAGGAAAATGGAAAGAATGAAAAATAGAAAATTAATAAAAATGTTCTGTATGTTCGATATAATGGTATACTTAATTGTATTTATATACTAGTATCTTGACCGCTGCATCCGATTGATCGGATTCAGATTGAGTTTAAACGGATTTAAACGAAGATTTCCTAAAATTTATACTTAAACTGCCTCATTAATAATTGCAAAACTGTTAAACAAATCGATTTCCAAATGTAATCCAGCTGAAAGCTTTAAGACTTGTCTCAAATCGTATGTCGTAAGACAGGTATGATCAATTGTTTCCATGTGAAACTTTGTTAGTCAATATTTATCCACCCTTAGTTCAAATACCAGCCACGTTAATGTTTTCCCCGCTAGTAATCGAACCGGGAACCGTTCGGTTGGTTAATTAATAATGTTAATAATGTTATGTAGTTACTTAACATGCGACAACAAATTCAATTCATTTAATCATTTAGGTATTCTGTAAATACACGTATGCACGTCATTTTTTGTTTCTACTACCATTTCAAAAAGGTGCTTTAACATCGAGAAAAAGAAACGGCGAAAGAAACTCCCCAGCACATCTTTTAAAACTACACATCACAATTACAGAAGTAAGGTGAAACCTGCGTGGAACTGGTTTCGACACTATTATATCCAGGCGTCCTTGTCAGTAATATAAAGCATTATGGTATCCATTCTGTGACTTTTACAATTCTTCGAGAGAAATTAGTTAATCATATGTATGTATGGGTTATTGCAAACCCTTCACGACATGGACTAAAAGCTTATTCGTCCGTACGCATTTCCATTTGCTAAATAATAATATTAATAGTTTTTGTTTTTTTACAAAATAATATAACATGTTTTTATAAAATCTGGCAACTCTAGCTCGGAGGTTGATCAGCGCCGCGCGTGGGAATCATCTCCAGCCGTGCAATTAGGGAATGCCGGGAGTAAGGGTGCTCAATTACCTTCAGAGGGCAATGTTTTTATTGCGATTCTCCTTCACGATACGCCATCAAACGTTCCATGTGGGCAAACAAAGTCGGCACATACGCCGTCTACTTTTATTACAATTTTTACGATTTCTATCCATGTGGTAGGTACTTTTACTACTTTCATTTGTTCACGGCAGGCTTAATTTTGAAAAGCATGATGGGGACGTCTTTTTATTGCGCAATTCATGTGATTTACATAACATTCCTTGTACGTACAGCCACCCATGACTCTACTGTTATTTTTAGTGCCTATATAAGTAACTATATATTGTTTTGATGTTTTCTTTTGAACGTCAATATTGTGTCTTTCTGTGTGTAAGCATGACTATATGTTTTGTAAACGGACGATATACGAACGAAATGCACCTTAGGGTTACGGAGCCCTATATCTATCGGTATCCAGGGAAAAAGTTTTATTCGATTAGCCACGCGTCTATTTGTCCGTCTGTCACACCCAGTCTTCTTCCGCCGAATCTACCATACGAAAAGAGTAAAACAATGTGATACGGTAAATGATTTAAAAACAAATGAATAACCGTATTCTGATTCTGATGTAAGGATATTAAAATTAATATAAGATTTTTTAACACCTTATCCGAAACTAGTCAACGTATAATTTAAAAAAAAAATTGAATGGAATATAAGTCCTATCTATATTTATAGGAAAATCTATATAAAAATCCTTAGTCCTACAGAAATGGGAAAATATTCCAAGAAATGTTTACTGTACAGCACCTTACCTTGCGTGAGTCCGATTTGAACTTAATGGGGTTTTTACTGAACAATAAATACGAGCAACTGCTATTTAAACTAACTAATAAATTCGATGCGGCCTTTTCTTTTTATGATGTTGTATTTCAGAGGAAGAATGGACTAAATCAATTCCTTAAAATAACTTTAGTAACAAGTATATTACAACCAAGGTCCCGTTGTATGGAATAACTTATCACAATTTGTAATAAGCTTTAAGATTATATGACATTTGTTACGTTTTGATATTTTTTACCTCAGTCTTACATTCGCGGAATGTTGCGTCAGACCTCAAGCATTTTCCTCACGTTCCCGTTGGTAGTGAGTGTTTGCAATTTATAGAGGTAGAATAGGCAATAAGAAAACAATTGAAAAGCTTAAGCTATTGACGTTCAACAGACTTACACAGACAATACAAATACAATTTTGTCTTACTAACAAAATGCATCGATTGATTCTTGCAATCTTTTTTCACGCTCGATGAAACAAGCGAAAAGAAAAAGATTCTGTGCTGTAGAGGTATGCAGGAATGTTAGATATTATCTTCTGATATTTTTTGAATTTTTTGTATATGATTTTCTGCTGTAAATTATAACTGAGAATATACTCTTTTTCTCTTTTTGTCGTTTTTATTTTTTTCAAAATTTTAGGCTCCGATTTCTGTTCGCATGCTTTTGGTCGGAAATAACGAATTGGAATGATAATTATTCGTGCATATATTTGAATAATTGTTAATTAATTTTTGAAATTTTACATAAGAATTTCTATACATATATTTCGTCCCTCATAACGAGTTGCTTTTATTAAAATTAACAAAAAGTCAGTTACCGCTTTAAATAAGTAAATTCAGACTCGTTTGGTTCAGAAGATTCGGAAAAACCCGTGGGACAGATAGGCACGCGAAGAATTTTATAAGAGTTCAGTTTTTTCCTCTGATATACGAATCTCTGATCAGATTAATTAATTATAGGCTTCGTGTTTGCTTATCCTACTTTTATAGAAACAACAAACGCACACATCGTTGCAAATGTTGTTGTTTAAGCTACTTTTTGATTATGTTGTTCCCGCATGCAATCTTATCTTGTGAAAATGAATATGGCAGCATCACCACAAGGTAACCACAGTAATGTCGACTGCGTGCCTTTACACGTTGTGAGGATTCCAGAGATACATCTACATATGTAGCAGTTAATTTGAATTAAAATACATGTTAATTTAAATTTATAAAAGATTAATTGGTTATTTTGTCGCATATATCATAAAATCGTAAACTATGATAATACGGCTTTTTATGCATCTTAATGTATTATAAACATGAATCTTTTGGAAAAGCCTTATTCATGGTAAAAAATTCAATATAACATATAAACAAGTGTCCAGTGGAAAAAGCCTAAGTGAAGTCGCAGATAAAAATAGGTACTTTATACATATATTTAGTACTATACATTTGCGAATATATCTTTGCTAATAACATGAAAATTAAGTGGGTTTTAAAAATAAGATATATCAAACTCCCTGAATATCACACTAAAGAATATGAAGTTACATTAAAATAATATTTATAAAGTCAATAGCAATAAAAATACACACACTCACACACACACACACATATATATATATATATATTTATATTTATTTATCTATTTATTCAAGTTTAGTTAAAAAATGTATTGTTCTTGTTTAGTATTTATATAAATCTCAGCGGTTTCTATATTAATAATATTGTTACAAAAACATAGTAAAAAGCATTTATTAGTATTATACACATTTTTATTATAAACGGGTATGCAGAATGTAGTGTTATTTTCTACGCAAATATTTCATATGGATCACGGTCACGGCGAAACTGGTGGTGGTCGAAATATCGGCGTACAATACATATCATAAACTGTAAACCGAGTGGTTTACGAGTTAAAAATACTAAAGAATCAGTCATGGGAGAACGTTCAGTCAAGGCAACTAAAAATTAAATACTAAGAAAACTGCATAAATACACGCTTGCTCTTGAGAGGCACTGCTGCAATAAAGTGTAAATCATTATGCTGTAAGTGCAACAGCAGACGAACTAAGTATCAAACATTCCGTCTCGCAGGCTCGCATGTTTACCTCCATGTAGGGTTACCAGGTGAAAAAATTTAAAGTAACGTCAAAGAGCTGATTTAAATAAAAATAAAAAATCTAACTTTTGATACAACTTGCGTGTTTCTATCACATAAATTGTATTGAATTTTGTTTGGTATGCCGCCTATTTGATGTATACGCACTTCTCGACGCAAACGCGGAGTTGCAGTTATACGAGTACTGGCACACTTTTTATGTTCGTTATTGAAAAATCTAGACATTATCAAAGTCCAGCCAGAATCCTGGCAAGTACAAAAATTCTCATATACCGACAAATTCAGATGTCTGGTAACCCTAGTTCTATGATTATATTTTGTTCCCTTACTGTTATACGTATGGAGCACTTGTGTGTACGTTCGTTATGTTAACTTAGCGCAAACGAAAGTTCTCTTTAGGATTATTCTTTTGTTGTTTGTACGTATATTTATTAATAGAATGTGGGGCGGTTTACTGCAAAAAAAGTGGACTCTGTAATTGTTCTCATTCAGTGAAATAAAAGTTTATCCTCCTTTTTTTATTTGTTCTTATACATAATACATAGTATAAAATGTCTACAAGGTTTAAAGGTATACATGCACGTCAATATTTACAGAAGATATAAAAAAAGTTTCGTAAAAAATATAATTTCGAGCGCTTTCATTTGCTAACACTGACTAAACTTTACGAGATAGATCAACACGTTGTCCTATGGAATTGTGTATTTTAAAAATATCTACAAAAAAGCCCGGGATGGCATATATCTATCTGTATTCTACAAATGTACACAGTGATCATTATTATACGATTGTTTTTTTTTTGTGGGATATACTTTCGAAGTTATTTTGTTCAATACAATATTAAACTCTCTTTAATGACCATGCAATATGATTAATCATTACAGTGTTTTTAAAAGCTCTGTGTAATAACAATATATTTTAATACTAGTATTTCGAAATTATTATTAGAATTTGTATTTTCTAAGAATAGTTTTAATATAAAATACGTAATAATAACACATATTTTGAAAAAAATGTCTCATTTTACTAAGTGATAATATTGTGTATATGTTGTCACCACGACCGCATATTATACATCGCTCAGAAAATACTTTTTTGTTCCCACCGCATATTCAAAGGGCACGCGCACTTTTGTATGTAACTTCAATTTTATGCAGCATGGTTTCTTGACCAGTGTATTCACGTACAATAAAATATAATAAATAACTAAGTAAGTAATAAATGCATGTCAAAGATAAATTAAAATTTCGTTTTATTATTATACCTACATTAAATATTTAACTATCTACGGAACCTCTGAAGAGACATGTTTGAATAAATGTTTATAAAGTGCGAAAGTGATACGTATTGTAGTACGCTACAATGTCAATGACCCAATCCAATTATTGTTACATAATAGATAACTTTTTCAGATTAAATTGGTTTTTTACAGCATTATCCAATTTACGACGGCAGTGTGATTGAACATCAAACGAACTTTACCAAGAGAATTACGATGACAATTATATGAACGGCTTCATTCGAAAAGACCTCCGGATATCAATTTAGTTCACCGTACGCGATGTTGAACGATTGAAGCGAAGTAACGCGTATAAACATAACATACAATTAAGTTATGTCAATGGCAAAAACTAAAGCAAAAAGTACTCGATACTACATAGGCTTTGTTGATTTCTCAAGTAAGCCACATGCTAGAGTCGCAAGTTATTTTTTCATACTGCATTTGAACCACAGGCTCTGCACACTTACGTTTAACTATTTTACTGTTTTAAAGGCAGAACCATTCTTAAAACGAATACCGCGAGCCTTAATTTAGCTTCGATATACCCGTTATTTTTACCGAGGTGTATTTTTGCGTTTACGGAGAAGTGTACTTATCTTTACTGTTTAGTTAGCATTAGATTATATAATGTGACATAATATTATGATATTTACAAATTTAATAGACAATTAGAAGCATCTCATCGCGGTCTTCATACGTATTCATAAGCATATATAACCAAATTTTGATGAGATTATAGTTAAAAATACTTAACCGTTAGCACAAGACTACTTGAAATGTAATGCAGCTTTTAAATTAAAAGAAAACTGAAAATCATTCTATTAATACTTAACTACAGTAATTAAATAATTATGTATAAAACATCTTCAGATACACTAACTTTCACTTGATATTAATGTTACCTGTAAAATGTAAATACATATAAGCTAAATAATGTAAACTTCTAATGTAACATATCATATAAACGGTAATTCAATTTTATATTTGCATTAAAAATATTACTTGTACATCAAACGTGGAATTAATTTAAAATTACAATTACTGAAATTCGCGTAGATTTATATAATTACATCAGAAACCAACTCGCCGGCTACTAACAATAATGGAATGATGTTGAGCATAAAACTATATCTGTATACTGAATACTGAATCTACAATCTATACATTCAATATTTTTATTTAAATTTAATGCAGGTAGATTTTGGTATTGATATAGAAGCTAAAACAACTTTTTTGTTAAATGGTCTATGTGAAAATATTTAGATGATATTAGATTCGATAGACATAATATTACAATTTTATTCAAGTAAATTATTGTGTTCCCGCGGGATAGCAAATTAAACTTAGGATCGACATTTTGTTAAGGGGATAAGTAATGTTTTTAGTATGTTTTTGTAACAATTTCAATAAATAATGTTGTTTTCAATTTACATATAATTGAAAAGTCCTTTGCAAAATTTTCGAAGGTTTTTTGAAATTTACTGAGCAATAACTATTCATTTACTGTTATAATTACCGATTATTGGGGTAAAGATGTTATTTATGAAACGCCTTGTAAAAATGAGTATCAGTTATTATGGTTTCAGGATGCGTTTGTAACCGTAATTAATAAGGTATTTAACACAACTGCAAGTCCAAATTTCTATTTAGAAAGGTACACTTAAAAGTATATTGCTAAAGATTTTTATA
Source organism: Megathymus violae (assembly GCA_003671415.1). NCBI lineage: Eukaryota > Metazoa > Arthropoda > Insecta > Lepidoptera > Hesperiidae > Megathymus > Megathymus violae. The sequence goes on from PDGT01000001.1 coordinate 7,817,643, forward strand.
AGTAGCCACTCTTATTAACTCCATGTCTATTTATCAAACTTCATTCTTGAATTGTTGTTAGTATAAAATCTATAAATAAATTTTTAAAATAGCACTGATCTTAAATCAGTTCATCTTGTTAATCGTCAGGGCAACGAACTCTGTTATTGGCATTTGAAAAATAAAGAACTTTGCACGCATTGTGATTGAATGAATTTCGTCAGAGCACAATGAGAAATGTTATATTTCGTGGTACACCGAATTAGTAGCACTGTTATCTGTCTGGTTTTCAGCTTTTTTACGTTTATCCTCGTTTTACAGTAGCGAAGCTACTGTTTCACTATAGACATTTTATACTAAGTGGAAACCAAGTCTTGTCTTCATATTCAAAAAATTTTAACCTTATTATTAATAGATTTCGTTGTAACAGTAGCCATTGCGGGCATAACCCTCACAAATATAAATAGAAAACTGCATTCGCTTCTTTACATAAAACCTACGCCTTACATTTAGAAATAGCACCCCACATTATTTCTAGTTCTATGAATTAGAAACATAATTATTAATTTATTATAAGGTGTATATTATAATTTTATTTACTGCCCTCTTAATAGAATGACCATATTAATTTTTATTTCCTCTTGCGTAGAAACAGGTTTATATCCTGAATGAAAGTATGTTAAATTATGATCCATAATATGAGTTACTTATGCCAAGTATCATCCAAATCTGTTAAGCGCTTTTATTGTGAGACGTGGTCAGTTAGACGGAGAGACAACAATACCAAAAACATACGTTTTTACCTTTGTATCGATAACAAAGCTTACAGATTAATATTTCCAAAGAATATTCAATAGACACATTCTGCCTCTATGACTTCCTCGGTTTCCTTAATCACTATTGATTCCGTTAAATAATTTCGAATCGATAGACAATAATAGATGTTCTAACAGCGCACGGTATAGGGTCAGATTTTATATCGTTTATTCGTACATGTAGTCTATTTTGATTTTTTATCCATTCATAGGTCAGGCCAGTCCGTTAAGAAAGGCTCGAGGTGTTTAAATTCTAGAGCACACGATATTTGAAACACTTAAATAGTTTTTATACTTGTTCTTTAATCGTATTATTGTTAAGTAGTTTTTGTTTGGTTTGCAATTTTTTAATAAGTGAATGAAGGTTTTATTATTTATTTTTAATTTACTCTTGCAATTGACCTCAGAAATAGCAAACGGACGTATAGTTGTTCTAATGTAAAGTTACTTCTGGAGTCCAATGAAGTCCATAATCAATTTAGCTGGTAAGTTCCTGTTGAACATAATTTAGTTTATCGCCTTGTACTGTTTGTATAGACTAATAACGCTCCTCGATTTTTAGTGCACAGGGAAGACCCATTTCTAGTTGAAATGCGTCGTTATTTTTGAGCAGATTTGCATCAATAAATGAAGTGATAATCAAGTGATTCATGTAAAGATACATGAAGTTATTAACGAATTATATACTTGGGAAACAATTTTTTGTTATGTTTTTATACATTCCTTATTTACATGGACCCCGTCATCCAGATCAAATATTTTTAATGTACGACGAAATCTTTTAAACGATTTACATTTTATTTTTCCTGACTCTGTTTATTTTCACTTATTATATATAAAACAGAAAGCTACTAACTTATCAGTTAAAGGACGCATACCCTGATGTTAATTTTTAGATATAAGACACAGAGTAGAACAAGACCTTTGAGCGGAGTCTTTGCACTCGACCCTCCGGCAACTAAATATGTTAAGCAAGTGTCGTGAATGGATTGGTCTGGTCAGCGGTACCGTTGCGTGAGTTGCCGTCAATGGTCAGGTTGCTAGTCGACCCTGATGCCCTATCGATCCATATAAGTGCAGCCTACATCCTCGAGACACAACAATTTTCTTAGCGCAATTTATTTCAGCCAAGGCGTTTAAATATGCGGACTTGAAAACATCAACGGTTAATTTAACTCGTGGGACCTTTAACCTTTTTACTATTTATTACATTTTTGTACAGTTAACTATAAATTTTGCTGGTTTAATGAGGTTTTACGTTCCGTAGTTAAGAAACGGACACGATAATAAAATTGTAACTATGCAATCTTTCAATAGTAATAAATAACCAAGTGACTATATGGTAACTATATGAGTTGGCCGCAACTGGCTCAACTTCATGTTTGTGTTTTGGAGGGTACTTCAAACCAGTTTTTGTCACTGTAAATAACACTCATCGTAGACTACATAAGAAATTCCGACTCGGTACTGGAGCATTCCAAGCTTATTCTATTACCAAAAGACGCGTAGTCTGCTGAAGTCTATTTATCTATTGAAGCCAAAGGTAACATAAATATGGTTAAATGAAATTATACTACTAGTAACCCGCTCTTGCTTAACTTTAAAAATTTCCTATCGCTCGGGAACACATTCATTTCCCGACCCTTAAATTATGTATAAGACCCATAATTATAAGCTAATAAAATACCAAGCATTATCCAAATCTTTTTAGTGGTTTTAGTGTAATACGTGGTCAAGTATACAAAAAATCCAAAAAGAAATGTTTTGACCTCCATATCGATAACAGAGTATATTTACTTTATTAAAATATCCAAAAATATTGAATGTACAGATTTGGCCTTATAAAGATAAAGCCTAAGTTAAAGCTGTAATGAACTTAATTATTAGTATAGATGTGATGCTTCGGGATTTAGTCTTAGTTACATTTTAATGTCCCTCCACATCAATCTTCTTACAATTTTTTTCAGCTAGAGGTCGTGAAGAGATGATTGAGGAGTAACATGATGCTGTATGCCAATGAAATGTAGTTAATTGGTACATCTTTGTTTTTTGCCAGTGGAAGCGTTTAATTCAATTACGGCAATGACAGGCGATGTCAGCTTGGACGTGGCAAGCGGCAAAAAGTTGGCATGAATGATCGAGTCTAAGCTTATCTGTTTTAACATCTGACAAACGACCCAATTACTCAACACAGTTAATAAAAGAAATCAGGATAGAAGTTATTATATTAATTAACACTGCTAGTTCCAACACAAGAGAGTTAGTCATAAAAACCTAACGGTTTGGGTGTACATATCTACTTTAGGTCCCGTTACTAGAATGTACACTGTTCAGTTTGCCTTAAGGGAAACATAGAGCCATTATAAAAAGAAAGATGCTGCAAATGTGCTGCACCTGTAAGGAATCGTGTTGATAAAGGACTAGTCATACTAAATTCATTTATAGTTTAACAATTATAATAATATTTACTTGAGAAATTCATACATAATAATGAATAATTAAAACTTGACTAAAGATTGACCAAATGTATCACTGATCGAGATAAACAATAATTTGATAGAGTAGGTAACAAGTATCAACTTGTTCTCAGGTCTTCGTTTGTAGTATCGTAATATTATACATCCATAACATACACATTGCAAATGCTAGTACGTAAATGTGCTTAGTATTTCTTTTATCTTCAGTCTATCATTCTCCTTGTATTATATAGAATGGAAGAATATTATAGTTTTTTAGGAGATTCTTCCATTTTATACAATACAGAGAGAATGATAGACTGAAGATAAAAGAAACAATAAACACACTGAATACCATTTAAAAAACTAAGTATAGGACAAATCAATGTTATATATAGTTTAATTGTCCTATCACACGTGATATACAGTGGAAGTATTTTCTTAATTTAATATAGTTTTAAAGAAAATATTCTGATAAATTCTATCACATTCGTCATTGGATAAAGCACACGTTTATCTTCATTTCCAAAAATCAATGTCGTTTTCGTTGTGGTGGCCGGTGCCCCTCGCTAGGGTGGCAGCCACCCCCGCTCTATAAATCACTGTCCGTTTGCCGCATTTCTATATCGACAAATTTAATCACAGTCGAAGACACGATGACAACAGTCGTAACACGTGACCTGGTAGGAAATACACTGTGTTGAATTGTACACAAATGTCAGCAACCATGCAGTATTTGTAAATCTTTGTATTTGTGAATAAATAAACATGTTTCGTCTTATGAGGCAAAAATAAAAGTATACGCTTATATCTGAATATAGAATATTAAGTTCCCCTTTAGGTTAGACTCGTGCATTGACGAATTGTGATTATTGGTACGATTTAAAATTGCATGAGAAATTATACAACTAAATTATAAAAATAGCTTTATGAAAATTGATAAAATCTATAGGAATTTAAAGTTGCTTGAATATATAATAATATATTTTTGAATAATGTTTTTAATTGTTTACTTAAAAATACAGGTACACTCGTTATGTAACATCATATGTATTAATGAACTACAATAATATAAATAAAAGGGCATATTGAATATAACGTTCATCATTATTGCAATATTTTCCTTTTTCTTCCTTGTTTTCTTTCTTTACTTAATTGAGTATTGTCTGTATAAGATAAAAAGAAGGAAAAAATATATATTTTCGGCTATAGGTGCATTAAAGAGATATTAGCGATAGGGCGAGGATATATGCGTTAATACCCAATTATAGCATCGGTAGATAGGCCCAACTTTCGGAAAGAGGATTAGTTTTCCAACGACGGTACAGGGGTGACTCTGCACTCTATTGAAATGCCCTGATCGTGCCATTGACGGGTCAATGTTTACTACTCTTATACAACACAGAAGATTTGACGATTAATCCATACTATATACAAAATTGTATACTAAAACTTAAATGTTTTTTTTTTTCAATATTTAATATTCAATCATGATCCTACGCTATTTGAAGTTTAGTTCAATTCATTCAACATTAGTATAAAATACATCTATTTATTTAGTCGAGACAATGATTCATTGCAATAAAAGGTTCAGGTATTTGACTCTCAAGTGCTATTATAATTAATTACAATGTGTATTAAAATAATAATTGGATGTGTAGTATTAATCTACTTGAAATATTTAATTAGTTCTAGATAAACAATTACTTACACGATGATAACGTATAATAATATTAATATAATCATATATATGTACAAAATAATAATGTACATGTGAAATGATAAAAGTATTTTTTTATAAAAGGAGCTATCATTCTGAAAATTATCCTCCGCATATACACAAATTCACAAAATTCGCATTTTCTTTGTAATATAAGTATAAATATAATATGTACCTCTACACATACATCACATTCCCCTCTAAGGTATAGAATACGTAGATTACTAATAGAAACAACAATTAAATACGCGTTATTACTATTTATTACTAACAAATAAATTAAAGCTTATAAGTGAGCTTTCATCTTGAATGGCATCGCGTCCCATCAACGATCCCTTATGCTCGTTTGTCATCTAGTAACTAATATATACTATATATAATATAACTAATGTATAAATAGAATTAATAAGCGCATTGAAATTACTTTCAATCACAATAATCACCCATTTCCTCCTCAGTCTAAACTGTCTTGATAGTCCTTTAGAAAAATCTTGGCCAGGTCATGGCAACAACGTAGACTACTATCTTAACTTTGAACGCGTTCGAAGCTGTAGGTACACATATAAGTTCTTGAATAAAAAAAAGCTGCAACCAAGTTGCCGAATACTGTATAACTAGAAGGACAAAAAATGTGTTCCTGAAGCAAAGACAAATATTGAATTAGCGAAGCAAAGTTACTGTGTAATATATAAAATTATATACCTACTTCTATGAAAACAATAAAAATCAGAATAATTGGTGCCATAAAATCCCGAGCCCATTATACTACTCTCGCCCCCAATGCCTTGTGTATAAAGCCAAATATCGTATGAACGGATTTTTATTACCTGCGTCATCAATTGTCCTTTTGTTACCTAAGGAATGTTGAATGGATGAGAAATTGAGTTCTAGAAAACTCGGAAAGCAGTGTAAATAGAGGGCATAGCCGCTCGCGGCTTATTCAGTTTTCGAATAAGGAAGCGAAGAGTTCTCTCTACGAAGCGAAATACCAGCGATCAACAAGTGCAACTGACACTATTAAGCATTGCTAGTGCCTGTATAGACAACAGCGTAATAAGGTCTTTGAGAAACTATTTTGTCATTTTAATGAACTCGTACATTATGACTCGTAACAATAATATATATTGTTCTACCGCCAATAAGCGCTGACGTTATGTATATGGTGGGTGTTCTTGACTTCCAGTTACAAAGAGAAACAAACGTAAATTAGTGATTATTGGACTGAAGTCATACTTTTGATACAGTGATATGTATGAGATCTCAGTAGCTCAGCATGATAATTCTGTAATGTCACATATGAAAGTCACAAATGGTCGGCGCGATTAGGTTATTAGAACGCTAGGAATTTGCCATAATAATTACCGTAGATTATGTTTCAGCCATTTAATATGCCTAACCTTAACACTTAATATTATTGTAATCTCACGGCAGAATCAGCGGCGCAATTCATTTATGAAATTATGGAATCATCGTGTAATTGTCAGAACTTATTTTTTTGTAGAACCAATCTTAAACACAGCTATAGAATAGTGAAATATTATAGAAAAGTATTTGAAAAATTTACCGCTCGTGATCACGTTATTAAAAGTAAAAGCAACGTGACCTGCGTTATTATAAATTCCCCGAATAGGTTGAGTGCCGCTGGTCTAGACGACGTGAGGGTGTGTGGGGGAGATATTAATATTGAGAAATGTTATCGTCATATTCAATTCGCTATGAGCTCATCAAATACCTTCACGGGAAAATTGTGTCTGCGTTTTGGAATTGTACTACCTATTTGATTAATTGTTTGATTTGATATTATATTTATTTTATTACTATACAAATATTTTAATACTTGAACAACAATCATTGTAGCACCAGTATAACACTCTACAGTTTGAAGTTTTTAAATTTTACAACCAGTTCCATACGTCTATAAATGTCATAATAGAACAATGGCAAATGACTGGCACCAATAAATTCGTAGACGTACCACCTAATGGTAAGTGATAATTATCGCATAAGGACGTCTGTAACACCAAAAGCAAAAAAAAAATCATTGCCAATTAAGAAAAGAAAGACCAAAAATCTTCTTGTGAATTGGCTCACACTGAGACAAAACATCTTTTTTTGTAGCCACCCCCGGCTTGTTCAACACACTAAAATGCAGAAGGAATAGAACCTTTGACTCGGCGCTCAACAAGCAGTTTCCACCACATATTTTACAGGATCGTCATTACGAAAACCATATTATTCATGAGTGGATACTCCGGTAAATCGTAACATCAAAAGATAACAAGAGCATATTAAGCTAAATGGCCATTACCACCCTTGACCAGCGCTCGACACCTACAATCACGAACAAGAGGCGACAGATGCGTGTGCATTTAGACGTAATGCCGCTAGTGGATGAAATTGCAGCAATTCTTTTAACTGACACCAGCTAAGCGTGTAGCGATGATTTGAGTACAACTAGGGTGGCAGTATTGCGCGTTCTTTATATGAAGGAACAAACTCTTATTCAAAAATCTTTGCTTTATACAGCGTGTAAATACATAAGGATTACATAATATATAATACATAAAGGTCTGCATCGCCGATAGCCATAACATATCAATCAAATAAAAATCTTTTATATACCTAAAAGACGATCAGCTTAATAATACAACAGTCGGAGCTGACGTGCCGACTGTGGGTTATACCGGTGCACTCCGCATGGTCATAATAATAATTGAATCAGAGCGCAGGTCACGCAAACCTCGTTTTGGTTACACATAGTTTGAGGTGTACCTGTCAAGTCAATAGGTCACATGAATATGAATAAACGAGAGTTCTCACCATGGCACACTAACATGAACGATTATTGAGATTTAGGTCAAACAATAAGGCAAAGATATAAGCTGTCTGTTTTTGTAACACACGACGGATAGACAATCTGATGACATTGAGTTTTATGCACCCCAAAATACCCATCGTGGAAATACCTGTTCAAGAAGATCTCCGATGAATAACAAGGAATTGTTCAGCATACGTATCGATATGTTTTGCTTTAAGCAAATCTTTTCCGCACTTAGACAATGCTAGTCGGTACATAAGTACGACGAAATATACATTCTATGACGTTGATATAATATCGCATTACCCAATTCGCGAAGTCGCCACGGATGCGTTGGTATGAAATCATGGGCGTCGGGTGTCGGCAGAGGAAGTTTTAGTAATTAGATATGTAGTTTCTGCCCTCGAACCACTTGGTTGTCTTTTGACCTTTAGGTATCTCAATCGTATATTAATTTCGTAATAATTGTTGAAATTATCACAAGTTATATCCAAATGTCCAACCCATATCAACGCGTCCATATTTAAAAATATTATCAAGGCTTAGTTAAAAAGCTTATTCTTGGTACCTATATGTAGTTGGTGAAAGATAATACATTATATTGCTTTTATAAATATCGTACAATTCTACAGATTTAATTAAAATGTTCTATTACAACTTCCGGAAAAACAAGATAATTTCGGAATTATAAAAATAACAATTTCATATAATGTTCCAAATAAAATTACAACTTTCTTTATAAGCAGGAAGTATATTCAACACCAATGACAGCTCTATTTGCGGCTATCACAATATGGTATTGTTTCACTCACGCGAACATTATATGTTTGCATAGCAATAGAAAACAATGGAAACAAAAAATTTTTTTTGCGTATGTACGGATGTCGTTCGGTGCCAAAGATGTTAGATTTATAATTTCAGTCTAATAGCTTTTCAGTACTTAATTCAGCAAAATTTTATGAATACCAAAATGCATTCAAAAGAGCAAAAACTTTTAAAACCATAAATAAATTAACAATAAAATAAATTAACTTTAATTGTTACTACACGAAATGAACGTGCGTTGCCTGTAATCAAATTTATATGAATTATAATTTTACATTAATAAAGACATTTGTTGCAAGAAATGAAGAATGTTGTTTGTGAATTACCGCGTTCCTTTTATATACACGTAAGCGCAGTGCATTAAAATTACTGTACAGAACTTTATTATCGATCTAATCAAATAAAGCTAACTTTTTTCAGTCCATTTTGATAACTTACATTTTACATAGGTACCAAATTCGATTCACGATCAGCAGTCAATCCAGCTTTATATTAAATACAAAAGCAAAACGTATCTTAAAACATCCCGACTAATAACTATTTTAACGAATTCAACATTATTTATTTTTCTGTTAAATCTAAGAAAATAATATATATTATAATTGTCTAGATCGTTTTACAATATTTATCAATTACAAAAAGTATTCTCCCTTCCCCTTATATGAGTTGTGGTTTATTTAAATTACGACCATAAAATATGTTTTCGTTTAGCATAAGATTTAAATAGAGTTAAACTAAGTTCTAACACATAGAATTGATATGTTATGATGTTCAGCCGGTAACCAGTGAACAATGTACATACATTATGAAAGCCTGAGGCATTCGCATGCACGTCAACTTCCTGCGCCGACAGCTTCCTATCATTCGTAATTGACTTCTAAATCTATTGGAATTAAAGTGAATTTTGATTACTTTTACTTATTCTTTATTTAACGTGCTCTCTTGAATATTTGAACGTACAACGACCACTATCAGAATCCAAATTGAATTACGATGTTTTGTTTACACAAGTGAGGTGTCCGATATAATATATTTTTGTTTTTGGAAATTAAATGTAATAAAAAATTAAATGAAATTTAATTAAAATTATTTAATTATCAAGTGTATTTCATAATTACACTTAAACACGTATTTTTGTTGTATCACCGTTTCGAAACGGTTCTTTACTTTAACATTGCGGAGAAAAAACGGTGCAAGCAACTTCTCGGCACATCTATTAAACCAACTTTAATCAAATATAATGGAATAATATTAGGCCAGCAAAATGCTTATTTTATTGAAGTTCTTTAAGATGACAATGAGTATGTTGTTATGGTATATTGGTATAGTTGTTATTACGTTACGTAAAGTAAGTATGAGGGGAATGTTTGTTTTTTAAGAATATATATGATTAAAATAGGGAGGATATATGATTAAAAAAGGGAAGATATATGATTAAAATAGAGTGGAGTGAGGTGAAACGAAGTAGGAAGGAGGAGAAGAATTTCGAAGGAGAAAATTAGAACGATGTTCCTTATTACACGTCTTACACAGCTACTTTGTTTAGCCCTACTAGACCGAAAAACGTAAGATTACCTTCACAGCTTGACATCGATGTAAAATTAAGAAACTTATCTCAGCGCGATGGGGAGAGTGAGGCGAGTAAAGCATTACCCCATTTCACATTTTAGGAATCTAATGAGTAATATCATTTGTTACTTACTATATTTATTAACTTTTTAATGAATTGAATGAATATTGGTGAATTGTTTTAATTGATTTGCAGTTTATGTTAAGTACAAGATAGAAGGCAGCCTCAGAAACGATACAACCCCGGAAAGTTGTTTTCTTTCTTCATAGTCTCGCCATTGTCGTAAACGCAAATGATGATTAATAACAGTCTATGCTACCGCTGTATGTTTAGAATGGCGTGAAGTGGAACTAATTGTAGGTAGTTCACTTACAGTCAAGTAGTTCACTTGACTTTTCTCCATAAATTTCGTTATTCCGCAACTTAAAATAGCATATAAATCAATAGGATCACCTGCAACTTCGCTTTAAAGTGTCACGTGTTTGATGAAAATTATGTCGAACTTTAACAACCTTCGTGGTAGTTAACCCATAAACCTAATATACTTTACGTTAGTATATTATGTTTACGAGTCAACCTGACTGCCAAGTGAAGGGTTTTCCGATTTGATATTTTTGTGACATATAATGATAAAACTTTCGCTCTTGGTTACATCTTCATGTTGTACGACGTAATGAATCATAGCACAAGAATGTCTGTGTAATTATTTTAAAAATTGTAAATTAAATTAAATTTCAAAAATTAGTTAATCATCTAGATACATGTGCTTTTCAAAATTATCTTCAAGAAAACTCATCCAAATTTACCTTGGTAGTTACTTAATTAAATAATTTATTTATTACGTTTACCAGTGCAAAATATACTAAGATGGTTATAGTAAAAAACATTTTTATAAAAAAGTACATGTATCCAAAATAAGATCTGAACATGGCATATACAATGTTGACGCTCTGAAAATAAAAAAATAAAAATTTAGTATAATTGAAATTTAAATCTCAGTTCATTATATAAATGTAACGAAGACTTAAGATTTACTTTAGACTGAATAATCTATTAAATATTATCCTATAAAATTATTATAAATTTTTAAAATTAAATACAGTATAAATATAATATACATTTTTTTACATAGAATAAGTTAATGCTTGACAACAATCCCACCTGATGGAAAGTGGTGATGAGGTCTAAGATGTTGAACGCACTAATTTATAAGAGCCTATTCACTCTCCTCTTAAGTACTCCCACATTGTAAGAACGCGGGAACACCGACGCGGGCAAGTTATTCCAGTCCTTTGCAGTGCGCACAATGAATGACGACGCAAACCGCGCCGTCCGTATAGGTGGTATGTTCACTGCGTAAGGATTGATACCCGCCGTACGTCGAGTTGATCGATGAAGAAACAGGGATGGGGGGATTACTTCGAACAATTCCTGCGCACACTCTCAAAAATGTATCCTATAGAAGACCAAGAGGATGGCAACCCTGCGCCTGTGCTCAAGGCTTTGCAAATTGTTTCCAACTAGATATGGGTCACCAATGACCCATAAATATCGATTTAATATTTATATCGACATAAATCCTAAAACGTATAATTTACGTTATGCAACTTACAAATATTTCTCATTCCTGACACTGACATTGACATGGGAATAAGTTGAAAGTCAATGAATCGTAATACCCATGTATTTTCTTGTTACGCTCTCATGGCTACGTAAATAGGAAAATTCTCATTTAATTTACAGTATAGATAACATTTTATAGCTGAAGCATATCAATAATTATATCATTCTTTATTATATCATCACGGAATAATTTATTGATATTCTTCGTTGAAGAAATACAACATTGAAAATTTAAGACACGCAAATGAATATATATGTAGCTAATAGTACCTACCTAACCTAATAGTAAAATCGTTTGTTAGGAAGATATTGGTTTATAAATATACAATTAGGTAATAATTTGTATATTTGTATATTATATCTCAATCATGAACGCAAGTAGTCAAATGACTATATTACGGAGAATACGGGCGACACATCTGCTATGCAAACATCATTATCTCATCAAAAGAATGAAAGTCCACGTCATTTGATTGTTGTCGTGATATTTCCAAACTCGTTAACGCTCTTGCCTGTAGATAAACGGTCCGCTTAATTTTTTTTTTTTTGCAATAGAAAGCTACCGACTCGTAGATCACATATCTAATTTAAATACAAGTATGTACATTTAAATGTCCGAATTTAGTATCACACATAAGAATATAATTTTTCTGATATATATAATATAATAATATTTTTCTGAGATGGATGGAGTTAAGATATTATTTGTACGAATAAATATTATGATTATACGATGATGATAATAAAATGATTCAATCCATTGAAATTGCATAGATAGTGAAGAGATATTTAAGTCACGAGAAACTTTGTGGTTTTATCAAGAAATTGAAAGTTTTGTTCGTGCTTCAATTGTTTCGGAAGTCATTTGCGAATAGATTCATATCATCATGCTCATGCCAGTCCTATTAAAATTAGTATCGTGAGTACTTCGTTGGATAATTGGATACTGAGATGACATTCCATTTCTGTCACGAACCTGCTTGGCGCAATTTTATTTTTGTTGGTACAAGAAAATATTGTGAAGCCACCGTTATACTTGGAAGCTCGCCGTAATGTTCTCGATGTGTAAAGATATGTTAGATCTACCAATGCCCACTTGGCCAGTGTGCCTCCAGTCCAACAGTGGAACAATAACGAATTGTAACGATAATTATTATAATCACATTTACAAGTACGTTCATGTCTCTAATGAAATAATTTTCTTATATCAAATACCCTTAGAAATAGGTTACAAAAGCAACCCAGCAATAAATTATGGAGAAATACATACATGTCCGACCCTCTTCCTTCCTGAATAATTCCATGTATCCGGACCTGAATAAGTCATAGGCGCGACGATTCCGGATCGTTTCGTAAAATATTAATTTTAGACGATAGGGAAATTCAGAATGGGCATTTCTTAGTCCCCTCGGTATGTTATGGTTGGAAATATCTCGGCGCTATCCTTCGTAGAGTACAAAGTATTTATTATGCTGTAAAACTCTCTTTCTTAAGTTGTCTCATCCCGTGTGTTATTTAACGAGTTTTAGCAAATCTATCTTGGAGTCGAATCAATTAATTATTAGATGTAGATTTAATCAAATTTTATTGAGTACCTAATACCACGTGTATGTCCATAAACAGTTGCATAAACATAATTCTAAACGTTTAGTTATATAAGGGGTTAGATTTTCCAAATTTCAAGGCGATTTTAATCAGGGCCTGTAATATTTGGTCTGTAGTATCACGTCAGGATTATAATTAGTATCCTCCTGGATGATGTATCTTTGGCGTGGGTATAACGGACATCCTAATATACGCGAAGACACGCTACATTACCTAAGATTGTCTTAGCAATTTGCACTATGTACATATGTATGTATGTATGTGACGCATGCAAAGTAGACATGACATCTAAAGATACTTCACCGACCGATGCTAAAGATAGAATGTATTTAGATAGCCCGGTAATGTTAAAAGGAAATCATATTATTGTTTCACGTATAAAATATTAGAAAAAGAAAACTACATATACAATATCGGGCTAAAATGCGGTGGCAAATCGTAACAAATTTTCTACATGTTTCTGTTTAGATTATATTTAAAAGATAAATAATATTAGGTATGAAAAATATCACAAATCATTATTGAATATTCAAGTAACCACATATTATTGTATTTTTTTCACGCTTAATTCATTGCAAAAGCTCAGAATAATTTAACATTTATAGCCCAGTTGGTAGTGAACCTGGCTGCCGAGCGAAGGGTCCCGGGTCCGATTTCCGGCCGGGGCATACATTTTTGTGACAGATAAATGATTGTTCTCGGATCATGGGTGTTTATGAAGTCATATATATCTATGTCCACACCACCTGCAACACAGGGAATCCTAGTGCGGGATGTGAGTGTATAAACGTTTATTTATTTATTATTATTTATTATTTAACACAGAAAACCACAAGCGTATACGGCGTATACCTAATTACATAAAAAAAAATCTAAATGCATATCGGACGTCAAATCAATATTATAATTGTATTCTGTTATAGATTAATATCAAGGTATATTTAACTTAACCAATAAAAACAATTTTACTTGAAATTCTTATTAAAACGTGTCTTCGAAATCTCCAAATCATCTTCTTGAATAACTCTACTTGCACTATGACATCACGAAGGATATTCTCCCCTCTTACCTGTACAAAGTGCATATTAATATAAATAATTAATTAATAAAAACAATATGTATAAGTGTTACATAACGAATTCACTTCAATCCGTTTATTGAACTGAATCAAGTAATATTTAACGTAGTTTATAATAGAAAGCTTAGGGCAGACTAGTTACGCCCTTCGTATTTTCATTCAAAATAATTGTTAAAAATCATAAATCATAAAGATTTTTTTACTGAAAATCAGTAGACGAATGCCTTAAGTTGAAAGTTAGCTTTAGTAACATAATCACTCAGCATGCAAAAAGCCCGCCCCTTTTTCTGTTAGCAGACCATGGGTCAAATGACGGTAAGTTTTCACCGCCGCCCATAAAATTCAATAGCACCAGAAGAGAGACACATTAGGACACTCCAATGAATGAGTAAAAAATCTCATCACCAAATACAAGTAGGTATTATCGAGATTAAACTTTTGGATCCATTTTAAACTACCTTTTATTTAAAGATGGCCATTCTGCCTTGTTTAACAACTAACATAGGTACCTCACACGAAATTGACATTATTAAAAGTTTATTTTGTATGACAATATTTTATTATTTTCAGATGGTGCAAGCCGCTCGTGACTCTACCCTCTTAGGGGCAAAGTGTCGCAGTAATGCGGAGTGCAAGATCTCAAATTCCCACTGCAATATGGGAGTCTGCGCCTGTCAACCATATTACGCACAAGTTGACAACACTACTTGTCTCGAATGTGAGTGTTTATAAAGATTGTTTCTTGCCTTTGTTCAAAATAAACGTATCACCAAACACAATAGTACGGAGGCTGATTCTCGTGCTTGTTGTTTTTTAGCTTATTATCATCCACTAAGTACAAATCGATACATGAAGCTTGAATTGTTAATTACGATTTGTAATTTCGATCGTTATAGTTCTACACATAATTATAACAACACCAAATATATTAAACAGAAATAACTCTGCACGAAATTAAATGAAATCATTTTTAGATCTACTTCTTCATCTTATATCTTGATAAAATGCAGCGTGTCTTTCCGTTTATGACCTTTTTCATCGAGAAGCACCAGGTTGTTTTTGAAACATGGAGATATATTATCTGACCAAGATCTATAGGTAACCCAGAATATCAAAAATAACTTTTTAAATGAATTGAGTCGGAATCAAAATCCCGTTTCACCTGTGTTACACAGTTATGACTATTGCCGTCTTCTCCTGATCTTGATGATGTGTAAATCTTAAGCACCTACTTAGGGATGTCAATGAAATACTTTTTTTCGTTACGATTTCGGATTGTTCGTTCCTGATGATGCAGAAGCACTGTAGGACCCTAGGTTTACGATATTATGAAATAGGTATTTCGAGATTTAACCTGTCTTTAGTTAGTTCGACTACCTTTTTTAAGGTCATTCCTATTAAGATAAACTGGTAAAAGGCATTTTTCACAAGTCATCAGCGCTTCCGACAATTTTATTGTCGTATTTTGGTTGCGGTTTTCACTTCCAACCATCCCGATTGCTTCAAAAGTGCCTAATCTTTTTGATGTGGTCAATTCTGTGGTGAGCCATTTGAATTACTTTCACTTAAATGATCAATAACTACCGTCGGCGTGTCTTCGTAATGGTCTGAAAATATTACATTTTATAATTATCATTCATGGCAATAAAACCTTCGACCGTTGGTCGAGTTGTAACCGACGACCATAAATCATTTATTTTCCGACAATGTCCGAGAATTTGTTTGTTTATTGTTTAGGTTATTACATATAAACGTAATATAACTATAACACTGTACAGGGGCTAAATATGTACAATAAGTATTTTTTGAAAATTTTAATGTTTATACATTTATTCTCGATGTAGTATAATAAACATTTTTTTTGGAATATCATCTATCTGTATCTATCTATCTTTGTTATTGTCTGTGCAGGGATCGGGTGGAAACCATTACACAGTTATTGCCAATATATATTTTAAATAAATATGTAATTTGTATTATTGATTAATCAAGAATATTCGTCTAAGGAGATGGATTTGGTCATGGAGTATGAATTGAAGTTAATATGGAAGATTCCTTAAGAGGGTAGTAAACAAAATTTTCTTTAGTAATATCCAGCTATTGCCATTAATAATTATAATTCATAAAACTTGAAAAACAACTTACAACAACATAATATATTTGTTAAATGTCTGAATAAAAATGTAATAAGTATTACGAGGTTGGGTGCTATTTGTAAATGTACAAGGCGTAGGTTTTTTGAAGCGCAGTGAAGCCGGGTAACTAATTACTTAATATATTTATCAAAAATTAAATCAATTCATATGAGTTAAAATACAAATACTCCGAGAAGTACTTTCTACGCATCAATTCTTTCTTTACATAAAACTCACTTTCTCTGGTATTTTTCATTCAATATTCATAACTAAAAGCATTTTAAAATGTGAATGACGGGTGAAGCTTTTAATACAGGTTAAGCGGAGGTTAATTATCTTTAAGTGTATTTACTTCACAGCATCTATTTAGCAGCAACAGCTTTCTCTCTTTAGCCTTTACAGCAACTCGTAGAACTCATCAAGGCAATATCGCAACGTTCATAGTTATAATCAAATCAGCAATTGATTTAAAACAAGTTATATAATATATTTTTTTAAGTCAATGTCTACTTTTACTAATTATAATTAATGTAAATATGAATACATATTTATATCTTGCAAAATATCTTATATAAGAGATTTTTTTTCTCCCATATAAAGCTAAAATTAATTTATTTAGTGAAAATATACTAGAAAAATCTGACCTTACCTGTCATCCACTACTAGTTTAAAAGTTGTATTTGAAACTTCATGAGAAATACAAAATAAAAACATTTTTAGTAACGATTGAAAATTTGAACAAAATATATATGGGAAACTGTAACCTAATAATAGGAATTTAATTTAAAAAGAAGAAAGAGGCTAAATTTCAATTACTGTAATAGGCCAATAGTATACTGGTATAAGTTTGGCCCCTCAGTAAAAATTATAAGTGTAAAGATATATTTCAGTGTGGTTTAATTGAAGCATTATATCTATGATGCTACTCTTATTAATCAAATTTCCGAAAGTTTAATCGTAATTATTTACTAATTAACTATTTATTGCTATCCATATAATAAAAAACGATCCATTAAATTTATCAAATGTACCAATAATTGTGGTGTACAATAAAGAATTGCAATACTACAAAATACATAAATAAATTTGAAAAATAAAAAATAGGAAAGTTGCTTGGCTTCAGGAAACCTACGCCTTAGCTTTACTTACTTTATTAAGTACTTACATACTTTAACGTATCCGTAACGACTGTTAGTCATTCATTAGAAATTAAAAAAAATCATTTAATCGTTTTAGGAATCAGTTTTATGAATTAGAACAATATGCACTTATTGCAACAGTTACACTGAAATAATTAACACTGCTTATTATCCTCTTAACTAATTTTTTATGCTATCTTTTGTTTTCTATTCCCTATAAATAGATCCCAGCATGTTTATATATATGTTTCACGGGATGTGTTACAGTTTTGTAATCCGTACAGGGTTGAAAGTTATCAAAATTAGTTAATATACCAATGTAATTACATTATATCTAACACATAATAGACAGTGTTATTCTAGAACTACTAAGCTGGTTATACGATATCAGTGTGAGTGGCGTCATTGCCCCACGCAAATTGCTCAGTATTATGTGACGGATATTCTATATTTATGCATCTTCTCCTATAACGCCTAATAAAGTCGCTAGGTTGCAATGCAATTGCGAAGCATTCAAGTTAAGATTATGCTTATTCAAAATGTTCATATTGTGTTAAACTAGGAATTTAATAAGGTTACTTTAAATAAATAGTTTATTGATAAGTAGTTGTCTTTTATTTTGTGGTCAAAAAGCAGGTTAGTAAATACTAAGTTAGAGTTAGTATGTTACCGATGGTGAAGTTACATTACTTGCTAATATTTGTAGCAACAAATTGCTGTCTTTGTAGTTTTGAATATAAAGGTCAAATTAGTGTTTTATATAACACTAGTAACCTATCCCTACTTCGCTACAACATACCTGATTTTACGTTCACGAATAGTAATCGACCCTTACTTTTATCAGACGTTATACATTTTTCCTAACGTCTTATTTAACTTTTCTTGTGAGTCAATCTATCTATTGATGAAATCCGTATAAAGCCCCGTGCCTTAGTATTTCGCATTATTCCATTCAGGCAGAGAGTTGGAGCATTTGTTTTATATTAATGTAGGACAAATGTGAAGGAATTTTTCGAATAGGTGCCATAGTTCCGGAGCTTACTTTTCGCACACACATAAACTCACAAAAATCTCGTTGTAATATTAGTATAGAATTGGTATTCTTTTAAATTCCAAAGATTATTGATCCAAGTCTAGACATTAATCATTCTGATTTTGATTTAAAATTTGCTGGTGTTTATGAAACTTTTTAAGATTCCATAAACAAGCCATCGCTGTCTAACTTTTTAACTTTGATGAAAATTTGAGGAGATAGAACTTAAAAACATTATATGTATACGAAAATCATTTTTATTGTATATTTTAAATAAATATTTTTTATAAAACGGGTTTTATTTTGTTTTAACGTTTTTGTTTTGACGTGGCGTCTTTCGCAGTGCAAGTTTAAAATTTTGACATATAATAAAATTCTGACTGATCGCTTTCTGTGCATGAAGAATATGTTACAAAAACTATTATTCGAGGACTTTATTAACTCGGTATAATATTGCTTTTGTTATTGTTGAGGTAATATGTATTCGTACTTAATCATGGAAAATACGGAATGCAAAATTACATTTTTAACTGAACTTCCATATTTACATACATAGCCACAGGACTCACGGGTAAACAAATCCGAATAGCCGCAAATCACCAAGCGACTTTCAAAAAGAATTGGATGCGCCAAGTTACTCTCGAGATACTATCTATGCTTTTATTTTGATCATTCCGTAATCCCACGCTTATCTGACTTTCTTTACTCGTTTCTTTCCTCAAAACGAGCTCGACACCAAAACGAGTAAGTAGATCACGGGTGGATTACAACCGATCTTTCGACGTACTTTCGAGGATTGCCTTTTATTCTCGTTTTCATCTCCGCGGATTGTCGCTATAAGCAATTGATGATATTAGGGGGTTTACGTAATGTATTAGTCTTTTATTTGTATGAGAGTATTGATCCTTGTTCTAGTTGTTATCGTTGTTGTTGTTGTTGTTGGTGGTGGTGGTGGTAGAATGGTTGTTGTTATTGTTGTTGTTAGTGGTGGTGAAAATTTTCGTTTCAAATAGGCTTGCAGTCCTAAAATGGCCGCTGACACCCTAAATGAACTAGTCTTATTTGAAGAGTACATTGCATTTCTTAACTTTCTAAATGAATACAAATTTGCTGAAAGTTTTAAAATATGCGGTGATGTGATGCCTTGAAGAATCCATTCCATAGGTTTTCGTATCTATCAAATATCAACATCAACTTGAGGTGCATTCGATGTAACAGCCGTTTACAACTTTGAATCCGTCTGACTGAAAAGAAATTGGACAGTATTTTGATGTTTACACCACGTTATAATTATACTAAATATATAAACCACTCTCGTTATGTTTTCAATTTGTATCCGATCCAAGATATTGTTACTCATTTAAACCAAATGGTTGACGTTTACCCCAAGTTTCCTCTTTAGCCGGCGTTCTTGTTTACTGCAGTTTATTCATTTAAATATCAAAACATATATATTTATTCCAATGTTTTAAAAGACCTTATATTTTATATGGGAAAAGATTCCTTGCCTGGGACTTAAAGAATCCTAACCTTGGCTTATTATAACTTCTGGTTATAAAAGTCTCAATCTAATATAAATATAATATAGTGTTTGAATATAAGCAGCATATGGCGCAGCAGATGGACGAAATATTAAATATTTATCTCTTAAATATTTTGTGGTAATCATTTCGTGTTGCAGCAACATGAAAATAAAATTTGTTAAAAATTTTCTTGAAATCTACCAACTTTTTAGAACCTACATATTGTATTAATTGCGTGAACCAAAAACAAACACGCTAATTATTGTCCGCTTCTTCGTGTTAATTGAAGTCAATTGTTATTTTTGCTTAATATTATTAATACGGTGAGCACGTAAAATTTTATTAAATCTTTCTTTTTAAAAGTTTTCTTCAAAGTTCTTCGGTTATGTTTTTATTATATAATTTTTTCAAAGAACTCTCATTCATATAATTAAATTGGTCCACCTGAAATGCCGCTTTTACATCCTGCTCGAATGTAGCTAACCCATATTCCGCCCAAGAAAATTGTATCCTTTCGAAGGAATTTTTTTTGGTAAGGGAAATAAAAAGAAATGACTAATCATGGCTATAAAGAGGATGACGAAAAAGTAAAACCACAGTGACTTACACTACAGTTGTCTAGAAAAATCCCCTTTTTGAGTATTAGTGCGTTATCATAGTAAGGCAGTAGTCTCATGTTCGGTCGTTAGTTGCTCTTACACTTCAGGCAAGTTTTTCTTCATATACCATTTATCATTGATACTAATATTATTTGATTAAAAAGTTGATACAAGATCTACCACTAAAGTCAAAAACTGCGACCAAAATATTTGTTGTGCTTCACGAGTGCTTTACTTTGGTATGAGTTAGTTCCGTTTAAAATAGAAAAATATTCAACATTTATTAATAAATATACACACATAAATGTTAATTTCATCACCTTTTATAATTTAAACACACCGAGGAGACTGTTTCAAATTTAGCAATCATGTAAGCACTACTCCCTGAGACGAGGAGACTGTTTCTGAATATCAATGGGTTTTTGCGGCTCCCAACTAGAAGGTTCTCATACTCATGTAAAATCTCGTGAACACGTCCAGACCCAATCTACAATGTATGTTGAATTTCTTAATATCTTTAGGTATTTCTTTCTTTCAGTATACCTCTCTAGTTTTTTCTCTTAGTAAATTTTTTGATTGCTAGCATGTTTTTAAATGTCTAATACATAAAAACTTTTTTCATAGAACTATCTCGGTGTTTAGTATTGTCATTATACAATACATGTAAATGACATACATTACAATGTCTTATATTTTTTGGGTCGTGAGCCTAAGTACAATTAGTTTCTGTAGATAGAAATACAAGCATTTACCACTTCGCCAGAGGCGAAAGATAAAGATCGTTTTCATTTGCTTAACAACCGCTCATTACAACAAGCTGTTTAAACTTATTTAAATCAAAGTATGTACTATTATTAGACAGATGTTCTCCTATCGCTGACTACTATAACTAAATATGTTTGTCTGTTATTGTAGGTGATATTAGATATTAGACTCATAAACGTATCGCGATCGGAATTTAAAATTCATATATCTATTGTAACGTTTCTTTTTTATGTGAAACTTTAAACGTAGATACAAAAATATTTATACCTAGGATAAGAAAATTTTGTGCATTTATAATGACGACAAATTAATTTGAATAGGCACGTTTAACTAAGTTTTGTTGAAAACTTTACTAACCAACCAAGGAACATTCCATAATTATGGAATGTAACGGTTTATACATGTAGTAGGATGGTTGAGTAATTGGAAATTATCCAGTGACTTAAACATTTTGCGTTTAATTAAAAACTGAAAATATCCTAACACCGCGAATACGGAAACTTTTATATATTAAAACCTCTTTAATTATGAATAATTTGTACCGAATATTTTCCATTATATTCTGAAATGTGCGTAATAGTAACTTGACCGGTATTGTGTAGAATATTATTCTACAAATTAATTATAATATTTTATTATGAAAGGCCAACGGTGCATCGTAGTTTGGATCTTTTCAATATAATTGACTTGTAGCATTTGTTCATTATCCACGATTCAAAATATTTTTTACAGCTTCTTTTAAATAAATAATTTGAAATATTTTCAATGCATTTGTCGTTTATTACTTTCAGTAAAGTTGTTTTCATAGATATTCCATAAACATGTTCATTCACAAATTCTTATGAAAGTAGTGTAGGTATACTCCTAATTATAACAGTGATGAAAAAGTAATTTATTTCATGTCATACGCCGACAAACTAACGGGCCGTCTGATGGTAAATGACCACTGCCCATGCATCAACAACCAACAAAGAAACAGAAAACTCGCTTATTATCATTGCATACATTATCTATTTGTATTATTATGAATTAAATATATTTTTATAAAGCATCTTTAAGCTTGAGTAAACATTTTTGTAATTCTTCTTTTCATTCGGGTATCACTGCAAATCAAATTTAATTATGTTGTCATTGAATTTCATTCGGAATAAGCAACGTCGTGTGAGACTAACCAATTAGATTCAGATGTTTTTTTAATAGCACATCTATGAATATCTACGTGACATTTGTGACAGCGTGAAAGATTTTATTCACATACGATATTGAGAGACGATACATGTAAATATGTACATGTAAAAGGCGAGGTTGTCAAACTTAACCAAGACATGAGAGCTTGGCAGCTGTCAGTTTGAATTTCCCCGTGGTCAGTGTGCCAAACGTGATCAATCAACACATAAGTGTGTACGACTTGTATGTGATATGTAGAAAAACGGAACATATATCTGTTTAATGTGACGCGTGCCGCGGTGGATACTATTAAAATAGAATCTTCAATGTAAATATATAACGTGAATAACGATACGATTTAACTTATTTTTTTTTTATATTTACGTAAGCTTTTAACAACGTATCTGCATACGATTCTTTATTGAAAAGTTAGAAAATTATGTATTTTATTTACATTATGGACTATAATTGTAAACGTTACTTTATTAAAGAAGTCTGTAATAATGTCAATATATTTATGTATTAAACTTTAAAACAAAAACAACTTTAAAAAAGTTATTTGACGATAACTGCTGTATCAATAAGATTTTCTTTACTTTAGTAGAAAGAGAAAAAATATATTGTACCAGAGCGGCATAATATCTGTAGCAACAAAGCCATTCAACTTTAAATAAAAAATAACAAGAGAAAAAAATGTGCGTGAACCTTGTTTGCAGACAATTCAGTTACAGTTTATTTTCTTCGCACTTTAATGGAACAAGGAGCAATAAATCCTCATTCCACTTCGTCCAGCTGATCAAGTTACCGATACAATTGTACATTTAAAGAAAAAAAAATATGTCTAAAAAAGTATAATGCCTATAAATAAATGAATAATTTATATGTTCTACGTACATCTGCTAATGTTTAAGATAAAAATTCACGTAACATTTGTATTTAATTATTTTTTAAACCTCATTGTACGAATGCCTAAAGGGACACTGAGCGCCTAATGGTATGCTCTGCTGTAGGTAATGGTGAGATTAACATAGATAATTATGATTATTTTAGTCATACTAGCTAGTTTGGCCGATATTGTTTCTGCCTCAATTTTAATATTGTTAATTATCGGTAATAAATATATTGAGCGATTTGACTATTTCGCCTTTGTATGATGCTATCACAGCTTCGAACCCTCGTCTCATGTAGTCCAAAAACTACACAATCACATACTAACAAGTACACATCAATTAAATACATAAACATGCTTATCATACATACAACTTTACTTTTATTTTGGTTAAAAAATGACAATTGCTATCCTAAAATTTTATGTCATCAAATTATTAATGACGTTTTAGACAGATATTACTAATAGACTTTATTAATTTGTTCTCATATAAACATCAGGCGCCTGTACTTGTTTTTAAATGTTATAAGACATTTAAAAACACATTTTATTGATGATACTTTGATTTGAACATTCTTGGTCGAGCAGTGAACTTTGGCGTAATAATGTTGAACAGTTTAATATAAATGCCGCTAAATGTGTTATAAATGCTAATGTAAGTTGTAAACTGGTTTCAGTATTTAGACAGTTTATGATAGAATCTAAAATAAAAATCAAGAAAGAATTCGACCCGTACATAGATTCTAGTAATTCTGTCTGACTGTTGGTTCGTACGTACTTGCGACATAAGTAAGACCTATTAACCCATTGACTGCCAGACTTATTTAGAGCGTCTTGCCCTGGGTGCCAAGGGTTTATTTTGAAGAATACATGAATGTTTACAAAATATAATTATATTAAGTTACTGATATAATATTGTAATAGCATTTACAGTATTTTTTTATAAAAAAAACACTACGAGATATCTCGTAGCTGGCAGTTTTGATACACACGCTTAATACGAGATATCTCGTAACTGGCATTCAATGGGTTAAAAGTCATATAAGTAAACCTATTAAAACAAATGCGAAAAGCATATCTATATCAGCTGCAATGATATTTTTTAGACGCACATAAACTTGAGGTTAAAACCCTTCTTTTATTATATGGCCAGATTCAATAAGTATTTCTTGTAAATGTTGACGGAGATGTGGCGGTGAAATAATAACAATAATGAATAATATTTTTGATGTAATGACGACCGTCTGCCGGTCTGTACTCGCAATTTGATCACTGCATCCGTCTAGGACGGGTGTGCTCAACCTGAGGCTCCACAAATGCAATACGCATATTCATTCATTCACACTAATGTAGAATTATACTGATTTGATAATGGTAAGCTAGCTATAGTTCAGCTCATTAAGTGGTTAATGAATTTTAAAAATTCAATACTTTATTTATAACAGCGTATATTTACACCTACTAGGATTAATTGTCGCAGGTGGTATGAACATTATAATAGGTCACAAACAACTAACACCCGAAATCGAACGATGATACGTGACAGAAATACGACCTTTGAATTTAAAACTCTTCTAGGCATATTCAATATCTATTATACCTTTCATACGCAGCGTGAGTAAGGTATAATAAATGTGACATTTACATTCTCCTAATACTTAATTACTCTGTACGATATTACAGCAGTAATTACTACTATATTTTTTTTAATAATAGGAATTTATCTTAAAAAAGTATTTACATACTTATGTAAAAAGGAAATATAACAAATGGAACCGAACACTTGCATCAATTTTTAATGTTACAAAATATTTGTACAAACCTTAACTTCAAATCTTTACAGTAGTGATGTGTAAAATACAATTACGCACACATATTTATGGAAATTCGAAGTATGTAACATTCAATAATAAACACAAGATATTTATCTAACTTTGTGAAATGAAGCTATTATATAAATACAACCGGTACACTATCTTAAAGATCAGATTTAACACAAATTTGGGTCTAAATTAACACGAAAAACTAGTCATTTCAAATAATAAAAAAAATCTTGAATATTTAATTTTTTTTATAATTTAACAGAGTAATATTCATCATATCCAAAGGATGAATCATATGTTATACAAAAAATTTCATTGCCTAATCTTTAGAATTGATTTAAACTATGTATTTTAAAGTTTTGATAAAGGTTATGTACTCCTTATACTTCCAAGTTCGGTTAAAGTTATTATATCTTAACTTATCTTCCTTCCACGGAATGAAATTAAACCCTAATCTTTGAGAAACACTGAACTATAAAATCTATAAATTTATATTTTTCAAGAAGTAGTTACTCCATGTAAAATACATGTTATAGACCCAATTACAATATATATGATTATATATTATAATATATATAATTTTAATTCAGTTGTATCTTACATTCCTATTTCTTTATTAGTTATGTACTAAATGCCAATTATATTTTAATTACTTACTGCAATAGCCGCTTCAACAGCGAGTAGGGCCCATTTATTTGCTTAGATTACATCGTTTACTTTTCCCTATTATTCAGTGAAAAAGCCTCATCATTATGTGAAATAACCACTATTATATTTAATATAATCTAAAAGGTTTTATAGGACTGAGAAAATATTTCTATCATTATAAACGTGTCGTTAAGTCGGTTGCTTGGGAGATGACGAGGATTTAATCTTCCTTTATATGCGACACATGTATAATTATTGATGATTTCTAATTCAGAAAATTTCTAGTAATAATCAAATTAAAAAAATCTAATGTATGAATTTAATAACAATATTGTATGTATTTGTGTGGAATACAAACGAATTATCCGGTGTATAATTACTAATGAATGTGTTCAGGCTTCATACTTTAGAAAAAAAAATTAAACCAATACTTCGTAATTAATTAATTCGTATTAATTTGATTAATTCGCAATACGATAATTCGTTAACTTTTATCAAAGTTCTAGATTAAGTAAATTCATCGCAATCACACATTTATTTCTGCAACTCATCCAGTTATCTGCCCACGACCATAAAAACGTAACCATAGGTAATCAAAGTATTCGCTTTATTTGGTTGTTTTATATTTCTTATGTAGCTAGCATCTAGATAATTTGAAAAAATCCCATAATTTTTGACAAATAATAAACTAATATATAATAACATAATTATTACTAATATCCCTGTTTTAAGTACTCTACGAAATTAACGGTTAAACATAAAATACGAGTACTTGTTAGTAAAACATTTTCTGACCTTATTTCTTAAAAGAAAATCTCCATTGTGGTGCATATATTTTTTCTTTGGCCACTGTGAACAAATCGTAATGATATTTTTTATGAAGTATACCCATCCTGCTAATGTAGGTACCATATAAATTTCAAGTCGTTGGGAAATACAAAAGGTCGGATAGAGATTAAAATATTAAGTAGATTTTAGTCCCCGCTAACCAATACTAATAAACTAATTTACATCCCATTATAATATTCCTTTTTATCAATCGTGAATAGAATTAATTTTCTAATAGTAAGAAAAATATGCTTTGCTTTTAGCATTGTACGAAATAGATTTTATTTTTGTTAAACTTAATTAATTTATATCAGTAGAGGACATTTTACAGAGATAATAATTCTTATAATATATTATTAGAATGGACCAAAGACAACATAATAGACTATAACATATATTCTGAATACTTCTCTATGGGTGCGTCTCAGTTGACCGTTCCCACGAAGAATTCGCAAAAGGTGATTTAGGACTCTTATGATTGTAACCGTTATGTAGATAGAGGGCCTGCGGTCTATAAAAGGCTTGAACCTTGCTGCCTCTGCTATGTGGGTGAGTGAAGTTCCGTAAATGTGCTTTCTACGGAGTGCATACGCAATCTATTGAACACAATCGAACAATCAATTGTTAGAGAAATAAAAATTAAATTATTGCTATTGCAGAAACTGATTTAATTTGAGTCTACACAAGGTATTGTGTAAAAATCGGCCGATTAACTGATGTGCAATGCAAATATTGACAGAAATTTAGATTTCCGTGCATATGTTTCCTAATACAGATTATGTCATTGTTGAAAAAGTATAAAATGTCATTAGTAATAAATAAATCTGAATCTCATAATTGTCACACACTTATGATCCCATTAGTTTCTTAACAAATCACAGAGGATTAATGCAAAATATTTATGATGAAAACAAAAACGGTTTCTATATATAAAAACCATTCCATTGAAACTGGAATGCGACGAATCAGTCGGCCTTGACTTGAAACAGTCTTTGAAATGGTGTCTAATTGCAAATCGTTTCGGTACAAATCGTTTAACACCATTATATCGATATATCAGACCAATATCGATCTAACGCGGTCATCGAGACGAACAATCATACTCGAAATTAGGCCGAAGATTTAATCTTTTGATTGAAAATCAAGAAGTCACGCAAATTACTTTTCACGGTCGCCGTACCGCGCCGAATCTCATAAATAGTACTCACCTCTATGATCCGCATTTTGAGATCGATGTGCCAAAACATCTCTGTCACTTTTTATGTCGAGTAATAAACACGATAATGATAAGTTCTCATTGCAAATTACAATTAGAGCTCATTATGACAGGCGCAAAAATAACAGTAGATGGGCCTCGGTCTGGCCTTAATCAGTAGTATTATCT
This sequence comes from Megathymus violae, assembly GCA_003671415.1. Classification (NCBI taxonomy): domain Eukaryota; kingdom Metazoa; phylum Arthropoda; class Insecta; order Lepidoptera; family Hesperiidae; genus Megathymus; species Megathymus violae. The sequence continues at coordinate 7,846,065 of PDGT01000001.1, forward strand.
TCTACCGTCTGGAAATGAGGGCAGTTGTGAAATGAAGCGGCATGATGCTATTTACTTCTGTAAATTATTTAAGCGCTTAATTAAACTTATTATTCTATTAAAAGTATTTTTTTTATTGTAAATATTAACGCTTTCGTTAAGTGTAAATACTTAATTGACTGGAAAATAAAAGGCAAAAAGAAAAATAAAACGCATCAAGATCGAAACGGACCAGTGTGGTGTTGCAGTGTGGTACATGTCGGGATCTGGTATTTTTTGTATTATTTCAAAATTTTGAGGCCTTGTACCAGTAGGATTCGGAGATTTATTGATCATTTTATTATAGGTACAGTATTTTATCACAAAACTCAATTTGTCTACCTATAGATCTCCATATGTTTATACACAAATGAACAATTATTTCGAGCTTGTGTCCCCAAGATTTGGCAAAAAACCGGTATGAAGTGCATAAACGGATGGACAAAAAGACACTCGAGTGACCCTTTGAAACTTCCGTTATTACATTGAATAAGAAAACTTAAACATTTACTGTTTCAATTTTTAGTTAGAACTTTGGCTTTGAAACAATCAAATTTCATAATTTTTTTCTTTCTAGACTTAATAACGACTTACAATTTATTTATTTGTACCGCGGTATTAATTTTCTGCATAAATGAGTCGATAAATTGCTCATCTTTATTCGTTTATACAAATCACACCAATATTTAATGTCTCAATCAACTACCACTTTACCTTAGAACCACCGCTGGTAGAACAACCTACTTATTCATGCCGGTGTGACAGAAGCATATGTTTTTAATCGTTCGAAAGTTGACGCATATTTATGCGGAAGGAATTTAACTATCATTAAATTTTAAAAAACAAATACGACGTAGTTGAGGAACAACTCAATACATCACGATGACAGGTGCCGTCTTCGGGAAATTTAATTAACTTGCGGTGTAGTTAGTTTTTTAACAGATGACAATCAAATTAATTGTAGCCATGTACATATAGCGCTTTTTTGCAAGTACATATTTTAATATTTTGTACTCATCTATTAGACAGCGTAGAGATCATATCAGGCCAAGACATCTATCGAGTCGACTTTTTTGGAAGTGAGTGGCAAATCAGCACGGAGATCGCTCATGGAATGTAGCCACTAACCTTATTACAGATAGCTTACATATAAAAAATAAAGTTAGAAGGAATACGTCCATTGGATGCAAATTGAAAGCCACACCCGCGAGGCAACGGTGAACTTGAAATAGGGTCACGTACGCCTAGGGTCATGAACCCGTCACTCAATATCGACTGTCCACCTTCATTCGGGCTCATAGAGGACAATAGAAGATAATTTGCGCTTTTAATCTGTTACAAGTACACATATGTACAGTACCTAACACTTTTTTTAGGTTAATGGAATTTTTACTTTGTTGATCCATTCATACATCTATTGTAATTTTTTTTCCAATGATTCTATAACTCTTGAACATAGTTTGTTATATCCGGATAAAAACTAAAGCTAAATCACAAACCCTTACAAAGAATGCAGTATAAGTGGCTTGTCGAAATCAATAAAGCCAAAACCCCTTCGAATAGGAACGGGATATTATTCTTATGGTATTTTTTAAAATGTAAAGCGTCGTATTTATTGTCGAGTCCAGTATGTTGACGTTCGCTGCTTCTTTACCACTGTGTTTTATGCCAGCGTTACTTGACCGCAGATTTCTCACCTGCTTAGCTAGCAGGCTACAAACTTTCCAAAATCATTCGTAAACTCTTTTGCAAATGTTTCGGTTGCAATGTTAGAAGCAAAAAGAGAGAAAGATACATCACTGCCGTATTGACCAGCAACGCCTTGGATCTTGCTAATGTTCATATGTTGCTTGTCGATTTGCCATAAACTAGTCAGTTTTACTGGTTACCGGCTTTTACATCAGACAGTTGCACAGTTCAAACTCTGCAAGCATCACTTCGTTTGCACTAAATGATAAGTATGACGGCAAAACTGAAATATATCTTATTGTTATCATTTGATATATTGTTTCAGCTATGCTTTTGGGATCAGAATGCATGGTTTCCGAACAATGTAATCTCAAAGTGGCATACAGCGCTTGCTTAGAGGGAGTTTGCCGCTGTACCGATGGACACCTGCAGTTTAGGAAACATACATGCCTTTCACGTAAGTATCTATTAACATTATTATTCTTGAGTCCAAGTCAAACTCCCCTGCTCGAACAACAGATTAGGCTATGGCACCAGGTTCCTGATGTTGGCGGTCACCTAAAACCTGTACTACTCAGTTTAATCCTGATCGTGCAAGTCCACAACGGTACAGTTCTTCACCCGCCTCATTGGGTATTATATGGTTGAACAAATATTTTTTGCTAAGGATTCTGATTCATTTTCTAAGGAATGTCGGAAAACCAGTCATAACTAGGTTTCTCGTTTCTTTCTTGGCTGTCAAAGTGAGGGTAAAACATACCACTTACCAAGTTACTAACGAGTTACTAACGACCATAGCTGACAGTGACCATTTACCATCAGGTGGCGCGTCAGCTCGTTTAAGACTATTGACATTAATTAAAAATGCTATGTGAATAAATAAAGAACTGATAGACTCACAGTTCCGTACAAATATATTTCTGTAGGTAGTTCACCTTTCGTAAGGTTTCTCGGTATTGTTTAAAGAAAAACGTATTTATTTAAGTCAGTTCCTTAGTTACTCTTCCCAATTATAAATTTCAAGTATAAATCATGAGTTATCTCATCATCACATAGTTAATGTTCATCATAATGAACTAATCAAGGTTAGCTACTTCTAGTGGGCACACTAGTACTTTTAAAGAGGTAACAGTTATAATAGAGCACATCACATTATATTACGAGTTATATCTGAGAAAAATAAGAAGATTGTTCTGTCGAGCCTCGACAAGCACTTGGGAATCTCAGTATAATGGGAATGCTCGCGTTATTGTGTGAATTGCACTACTTTTCTAAGAACTGCGTTCAATTGTCCAGACTAAATACGAAAATGTGATGTCGCAATAAAACTTAAAGTAAATAGAAATAATAAAATTGTGGATGCTGCTGTTATACGATGCGTTGTTTTTTTTTATTAGGGAAATTAACATAATTCATATAATGCGATCGCGATTTTAATAAAAAGAAAACAAACGTTAGAGTTTTACTGCGCGCAATGTATAACATTAGATATGTAAAATAGTTAGACTTTCTCACATATAAACTATCAACATACTTGGAGCGTTGATAAATAATTGTAGTCGTGATAATCTAAATTAAGATGGCTGGCACGGTGCATACGAATACGCATTTCGTGATTTACTGTACGCGATTTGCATATAATAAGCAGTCGAATTATCATTTCAATTTAATTGTACATTCAAAACACTTAATAGACGTGTCGCTATTATGTATTAATTTGTAACGTGACTCAATGAGGCTACAGTAAATTAAGTAAGTAAATAACTACAGTAAGCTTACGAGAAACGCAATTTGAAGGAAATAAAATGTTGTGTTCTTTAATATTGAGTTACTAAAGTTTGATGATTCGATTTCACTTTTACCATGACATTTTTTAAAAAAGCATTATATTATTTGCCGTTTCCTCAACACCAAGCCGTTCGCCATACTAACGGCGTAACTTAATAAGTAAAGTAACTCCGACATAAACGCTTTAACATACAAGAATATTGCATACCTTACGGTCGTGCTGACATAGAAACTGCAACTTTGTATTTCTTCACTTAAAGCCGTAATGTCAGAGTCAGTTATTAGAGCATGCAATGGCAGGCCGTATGGTCAGTGTCAAGATAATTACTAAATACTACGACTAGCAACTTCATACTTTGATAATCATATAGACCGATAAGTTAACACAGGTCTCATTAAAACTAATGTTCTGGAAATTAAATTTTATTACTATATTTCAGCTGCACCACCCAGTCACGTTTGCTATAGCAATGAGCATTGTCGTTTATGGGATAAGGAAACTCATTGTGAATTTGTCATACCTAATCTCTTCGGGAGATGCGCCTGCAATTCATTCTTCCGTCAAGCTGGTGACAAATGCTTTCCTACTAAACCAGTCGCCGCTACTGCAGCTATGCTTACCGGACAAGAAACAGTTATAATTAATTCTTCAAATGGATCCACGGTTGGTCAAATTACATTATCCGTTCCTAAAGTACCAACTAACCTTGTCCCCGGATCACAAGATCAACTTATACCATCACCAGCCAATGCAGACGATGCACAACCGAGCAAGCTACCAATGTACACTAGCAAAAACGATGTCCTCAGTACTCTAGAAGACAGTCCACTAATGCAAACAGTCTTGAAATTGCCCACGAGTGAACCTTCCAAACGGCTGCCAGTATCTAATAGAAAAGACGGAGAACCGAACGAGCTGATAAGGGTCGATGAAATGACTGCTAGTTTGCACGCTAACGACCAGCCAATTTACCGTGTCGTAACGCAACCAACCGTCGACAAGAAATCAAACAAGAAAAGTGGCTCAAACAAGGAACCAGGAAATAAGCCATATAAAAATGGTCATCAGAAGAAATCTTCACTAAAAGGTTTGTTCCCTATTCCAAATATGTCAGTCACATAAAACTATTTAATTTTTATTTAACAGCCTGATACGTGTCTTAATATTTCATCATTTTTAGATAAGCACAAGAATCGTGCCGATCCTGCTCCCGGTTTAGACATTGGGCCAGCATCACTGGGAATGCCCTGTTTCACGGATGATCAGTGTCATATTGTAGATCCCCATACACGATGCGTTAACAAGCGTTGCGATTGCGCATACCGAACTAATTCAACCTCGGCTTGCTCAGCACGCAATAGAGGATGCTTACCGGGTACCTTTCAAGTAAGTTAAACGATTTATATAATTCCGTTCATATTACCGACCAACTTGCACGTTGACACATTACCCTAAACAAAGTGTATACTGTAATATGATTGGATGTCGTTGTCCCTTAATCTGAGTGTTATTCAATTGGCTCTTATTCAATTGTTGTAGTGTCGGTCAACGGGAGCGTGCATCAGTTGGTACTTTGTTTGCGACGGCCGCAAGGACTGCCCCGATGGGTCGGATGAAAAATGCTTAGGTATTGGTAAAGGTTGGTAAGCTATCTATGCACTTTTTTCCTTTCACTGCACTTATTAGAATTCAATCATTGGGATGTGTTACTTTTCTCTTTGGCTTTGGGTCTATACTTCATTTTATTGTTGCACCGTTCAGGGTATGATTAAAAAAAATCTTTTTTGGAAACCTAAATTTGGAAATTAACGGAGTAAATGTATATTGCGATTGAATTTAACAAAGCCGTTTGTATAATGTTAGAACACATATTAATAGAGGATAACTAATTGAAAGTATGTCAAAACTGAACAATGTTGTCCAGTAAATACCATAACTTTGTTTTCTTCCCTCGGCAGCGCTTACATTTCCACAAATTCTTAGAATTAAACGCGGATGCGTTATATATAGATATCGTTACTTAGCGCAAGTAGTGCCTAATTTGTAAGTTATTTCTAGGATTGTAGTCATCGTACTGTAATATACCATAAAAAGTTTGTGTATTTTTTTACAATTCAGTTCCATTCTCAATTGTCATTACATTAACATTGAATATATAAAATTGCGTTTATATATGTTTAGTTTCCAACGATCCTTAAGAAATTATGTTACCCATGAATCTTGACAGATGGTACTGGGGAACGTTGCCCCATGCACGCGTTCCGGTGCGGGGGTCCAGGGTCACGTTGCGTGTCGCGCGCCTCCCGATGCGACGGAACGCCGCAATGTCCCGGTGGAGAGGACGAGAGGAATTGTCGGGCGACAAGAAGGAAAGGGTGAGTAGCGAACTAAGTTGTAAACACATAAGATGCTCAAACATATTTTTATAGCTGACATCCGAGCGGACAGACTTAATGGTAGCACGTGTTACTGGCCAAAAAAGAAGAGGATAACCAGATGAAATGTTAACTGGCTTTCCAACGCTGCAAATAAAACACGTTGAGCCAGCAGACATGTGAACAACAATGAGACGTGATTCCACCTATACGAGTATAACTTGAATACATTACAGCTTTTGGTTTTTTTGGAGGTACGTATCTCGGAGTATCAATAAACGTCTGTAACTAACCTCCAAATATAACTACAATATTATTTGCGATGGAACACAAATGCAATTGTAAAATCGATTAGGTACAGAGTACATGATGTAATGGACATTTTACATCGAGTTATAACTTTTTATTGTGGCATAGAAGAAATAAAAAGATGGTTTCATGATAGCATATTACTTACGCGAGCGTTGTAAGAATCAACAATAGCCGAGAGATACACAAAAACAAAACCGATTAACTGCAAGATATCTTATATCTTTTGCAAACACGAGAGTCACAAAAGAGCTAAAAGCCTTAGGTAACTTCCGCGGAGCACTTCGCAAGGACATGCGAGCCTGAATAAATTCCAAGGAGTTAAATCAACTCGAATAGGGACAGAGCAGGTTCCACAACAGATTAACGATAAGCGCAGCGGGAATAAATGGCACCTGTCTCGTGTCCGAGCTCACTATTAGCCTCAGCGTACACGAGGTAAAGGCATGTGTACAATGTGCTCGCAGGTACGCTGACTTTAGGACAGGGCATGATTAATTTTTAACGTTAAGCGATTTGATGATTCACGACCTGACATAGTTGCTAGTGCTGCCTGCTGGGAGAGGGTTACCGGGCTCGGTCACTATTATTTATGTGACAGATAAAAGTTTATTAGGTAATGGTTGTTTGTAGTATGGATATGACGTTTTTAGTATTTAGTGTGAAATTAATGTAAAAAAAACATTCACTAAATTAAATTAAGATAATATCGAACGACGCTTCAATCTGATTCTGAGAGAATCTGTTGCGCTTAACTTTACGGTCGATTAGTGAAAATATTTGTACACAATTTCCAGATATTATGAATATCTATGAGCGGCAGATCGTCAACAGACAACACATGGACCGGACCTGCTTAATACATAAAAAGTATTCAGTCTGCATCGTAATATAGTTTATCGTAATATTATTTTGTCTTATTTCCTTTCATTTAAAGAAATTATTCAATCAATAGAATGTCAGGCTCTATGTTTACCTTCACAGCTTCTCTGATAAATTTGAAAATAATAATTATTGTTAGCTTCACATTATAATCATTTCTTTACTATGTTTTTTTCTGAACTTCAATCGTTAGTGCGTTTCATGAAACTAATGACCGACATCTGCATTAATTCGTTGAGACCATATAAAAGCGACCCGTTTGACGCTAACTTAAAGACGCTTATGTAGGCGTGTGTCTAAGTGACCGCGTCTAACAGTATTTAAAACTCGTATTTCCACGCTTTTCCAGTTGTCCCCGACACACATTCCGCTGTGGGTCGGGCGAGTGCTTACCCGACTACGAGTTCTGCAATGCCATCATTTCCTGTAAGGACGCTTCTGACGAACCTCCGCATCTCTGCAACGAACAATCCAGGTCAGTTGAATTCAAGCCATTAGTGACTCATTGCATCCAAATACAGAACGCAACCGAAAATACTTTACTTGGTCATCCAACGCGATAATTCCAAAATCTCACAAATGACACTCGCATTTGATTTAACGTCGACACAATTTATTATAATCACCATTGATTCTGATTAAGCCATTTTTCATTTTCTGTCAAATTATCCAGAACACTTAAACATTATAATGTCATCGCGGCAACAGCCGTGAGTTTGATTAATGTTATAACAGAATTACCTGCTGTGCTGGTGCGTTATTAAATAATGAAACCCTTCGTTTTTTCTAAATACTGGCACGAGGCAATTCTTATTTGTAACTGACACTACTTTGATGCACATTATCAGCGATCATAAGATATTCCCCACCGCTCTGGAGGATGCCAAAGCATTGCTAACTGACTTAGTATAACAAGATACTTTTAATTACTTTTCTTTATATAGTTCATTAACTATTTTCCATTCTCATTTATTACTATGACCAATATTCTATTAGGATGGGAACGAAATAACAAAAAGAAAGACTGAATGGCCTGGCTATGGAAAGAATAGCTAAGGAAACAAATGAATTGGCTTTATATACAAGTCGCCATAAACAAATTCACACGTTCCGATAAGATTAGAACATCAATAAAGAATGGTGTTTTAATGTGAGCGCATGTGCAATTTGGCCTCCTAAAACCCTTGTAAGTAGGTGGCAATTTAACGGTATAATTGAAATTAGTCCCATGTATGTCAAATTAAGCCAAACAATCGTCAAGTTAGCTATGCACGCCGTATTAGTTCAAACAATAACGGTCACGTTTCGATACCGAACATCCCAAATTAAATTCGAACCGTAAAAAACCCACACTCGTTCATTTTTATAGTCTTAGTTTCTTAGTTCTCATATTGTATGCTAAGTGAGTGTAGGGATATTTGTGCCATTGGGCTGAACGCATCATGACGGGACCCACTAACATCCCAGGTGCTCTAATTTTTCCTTGTCCTACAGCAACATCGTTATTCAGGTGCAATATAATTGTAACATTTATTTTATTAATTATTTAATCATTTTTGTTCACTAGATACTTAAAATGAAATAAAAACCAGTGTATGATTATTTCTATAAGACGTCTCTTCCAGCAAACCTAGGAATGGATAGATAATGGAAGAGAATCAATTTAGTAAACGCACTGTAGTATGAGTTAATAAACAATATGCGAGATATATGCAAAATATACATATATATAAATTTAAAATATTATTTCGACACAAATCATAATATTCACATTGATAGCCGGATGTACTTTTTTCGAGATGATGGTTTATACTTGTGTTAAGATCCCGGTTCCCCAACTTCCATCTTAGTGTTGCATAATTTATTTGATCAAATCATCAGTTTGTCATAAATTAATCTATATTTTAACCGGATATATTAAGAACAAGTAGCCGAAATAAGTAGAATTTTAAGCAAGAACTCATTCATGTTGTAGATACAATGTCTTATCAATATCAATCTTTTATTGATTCTGTTATATAGGTACTAGAGCACAATATAGATTTGTATTTTTGTTTTCGCTTACATACATACATGTAGATGGCGAGCGGCTGACTTCTGTCCGCTGCGATGCGGCAATGGTCGCTGCCGAAGCACAGCCGTGGCGTGCTCGGGGCGCGACGGCTGCGGCGATAACAGCGACGAGATCGCTTGCTCTGTTTGTAGTAAGTCTTTTTAACTAATTTTACCAATGGAATTAATTCATGACATCCATGAACATCGACAGAGAAACATGACTGAAGCAAAGTAGATCAACTATTGGTATAAGGGAAACGAATCCCTAAATCCAATCCAACCCCGCTCTGTTGGTCAGACGCTGGTCTCTCCTGTTGGAGGACTATGGTATGTTGCACTTGACTAGGTACCATTCTCCTTTTAAAATTAAGCGTGAATGTATTGGTGACACTTCTAATTCCATGTATGTTCATTTGCAACGGTAAATACTTATTTAAGCAGCCTTACTCCCAATGCTTTCGAGTTCTAAATCAATCGAGTTCATTTCGATCATATGTTATTTTCGTACTCTTGAATGTCGACTTGAATATGTAAAAATCGTTAAAATCCAATAAAGATCGAAAAAAGCATACTCCCCACACTTTGTGACAGTCGTCAATCGAATAGCAGGATCGAAATCCAGATCGAGTTCTTTGTTTGCTTCGAATTTTGCATTGTGTTCAATTTTATTTGGGTTTTTCTAAGTATGGCTCGCCTTACATCATTATTAATGTTCTGGAGGAAGCGCATCGTATAGATATTCGCAAAAGGAGAAACTTCTTAGAATGTGTCAATATAACTCTCGGGCACTTGCAGTGGATAGAGAAGAATTCCAGAGGAATTATCGTTTGTCCAAGTAGTTATTCGACGTATTGGTGATGAGCTTTTTTCCCCTATCATGAAGTGACCTACCATATTATGTGGAAACAAAAATTAATTTGTGACTTTCTTTGTCAAACTGTGTAATTGTATTTCTCAGTTTCTTTTATCTTGATAACTTCATCATTCTTTGCTAGTGGAAGCTACCAGAGATTAATGGGCAGAGCATGTTGTACAGTCATGTCTCAGCAGTCTGTGTCCAAATCTTTAAGGGAAGCGGTGAATGCATTCAGCCACAAAAATATATGTGCAAAATATATAATGTTTCCTCAATCACTTGAAGAAAGGAACATCATAAAAAAGTATGTGTTGTAAGTGAATATTTCAATTTTTCCACGACGTTGCGGAGTTAAGTTCTGAAATAATGCGTCGTTATACTAAATAATAATCAAATTGTTCGTAGTTTATCTTAGAAACCCATAGAAAAAACATACACACCAACGCGTTTTTAAAATTTGACGCCAAATATATTGTCAAAATAATATGACAGATTCACGATGACAAATTACTTAATGATAGTTGTTACAATACAGATTAAATTAAAACGATATCAATTACCTTTGTCAAACGGAAATACAATTTAAATTCATTTCTCTATCAACATTCATATGAACAAATAGTAAATACAAGGATTTTTTAAAGAAAGCTGTTAAATTTAGCATTTTTTAAATATTTATTATCTATAATATCTATCTACTTCTCGCACTTAACTGTTCACTAACAGCATACACTTAACGACGCTGATAACGTTCGATCGTAAGTCGATCTTGATATTCGATTCGATTTGGACCGGGAGTACGAACTTTAGATCGAGTTTGAATCAGAAACAAAAACAAAACGAAAACATTTTCGAGGGTAAGGTCCAAGGTTACCTTTTTGTAATTTTCATAAGAATAAACATTCAAGATAATATGATGTCATCAAAGGAGACCAACTTCTACGGAACTCTTTTAAACATTACGTGAATGTACCATATAATTTAAAAGACTGGATCAGTTGTATATACATACCATTTTATATATGAACTAGCGGCTCCCTCCGACTTCGTTCGGGTTTAACAATTGATTATAAATGATTGTTTTTTGACAAGTTAAGTCATTAAGTTTGCTGATATTTTATATAGCCAGTCATCTGTGCAATCACGTGTTCTCACTACATACTAATTTTCATTAACGTCGGTCAAGCCGTTCTTGAGTTATAACGGGACATACAAACAGACAAAAAATTTCAAAATGGTCAAATTGATGTCAGTGACACAAAAAACTAATATTCATCATAAAATTTGAGAAAAAAATGGAATGTACAGAGAGAGAGAGGCACTACAGATTAATATAGTAGTACAGATTTTAATATATCGTACATAGATATTAACTATATTTAAGTATTTAGGTACTTACATGCTTTGTAACATTTAAAATATTACTTTGTTAAACATCTTTTGTAATTTGTTTAATTTATTTTATAGGAATGAGTATTTTGTTATTCTTGTCAAATACAATCTATCTTCTAAATTCTATATCTTTTGCTTTTAACACGAAAATACCCTGTAGCTTGTTATTCGTAATGTTATTATTCACTGTAGATGTTAATTGTTAATACATATTACTTACTAAACATAAACAATTTTGAAAACATGTACTTTGTTGCAGAATGCCCAGCGCCACCACCGTCTCCTTGAAGGACAAGTTCGACTCGATGGATCTCTAGTTAAATTGCGATTCCTGGATGGATCTCAACGATTAATTAATAACACATATCTATCGAGCTCATTACGATTTTATAACTATTATTTAGGTACAGACTCAAAAGCAAAACTTATACATCATAATAACATCACAACATAACTACATCATAATGTCAAAACCAGTTCTTGTACAAGAGACGAGTAATAAACATATTGTTCGAAGGAGCGAATATTGACAATTTAAAAATTACAAGTTATATTTAGATTACATAATTATATATTAGACACCACCATCACACAACTTTCTTTTATGATATTATGACAAATGACATGAGATAAAATTACAGCAAAACTTATAATAGGCATAGTGTACACATACAGCCGAGAACTAGGTACAGCCAGGTATTCTGGTAACCATACAACAATATACTTCTACTTAATAGATACCCATTTATAACTATAATATAAATACACTGGGTATTCTGTACTTAACAAATTGACAGTGTTAATATGTGGCCATTCCATTCAACGCCGTCCCGCGAGATCTCCGACAAACAAAACTTTTGACAACTAATTTAGCTTTGTTTTATCGTTGTCTCAGTACGTATTATTTCTCATAAAATCACGTCAATCAACATCGGGTATTCAGATTTTTTATCCCTAAACGTATTTAGAACAAAATACTTCCTAATCAACATTTCGACATGTTCTTGTAAACTATTACATAAAAATATTGCATTACATAAAAAATATAATACTTTTCTGAGTTAGTAAGATTAAAAAAATAAAATACCAGTCGATGGATAACGGAAATATAACTTAAGGACGTCAGAGAAGTTCACGACAACAAATGTACGCCATTAGCGGGCGTGAATAAAAGAGCGCGGAAAAAAGGCGCGAACAAGCAGGCCCAAAAATATGACCATCATAGATTATCTATTTTCCAATGTATTTATAATATAGGGGTCACTCCTGTCTATAATGTATCAATTGATTTTTTGATCATAATATAAAAAAAATATTTTTAGTAAATCTGTATATACGTAATGCTGACCTTTTCTCACCTTATTTTTAAGAGTTTAATATAAACCACACATCTCATAAGACTGAGGAGTTATACTCTGGCACTGTTTCTTGGCAATGATTACATTTTAGAAGCGTTTTCATTGTGCAAATGTAAATAGATACCACATTCTAGAATCTCATTAGAGATTGAGATCATCATTAGACAATGTTAACCATAAATTTCGGTTTAATTGTAAACAGTTGAAAACTACATAATGAATAGAAAGAGGCCACTCAAGTCGTTTTGCGATTTGCGCGATGAAAACGCTTCGTTTAACTTTAGTATAAAAAGCACTGTATATATAGACTTGTATAAGAACATTGAAATGCACTATATAAACTTATATTTTAGTACACCTAAGTTATTTTGCGTATTATTTATTATTTTGCGCGTATTGTGTATGTATGTTTGTTTCCCGCGCTGGCGATAGTGTTATTTATAAATTAATAATGTAGGTTAAATATAAATATATTTTTTGAGCATTTGTTGTATACTTTTGGTTTATTTGTAGTAAATTTAATTAATTAAAACTGATTTTTACTAATGCATTTAAAATGATCATAGTTACGGCATCGTTTACATACACATTTTGATATTAAATTTAAATTTAGTCATAGATATTTATGTACACTACTTAGGTAACTATTGCTTCACTTACACTTTCTAGATTTTTTTTCTATATACTCCGCGGCACTTGAATCAAGTCACCTTGTCTTTAACGATTAAAAACTCTATAATAAAATGAGGAGATTTTTGTGCCATTTCATTGCTGGCGTATTATCTTATCTATTAGGTGAGTATTGTTCCAAATTTGAATTAAAGCTTTTTTTTTAGTTCACCAAGATTAAATATACGAGGTGACTAGATTCACTTGTCCGAAACTAGATAAGATTTTTAATTTAATTAACAAATTTAATATTAACTTATAGGTAACTGATTACGCATTATAGTTAAGTTTAGCGTAAAGTCTACGAGAGTAACTTATTGTAAAATAGTGTGTTCTTGTGTGTGAATGTGATAAAATATATTTCTACATAATTTACTCATTGTCTCCTTAAACCTTTTTTGTGTAATATACTCGTACGAAAAGCATTGTACGAAGCTTTAATAACGAGACCTCTATTGACAGAAATATTCAAGAGCTGAGTCTCGGGAGAACATGTTAAATCCTCAGTCCCGATTGTTATCGTTTGACAATCATCGTTAAACTATGTCGGACACTTCAGGTGTTATAAGAATATCAATTGAGTTCGCTTCCAAACACTACACCAATAGATAGCAAGAAAACGTGATAGAATGTTATCTGTAAACGCTCACATCCCCCACTGGGATTCTCTAAGTTCCGCTGACATGGAAATGTATAAGTGAAGCATCACAAACAGCGATGATCCGAGGACAAACTTGAATCCATCACATGACTGTCTGCCCGGTTGGGTATCGAACTGCTTGATAAAAATATAGTTATATTTGTAACAAACTGTTTGGTTAAATTCTCGTGACTTGCAGTAGACACTTAAAAGGTGGACGGACTGCTCTTGCTTGTTATTTCAATCGTAATGAACAAAAAAGCTAAAGTGCTCATTCTTTATGCATGATTTTTGGCATTCGTAAAAAAAACTCATTTAATAATAAGCTTATGAACCATACTAGGATTTCCAAAGTCGCAGCCCAGGTGGCATCACCATCGACACCTGCATCATCATGACAACTTGTAACTGTCCTACCGTTGAACACGTGTCTCCACCCAGTGTGAACGGTAAAGGTCACAAATCACCATGCTTGTCAATTAAATGTAAACACACTTCACACACCTTCGATAACATTATATATAGGTGTGCAGGTTCACTTTGACCTTTTTCTACGCCGAATGAAGTGATAATATATGCCTAACTTTTAAAAGTTAGTTTTAAAAAGTGACTCACTTCACTGCCATCTATTTTCCTGTATGTTAATTAAATCTATGGACATACATACGGTACACCGTACACGCCATACATACATATGTGTAGTCTCTATCTTGTCTACAACAATTTTACCGTAATACGTAAAAGCCACGAAAGATGGCGTTGTATAGTACATTTAAAAAAATTACAAGAAGCTGTTATACACGATGGTGATCATACCTACTATGCTACTAAGATACATAGATAGGTGCACACAAACAAAACTTCCTCCTTTTTTAAGTCGGTTAAATAGCACTTAGAATAAATTTACACTAATGTCGAAGTCGGGTTTGGTTTGCCCGTGTTTAGTCTAATCAATATTTTCTAATCAATCATGTCATACTTAAAGTAGAAAGTAATCCCGATGATATTTTTGTACAATGTTAAAGTTTTACCTGCCTGGATAACAACACTTTTTATAAAACCAATCGTAAAATATTTGTGAGCTACTTGGATGTGTTAATTGAGAACCTTGAGATACTTTATCGCTTTCTTCCTGGCTGGCAAGGCATCGGTCCCAGATCTTCATGGGTAGCACTAGCGTGTACAATGTAGCATATGGGGTGACCTATCTACAAATTTTCTAGATAAAAAAAAGTTGTCATTACACTTGTTTTTTTAACACTTAACAACATAACCCAATTGCGCAATACTTCTGTAATGTCACTAAATCTAATTCACAACTATGAACGCTACGAGTTTCTAATTTTTGTAGTTAACAGTCGTAAAATCTACTTACCTTGTTGGTCTCCGTTTTTGATCGCAACACGAAATAGTGATGGTATATACTTTTATTTACTAGAAGTTCAAGTTTTCTTTGTGGAAAGAAGGAAGGTGCTATTTATGTCTAAAGGTAACATCATTATCGTTATTACAAGGTAGATTTTCCATAAAGGTTTCTCCAAGTTGTCGTCGATGGTTGTTCGTCACAATCGATGGCTATCAATGCTGGAGTTCCTCAGGGGTCTGTTCTGGCCATCTATTTTTTTTATGTTAAAAGTCGACAAACGAACAGACGGGCCACCTGATGGTGGTCACCCATAGACATCAGCAAGATCAAAGGTATCACAGATGCGTCGTGAGCCAGGAAATGAAAAGAAATAAAGTACTGGCTCTCAGGCCCCCAGCCGGAACACGACGAGTCGTTTGGCGGCTGACTCAAGCAGGGGGGGTGGTAGTTAGCCAGGTAGGCTTCACGGAAAGATAATAATACCAGTAATAATATTAATGACTTAATAATAATACTGATAATATAATCCTTACGCGAAGCCCTACCACCATGCAGATTGATTTTTGTCATCTCTTTCGACACTCTGTTCTGCCAGCATGGGATAGGGGGGGGGGAGTATTGTAGGCCGCCCCAATACGACTAAGTCTAGCTGACTACTGACGGACATCTGAATATGTTTAATAACGTTTTGAGCAAATTCCTGCATACTGCACATACTGCCTCCTACTTATCTTTCCTTGTCAAATTGGTCAATAAATTATATTATGTTCAAAAGCGTTATGATGGTAATCAATTGGCATTGCGTCACATACACATGATGATATGATCTCCTTTTTATCGGAAATGTAATTTTTCCGTGAGATAACAATTTTTTAATTATGGGGCGTACAAAACACGTCAGTCAGCGACGTGTGCGACTTTTGTTAATAATTATAATAATTTAATAACAAACGATTACTAACTTAACGTCTGATACAATTAACTATCATCCATTTATCGTGGTTACATTTACGAAAGTGATGGATATTTGAAAATGTATCTTAATTTCATGAATTAAATAATGATATAAAATGATCCTTCAGTGATAAAAAAGAGCACCGTAGAGAACAGTAATCCGTAGGGTTTATTGGGTTCATAGCGCAGGCGTAGAAAATTTTATTCCGACGAAAACTAAAATGGCGTCTCATTCCCGCACTCATTTTCGTCAAATATGTAAAGTGTAGACAAATGTGTAAAGTACAAAGTAAATTTTTCAAATTACTTAACATAATGAATATCCTACGATACAAGTTACAAAAATGGGTAAGTTCCAATTTAAAAATTATTTTGATAGATATATAGACGCAAAAAATTTACTGAAAATATTTTATTAGTGAAGAAACAGGTAAAATATCGCAAATATTTACTCACTTTTCGCATTTAAACCTTTCTTACTAGTACAGGTTAGCACTTCTCTAGGAAATTCTACAGAAATATCGTCAATGTAATTGGTAAATAACTCAAATAAAACATTTGTTCGCTGATTCAGATACACAATTAAAGTTTGTAAGAGTGTCATTTTGATGAACGTACTGGGGGATTTAAGTATATTAAAAATAAGTAACAAAATATTTGTAAAAAACAAAAATTTACTAGAATACTAAGTATATTTTACCCTAAAACAATACATAATAATGTAATCAGAAAATATGTATTATTGATTGTATCAATATTAGATTCTATTCTTAGAAGAGCTAAATATAAAAATTGTTTCTGCCTATTTTGAAAAATTATATTTTGAATTTAATTTTTACAATCGTGCAGTATGAAACTTATGATATTGAAGTAAGATAAGTTATTTATTAAGTCGTGACCGTTTAAACTAGCCAATTACTCATCTTACTTAATTAAGTAGGATATGTTAACATCACACGAAATAGATGTTAAAATTTTAACGGAAATAAAAACAACAGGTATAATAATTCTATTAACTACGTACAGAATCATTGTGTCGTGTTCACCATAAAATGAAGTTACAATTTGATATAGTTCTGTTATTAATTCTTCATGTGAAGATATATATAATTTAACTACAATATTTATAAACACGAGGCGGTTATTATTGTTTACTAAATATTTAAGTAATGAATTAATGTCGTTGAGAACTAATATTGAATATCATTTGTTTCATCGTAGTTGCTCGTCCATAAAAAAATGTAACACAAATAAATACGGGATACGAAAAAATTTGATTCGATTAAATAACATTTAAAAAAAACGAAGTGGAAAAGAAGAAATCAGTTATGTTCTGTGCTCAAATTTTAAGACGTTTACATCCCACACCGAGGTCAGTGTCTAAATAGGATTAGATACATCAAAGTTGTCCTTAGTTTTTATAATAGTAGCCTTCGAAAATCGTGATGTTTTAATCCGTGTAAGTAAAAACAGGAATGAGTAACGTACTTAGCTCACTGCATATTGTGTACATGGTATCAACTCAACGCAAAAAACTATTAATTACAATTTACTCATTGAAACGCTTAGATAATGTCTGTTATCATTCGTGTCCTGAATGTTTAACTAGTTTATAATAACTAACATAACATATGTATTTAAAAAATGAAGGCAACACATTGCATACAGTTACACGTGAGTTTTTAATAAATTCAGCACATCAATAATACATATATCTCTGACCTCGTCGATAAGTGTTTCATTCAGTGATGCAATGTGTTAGAACAATTTCATTGTTATGTCAACGTATTCACTGCGAATGACTTACAAAGATCGAGCAATAATCTTCTTTTGTATGTAGGATGGTTACATAATATAAAATTAAGGTCGTCGAAATAAGTTTTACATTTAGTACATTCAGTCTTCTCCAGTCATTTATACTGTATTACCGTTCATCAGTCTTTAGCGAAGTAGACTACCCTTGTCATGTATGACTATACACAAACAGATTCATAAATTTTATGCCAAATGTTGTAACCTTAGTTTGCGTCTTTGGATGCATGTGCATGAAACACGCTGATAGTCTTTCAGTGAGAATATTGGACATTTATAATCAACGGGTATTGACGAATTCTGAAATCTAAAATCTCTACATAACTTACGACGGATATCTGTTAATAATGAACTAATGAAAGTTTGCAAACAAATATGAGAGACATAAATATCGCCTACTAAATAAAGCACGCATAATGTAATAATTTACAGTAGTTGCACTCATTGTAGTTACCTTTTAGTAAATTTTTATGAATGTTCATGGAATAGACTTATTATTATTATTTAATAAGATTTTCTTCATTTAATTTATTATGTTATTTATTATCTTTCGCAGGCTAAGAAAAATTAAAAGGATATGCAATATGAGGAAGATAAAAATAGCAATATGGGTTGTGACAATAGGCTCGTGCTTTATAACTCTTCTAATATATTATGTGTATCGCTATCCGCCAATAAAACAATACCAGAATCCTTTGCCGTTCAGAAAATTTATCGTAAGTAGCACACAAAATAATATGATGGGGACGCAATTTAAACATATACCGTTGAATGAAATATATGATGGTAAACCCAAAGATGACAAGGACAACTCTATTGAGTTAGAGGATAATACAAAAGGTAACCCTAACAATAATTATAGTGTAATAGAATACAATTTTCAATATTAACATTAAATCTTTTAATTTTCAGTTTTGATGTTGAATACTCCGGGATGTCAAATACCACTATTAATGGTTAATTATGAAAACAACAAAACCAACAAAAACTCCAAACCTGGATCGTGTGGTAGACGCGCTGTTTATTTAACGAAAAATGATTCAAGATTTCATGTACAAATCAACGACAACATTTTGAGACAGTTGCTCAAGAATAGTAAAGATTACTATTGCTGTTACAGATTCTTTAAAAATAACCCTCATACAAACTATCAAAATACAAAAATTAAGTAAGATTTAACATTTAAAAATAATAAAGTGAATTCCTGTAACAATATAAAATCTAAAATTAATAAATTATCTTGTTTTAGAGAAACGTTATGCAGAATAATGGAAAGTGGTAACAATTATAGATTAGAATCTGACTTCGTTAACGTTTTATGTTTTGGGCATGGCATTAAAAATGCCTCTTACATTATTTACAACGATGTTTACGCATTTGCTAAAAAAATCAACATAACTAAACGTAGTGGAACTACTTGCAAAGTCAAATACAACGTACTGATGCTTGGAATGGATTCAATGTCTTTGCCACGTTTCGTTCAAACGATGACTCGGACCGTTCATTATTTCAAAGATAATTTTTGGCTTGGGTTCAGGGGGTATCACAAGGTAAAAAATATTTTAATTCTAAATTGGTACTGCAATGTCATTATGTCACCACCACTAATTTTTAGTGATATTCTTTCAATTATGCCTTAATTAAAATTGAAAAAAATGAAAAATATTTGATAGTAATTAAAATTTCGAAAGACATGTCCGTATTAAATATAATTTGCTACAATTAAACAACATTGTACAGAAACCTGCATACCAAAGAGTTCTCCGTAGTGTTGGAGTGTGAAGTCTATTAATCTTCTTCCATGAAGAGACCCAACTCAGAAAAGTGAGACAATTACAGATTATATAAGTAACGACTATATTTTATGCCAACATTGTTTCAGATAGGTGATAATACCTTTCCCAACCTGATGGCTGCATTCATGGGGCGGAATTTAACTGACATTTCCAAAAAATGTTTAGGAAGAATGGACGAGTGCAACGAATATTTAATATGGAACATATTTAAGTCAGCAGGCTACGTGACGGCTTACGGCGAAGACTATCTGCGTCTACCGGACACTTTTAGCAATTCTTACGCCTTTCATAGACCACCCACACACCATTATATGAGACCGTTCTTTGTCAAAGGGGAAACTGAAGCCAACAATAGATCGCATGTGTGCGCTGGAAAACTATCATCTGGGAAACATCTGCTGGATTTTGCACTAGACTTCGTTCTCACATACAGGGACACACCATTTTTTGGAATTTTTTGGATGAACTCTTATAGTCATAATATAAACAGTCGACCACAAGATGCAGACATAATTTTTGAAGATTTCTTCAATAGACTTTCGTACACTGGTGCATTATCAGATACTTTTGTCATATTTTTCAGTGACCATGGCATACGCTTTGGCAATCACCGCAGCAAAATGGAATCATACTATGACGAACGAATGCCGCTGTTATTTATTTGGAGCCCTTTGCATTTCAAATGGAAACATCCAAAAGAGTACAAAAATTTAGCAATTAATCAGTTTAGACTGACTACACATTATGACTTATTTAATACACTACAAGATATTACACGTATATCAAATTGTAGCAACACTACCAGTAGCTCTATAGGATGTCCTAAGTGCCAAAGTTTATTCAGTGTCGTTAGCTCTAATCGCACTTGCCAGGATGTCACAATTCAGGATAAATGGTGCAGTTGTCACAAATTGTACCCCTTGGACAATGAGGACGTAGAAGGAATGAAAATCATTCGGTTCGTTGTTCAACACATAAAATCTATAATAAAAAGAATTGAAACAAAGAGATGTTGGGCTTGCTCAGATTTATCTTTAAGCAATGTGACAAGAATACATTTTTACTATGACAACGCTAAGATTAAATTGTTCTATGTCGTGGCGTTTTCCATGAGCCCTGGTAATGTATCATACGAAGCGAGCGTGTTGCGAATAGGGTCACAGATAAAGCTCGACGGTCCAGTAAGTGTGATATCACCCTATAGAGGACTCGGAAATTGTATAAGCCAGAAGATAAATGATTCTAGATCTAAAGATCGTTTGTTCTGCGTGTGCCAAAAAACTGACAATTGTCGAATTAACTCAGTTCTATGATTCAATTATATACTATAATTTGTCTGTGATAAAAAGTGCTTTCCTTTCTATTAATTTTATGTAAATGAATACTACTTATCTACTCGTAATCTGTTAAATTGTATAAAACTAACACTTGAATGCAGCAATTTTGGTCATGTTTTTCAGAACATTTTGTCTTAATACTAACTCTTATTAATCAATCAGGTACATTCAATGTTTAATAAATATCTATGTCTAGAAATAAAATGTCCTGTCTGTTACGAACATTCATGTAAGCTTATAATATTTTTTGTGGAATTACCAATCATAATAAAGATTCTGACCAAAAAACTTTTCTTATTAAATAAACCTTCGCCATGCTAAGAAATTCCAGACTCATCTGATAATTATTTATTGTCAATTTTAAAGTAAACCTCGCCTTCAATTTGACGCAGTCCACTGAACACGAAGGTTACTTGATCGTACGAGAAATCATGCTTGCATTCATAATAACGCTTTATTATTTATTCTAGTAGGTAAGTAGTTTCATTAATATGTACTGTTCATAAACACAGGATCAGTGTTCTAGTTTAGAACTTCTTCATTTTGCTACTATCTAGCAGCAATAGTTATAGAAATAACACGCTGTTTAGCCTATGAAACTCCTTAGTAGTATTGTAAAATGAAATGAAAATATTTCATTGGAGTTATGCAATTATATCAGGTAACGTTGCATTGTTTGGAGCAATGAGCCTTGGCTTCGAACAAGTGTTAATGGTTCGTGCTAAATTATCTAACTAAAATGGGCTTTAGGAGGCCAACATCGGTCACAAATTGGCGGAATTACACACATTGGGGCGGCCTAGAATACTCCCCCCAATCTCATGCTGGCAGAACAGGGTGTTGTAAGAGGCGACAGAAGCCAGCCTGCTTGGTGGTAGGGTTTCGCGTAAAGATTATATTATCAGTATTATTATCAAGTCTTTAATTTCTTACTACTATTATGATCTTTTCGTGAAGTCTGCCTGGCTAGCTACCACCCTCCTGCTTGAGTCAGCAGCCAAACGACTCGTCGTGTTCCGGCTGGGGGCTTGAGAGCCAGTTCTTTCTTTCTTACCTTCATTTCCTGGCCGACAACGCATCAGTGATACCATTGGTCTTGCTGATGTCCATGAGTGACGGTGATCACTTACCACCAGGTGGCTCGTCTGCTCGTTTGTCGGCTATTAATACAAAAAAAAACACATCTAATAACATTCTGGAAATCTTTCAGATATACAAGCGTCGTCGTGATGTTTTCTTTTGAGCATAAAAGTAATAATTGGATTATAAAATAATAATTTAGCATAAGAAATTAATGCACAAATGTTGTGAAAAATTAGAAGTGCGTACAGATATCCAAGTTTGATCTTCCTGAAGAAAACCTATCATCTAATCTCTACTTCAAACAAATTTTAAATATTTATAATATAATTATAAATTCTCTAATTCAAAACATATTAATTAATAATAATTTAACATTGGTAAGAAAGCGTATGTATAATCGTCACTCAAACTATACCATTCCTTAAACTTTTTAAAACGGCGATTTAATGAATAAGCGACGACAATAACAGAATAGATTCAGTAGTGTGCCAAAGTTTGAGAATATATATATATACAGGGTGTCTCAGGGCGAAGTGACTGCCCGGCGTCTCTTGATTATTTTGGACTAAACTATCAAGAAATACCATTAAAGTATAGATCTTATCGTATTGTTTTTTTTTTCAAAGGGCAAGAGGTATTTTTGATAGTTAGACACTTAAATGTTCCACTAGCCTGGTTTTAAAAATCTACTCTTCTTATTATCAAAAATGTGGTGCTTACTTCAAGAGTTTGTAGTTCGGTAAATGACTGAGATAACTACAAATATTTTTATGAGATTATATAGATAATATCATGTAATTTAATAATAATTGATAAAATAATAATATTAATAAGGCATTTATCCAACTTTTTAGCGAAATTAAATAAAAAAGGGTTTTTTTTTCAAAAAGTTTTGGTTAATTTCTTTAAAAAAATATCCTATTTAATTTTGGGTAGATTTTATACCTCTAATAGATAAACTATGATAACAACTAGTAAATAAAAAAAACCAGAATGAAAATAAATGTAAAAACAAAAAAAAATTGAAAATAGTGCAGCAAGTCAGGTTTCTCTACAAAAAAAAAAAAGCTAATAAAAAACACTAATTCGATAAGACCTGTACTTTAATGGTATTTGTTGATAGTTTTGTCCAAATAATCAAGAGACGCCGGGCGATCACTTCGCTCTGGGACAGGTGTATATATATATATATGTACACGTACCAATTTTAGGTCTTTGTAAATTATAATTTACCGTGGACTCTCCAGCTCCACAAAGTAAGGAAGGTTCATCAACTTATTGAAATAATGTTAATCTAATTAAGTAATGTCTAATTGTCTACATTAACACCCTCGTGTATACTAGAAAAGCCACTCCCCACGAATGACCTAATACCTGAAAATGCTTAGTTAATCATATAATATTCATACACGTCACAAAGTGAATGTATGAATATAAGCAATATTATTGGTAACGTTTAGAAAAATATTATATAAATTATTTAGACACAGAAATACGTAAAAAGACTGAAAGTTATTAGTTATAGTACATACCGAGACGTTAGACCGTGAAAATAATGAGGGAGAGTATCGAAATGCAACTCCAACCTTAACCTCACCAGATTTACTCGTAGCTGGTGCTCGAAACATTATAAAAAAATCAATAAATTATCATTATTATGTCGAAATTATGACATGTTCATCTCCAGTTTGGCACTACCGACTATAGTGGCAGTGAACCAATGTGAGTCACGTTTATCGGACGTATTTACAAGTGTTATTGTGTGAAACATTTACGCGATTTACAGCGATCGTAACGTAATACCAAACTTAGTTACAAGTGGCCTTCTATACACATAGTGTGAAAATGTTGATATTATAGTTATATATACATAGTCAAATTAATACTCTAAACGTTTTCATTTAGTTAAATGAACTATTATTAACCCAACTGTAAGTATTGTTGTTCGTCACCAAATTTTTACAAAAGACCTTGACATAAACTTATGTTAAATATTCAAATTCAAATTATATTAATAACATATGTATGTATCAATGATTCTACCGTTTACAAAAAAATGTGTTCGTTTTAAGAACCATGAAACAAGTTAAATTAGTATATGTAAGCCTGTAACTCGATGATGAGTTCAAATCCGGTCTAATAAAGGATAAATTATAAACAAATATTTAAAATCATATACCATGCGATCCGAGACCAGAAAGCTACCTCAATCAAATGCTATATTGAGGAGGTATTACCAATATCTCGGTTACTGCACCGTAGGACAGTTACTATATCAATTTATTTTAATTTACTTTAATTTTTAGTTTATTACATAAATTGTTTTAAATACAAAATTATTTATATATATAAAACTCCACTACAAATAACAGTGACTTTATTCCACTGCGATGCACCGGTAACGATGTGCGGAATGTTTCGAGCCTAAACCAAGTGCTATATTATCCAGCTGAGAACTCCGATGAATCTTAATGACTGCTATTTAACGAAAATAAACAAGACCGGTGGTGTAATGTGCCCTCCGATGCACCGAAGCGCAAATGAAATTTGCCTCGCACCCAGCTACCGAATTCGCTTCATGACCGTGTCGTTAGCTTGCGATTGTCTGGTAGAACTAGATGTATTTGACTGATGTTATCTCAATTAAAGCATCGTATTTATAGATAATTTTATAAGAACTTTAACACGTTGTAATCATAAACTCCAGTTCAAATATTAATATGCCCTTGTAAACAATGATATGGATTACATCAACTATCATTATTATTTTGTTTTTTGCATTGGTAATAGGAAACGGAAAACGTATACGTATCTATATATACAAGTTTATCATATGATTGAAAATTGATATTCTGTTTGTAATTTATAACCGGGATCTGATCCGCTATGAGGGGTTAACAGTTTGCAAATACCCTACAGAACACTGTGCTAAATACAGATTTCCCTCACCGAAGTCATTGCTATTATAGAATATGGTAAATAAAACCTTTATAAAACAAGAGGTGAGTACAGGATATGAACACAGATCCGCAGGCAGATGCTAAAGACTCGTTAAGGTACAGTTTCTGGATCATTAAAACTCAAAATTTTAAACTCGGAAGCCGTTGAGTGATTGAGATCTATATCTGGATAAAAATGATGTATTCGCCTTAATCGCAGTCCATTGAAACCTGTAATCACAATCTATCTCCACATTGCCACAGTTATGTTGCTACTTGTGCATAATAAAATCGCTTTTGACTGGTTACTAGTTTCAAAGATACATACATAATTATGTATTTTCTTAATACTTGTTGTTTCAGGAATCAATAAATACTCAATAAAACAATGACTATTTGTAAAATCTTCAAAATATTTATATTGATGTCATGGATCCCGATTTGTTTCATTTATTACAATAACTTTAGCATAAGATACTCACATGCAAGCAGAACATACGTTGAAAATACTAATAGGGATATCAAAAAATTTAACGACACGTATAAAGGCAAGTATTTCGTAATTTATATCTATATAGGAACATACATGTAATGAGACAGCAACATCCGTCCACGGCGTTAGGAAGATAATGAGTTTTGGGCATATTCTAACCCAATCGAATAAGTACTTAGTAAAAATATTAAAATACGTAATTCACCTGCTTAATTTACTTGACTTAACTAAATGATTGCTGATGCAGTGATGATTCAGAACAGCTGCAGTCCGTTAACATGTAAATCTTGATGTATTCAGATGTCCAATTATGTGATTATAAGATAAAGAAACAATAAGTACCGGTTCCTGGGATGTCGTAGAAGAGGACGAATAGGGACGCCAATTTACAGACACAGGCGTCTGTGTTCCTAAGTAATAATAAGATCAAACATAATGACGATGACATGATAAATGAAGCACAATGATAGCTTAGTCATGATTCTAGTGTCACTTAAACCTTAAACACCTTTGGGCCAAAAATATGTAAAAAAATTCAAAGTGGGACTTTTACGTCAAATGCGGATTAAAGAAAAGGTTTAATTTCCATACACTAAATCATTAATTGCATTATTAGTAGATGCATATATCGCGATTTCTCAGGTCACGAACGTAGCCAAACCGTTTACCTCAATGGTTGTGAAGTTTAGAAGTTTATTGATTGTAGAAGTAAGTGCCACGAAGTTAATTATATGCCCGCCTTGCATAACTTTTACTCATTTGGCAGGAACGGAAAAATATTTAATTAACACACCTGGATGTTACATACCAAACTACGGAAAATCATTAAAATTCAAAGAAGCAACTTTCTTAAATCGATCCTGCGGTGTGAGAGCGGTTTTCGTTAAAAAATTCAACATAAATAAAATTGAACTAAAAATTGACAAAGCGAAAATGAATATTTACAGCCGTGGAAAAACATATTACTGTTGCGTTCGCTTTGCTGCTCCAAAGAATGAATCAGGAAATATTGATTTAACAAAACTGGAGTGAGTTATAAATTTTCCCCCTAATTTTTATGTTAATATGACTCTGTATGGGTTCGTAACATTGAAGTTGTAGCTTTATTATATGACATATTTAAGGAATAAATAATTTACTCGTAATACTTAATGTAATTCTGTTTTCATACTACTGCTAATTCTTTCGCACAGGAGACGCGAGTTGGAAACCTGCACACACTTTTAATTTCTCAAAATATGCGTATTAATTATTACTTGTTTCGAGGAAGGAAAACATCGTAAGGAAACCGGCACACCTGAGAGTTCTCCATTATGTTCTCAAAGGTGTGTGAATTCTGACAACACGCATTTGGCCAGCGTGGCGGCCTATAGCCTGAATCTTTCTCGTTGCGAGAGGAGACCCGAGCCCAGTAGTGGGACGATATGGGTTCTAATGATAACTACTTCTAATTGCCACTAAAATTAAGGAGAAATGACTCAGATCTTCTTATTTTGAAGTTTTATATTACAGATAAAAAAATACAATTTTGTAATGTATGTAACGTTTATCAGAGCCCTTTATAAAATTTCAGGTACTCTTCCTGTACAACATTCCAAAACGGATCGAAAATACTATTGGAAGAGGAAATCGTAACAGTATCTTGTTATTCAAAATCAAAGAGTATCTACGAAGATGCATACATAATTCTAAAAAAGTTTATTACCAGCAAATATCCTCAGAACTCAAAAATGAATACCTGGAACATTCTAGTTTTGGGAATGGACACGATGTCACGAGCGCGGTTGCTATCCAGCATGCCCCGGACCTCTCAATATTTGCGTGAACACAATTGGTTGGATTTTCGAGCATATCAAAAGGTAAAAATATGCAGCTCAATTAATTTCTTTTATTAACTGCTCAACAACTTATGTCAATCATAAAGTATCGTTCCCGTTCATTAGTATCGTTAATCGGACTTCAAGTTGAGTACCGAGAACTGGGTCCTGGTTACGGGTTTACCGCAAAGTAGTGGGCCTTATAAGTATAATCAGCCAAACACCATACCTTGCACTAAGATTTTCTATGCTACGTGTGGCTCGTAACTCAGTCACACTATATCACATCAACAACAAAAATGATTTGTGAAAAACATGTGTCTATTTTGTAAATTATATCATAGATATAGGCACACATCCTTTATCTGTGCCGCATCTATTGAGATCGAACCCGTAGTTCAGCGAGCTAAATTTGTACCAAATTAATTTCTGAGGCCATCTTCATAATATTGTGTCCGTTTGACAATTGTATGGGAATAAAAAAAACTCAATCAATCAGTAATAAAACCTTTTTTTTTGGCGTCTTATCAAAATCTATAGAAACTTGAGACCACTTTATATGCTTAAAATAATTGTTCAGCCTGTTGAGCAAACAGTACCTACAACATGTAGTTTTATCGTAAAAGAACAATTTATTTTATGTTACTCATAACATTAATATAAAGATTACGATTGATTTTATTTTTAATACCTTTTATTTTGGTTTTATATTCCTTCAGGTGGGATACAACACGTTTCCAAACGTTATCTCTTTGCTGACGGGTAATAATGTTTCAACTATGTACAAAGCCTGTTCGAGTGGTTTGGATAAATGCAGCGAATATTTGCTGTGGAACAAATTCAAACAAGCCGGTTACATCACGGCTTACGGCGAAGAATTTATAAGACTCCCTGATACTTTTTCTAAATTCGATGGTTTCCAGAAATCTCCCACAGACCATTACATGAGACCGTTCTTCCTCACTGGTGAAACTATTACTGGAAACTATATTTGCACTAAAAAATTGGCATCTGCAAATCATGTTTTAGATTACGCCTACCAGTTCTCAGACGCTTATAAAAAACATAACTTTTACGGAATCTTTTGGATAAATTCTTGCAGCCACAACACATATAACAGCCCTGCACTATTCGATAAGGATTTTCAAATATTTTTCGAGAAAATGTACAACAGTGGTTTAATGGATAACACATTTATAATATTCATAAGTGATCACGGAATTAGATTCGGGAGTATGCGGATCCCGGTGGAGTCTTATTACGAAGAACGACTACCGATGTGTTATGTTTGGGTACCGAAGAAATTCAGGGAGTTATTTCCTGAAAAATATGAAAAGTTACAATTTAATCAAGAAAGATTAATCACACCTTACGACCTGTATCTAACAATGGCAGGTATATTAAAGATCAGCCAGGGATCAAATGAAGTAACAACATCTGAAGCGTGTCCATTGTGTAAGAGTTTGTTTGAGGAAGTATCACCTAACAGAACTTGTAGAAATGCCGAAGTAGATGAAAAATGGTGCAGTTGCCATAACATGAAGTTTGTTGACGACAACAAACGCGATATTATTCGAAGTTTGCAAGTAATCTCAGAACAATTAGAAAAAAGAACAACCAATACAAGAACAAAGAACTGCACAGAATGCTACAAATTTAAAATAAAGACTACTTTGCGAAGTCATTCATACGAAGATACTGTACAAAATAAAACATTCTACGTAGTTGCGTTTCTTGTGGAGCCGGGAGATATTGGTTATGAGGCCGTTGTGCAAAAGTACTCTGACCAATTTAGTTTAGTTCCCTATATGGATACAATCACATCATACAATTCGAAAGGTTATTGTGTGATAAACGCAAATGACCGAGGATTCTGTGTATGTAAAGCGACATGTAAAAAAAAGAAAAAATACAAATGAACGTTGAACAATGTGATATATTTAAGGCATAGGTAAGCGCATTTATTTTGGTCAGTTCTAAGATCATAAAGGATTTGGTGTAAATATTAACGCAATAGAACCCAAAATAATACTTGTTAGAATTTTTGTCTGTTTATCTGTGCGTTTATGCGCGCTAATCTCAAAAACGGCTTAACTGATTTCGTTATGGTTTTCACTAACATATTGCACTAAGCATCACTTAATATTTAAAGTTCATTTCATTTCAATCCGTTTATAAATAAAAAGTTATAAATTTATCTGAAACAATGCAAGTGCCATATCTAAGCGTAAGGCTTAGTAATTCTGAAGCGAAGCGAGGGCGGCTTTCTAGTTTAAAATAACATTATGTAATACATACGAGAAATTGTAAATAATTTATTCAGACTAATGATATTTATTTTATTAAACATTTTTTAAGGTCACAAGTGTTTATAACACTTGGAACATCTTGAGTCATAAATACTCGTAAGATTTACAATATATTGATACTTTATTAATTTATTATGAAGAAATTTCCTTAAATAAACATACATACGTTTTAGACATAACTTTTAGGTGCCTGTGGTTTATTGGACCACTGTATTCTAAGTTGCTACAAATGGATATCGATTTTTTAACAATGTTAACCTGTTAAAATTATTAAATAGAAACCAACCTCGCCTGTCTACATTAACGAAAATAATTAATTTTCTGTGGATAAATTAATACCTAAATATATAATTACGTAACATTCTGGCTTTCAATACTTTTAATAAATGTGTAACAGTCGAAGTGCAAAAAATGGTAAGAATTATTATTTATTAATAATTATTCACGGTATTATGTAGGCAATTTAACCCACTGACAACAGTGTTCAATTCGGCTCAATATAAAAATGAGTAATTTTAACTTTGCTTCAAACGCGACATATTAATACTTTAAAATTTACGTATTAACGATTTGAGTCCGAGCAAAACACGGATGTTACGTGTATAAGATATATCTACAGTTTTTTTTGATATTCATTATAGATGTATATGGATATAAAATTTCAGATATGGATATATGCATAATATTTTACCGGTTTCGGTCACAGCATAATTTTACACGGAATAATTTCGCTTACGGATATTGTATGATTTAGGACTTATAAAAAAATATAATGTATTTATAAGATAACAATTTATTTCTAGGTAATATTTGGAATTAATAATAGAAAAAAACAATAGCCTTAAAAACCTGTCTAACAATGAGTACCTACCGAACTGTACCTACGACGCGGCTAGTACATCAGCGAAATAGCGAAAACCTCCCGTGTTTCATTTACACTCTGCCCCTATCGGCAATTATATTAATTATACTAAAATTATCCCATAGCCGTTGCTCTATCGAAAAACCTGAAGACCGGTGAGCAGCCATCCTCGCGTTATGAATATTTAGTCTGTATGGACAACGCGACTTGCGTCAATTTTTTTGCGTACTGTAAAGGAATGGAATAGTGTTACCTACTACGGGGGTCTTCCTGCGCCACTGCCTTCTTTGGCTTGTGTAGCGGGGATCTACGGGTCTCAAGGGTATCCTTTTTATCCGGGCGTGGACTCGGGAGAACAAGAGTCTCCCGGTGGAGGGGGAAGGGGCCCGCTGTTTCCCGCGTCAGTGTTCCCGCCTACTTATGATATGGTAGTCTTCGAGAGGAAAATGAATACTTTTATAATTTACTGTGTTCAACATCTTAAGACTTCATCACCACTTTCTATCAGATGGCATTTTGGTCAAGCATTGAAATTGTTTAAAAAAATTATTTGACCATTCGAAATAGTTACATAGTATAAATTGACACACCCATAAGATTTTAATGTGTACCTTAAAAATGTAAAATTCAAAACGAAATTTTAATCATAGGAACAGAAAACCTTTAATCAGGCAACATAACGCAAATTGTTTTTAAGTTTACAACTTACAACAATGCAATGATAAATTATCAGTTTTACATACCTATACAATACTAATACA
>PDGT01000001.1:7877890-8069570 GCA_003671415.1 Megathymus violae
ATGATTATGATATGTTTTAAGACCTCATTAAAGAGATACATCACATAGTTGAGATCCTATCAAAATTCATGATCGATTATCTGATCTTAAAGCTCCTTGAAGTGAGATCCATGATTTTCACTCCTATGCGTATACGTTCGAATACAATACGTCCAAAAAAAGGTGTAAAAAGTTATTTTCAATGGAACCGTTTGAACATTACAACATATCACTGCAAGATCTTCCAATATATTTGTATGAGACAAATATGATACGATAAGGCTTATAACTTTATAATTTGAAAGATGTAGAGACAATACATAGGCAATGTGCCAAGATAAAGCAGTCAATATAATGCCCAAGAGTTTAAACAAAATTCCATCCAGTACATAGTTTAAAAGCCAAATTGGGACAAAAAAAAAGAGATAGACAACAATTTCAAAAATATTTGTTATATTTAATTATCATATATGTAAATTTAATTTAAAGATACAGATAGATACTTCCAATCATATTTAGTAATAAGGTGAGATTTAACTACTTATTAGCCCTGATGTATGCATGATTGTTAGCAGTGACCACTTACCAACATGTCACGACATGTAAGTATTATGGATGTAGTAGTACGAAGTTATGAACATGACAACAAAATTAGACAAATAATATTATTGAAGAGCAGGGTAACGAAATTATGTTTGGAGTTTTATTCATTGTATCTGTCTACCTGGTACATTATCCAGATTATAAATAGCTGAATATCAAAGCCCTCCCACACAAATTAAAAACGATGAAGTTTGTAATAATTAAGCACCTATGACTTTTTAATAATTTAAAGTAGCCATTCCTATTTTTATGCTCCTCTATCATGTCTATCAACAACTATTGCAATGTAAAGAGAGATTGATACTTTCTGTATTTATCATATTGTTACATCTATTAAAGTAAATTTGCACTGAAAACATACATAAATAACGCTAATACTATTTGTTACTAAGAGAATTACCAACTCATAGGTATCAAAGTTATTTAATTAATAAATTATTAATAATTCGTTATTTTATATGCTAACATATTTTTTACTAAATGAAAGCCTAAATTTAATTAAGAATTAAGAAGAATTTAATTAATGAAACTTTTAAGTAATGAAGTTTTAATTTCTTTAAACTTTAAATGAAATATTTATGTATTTACACAATAAAATTTCATTTGTAACCCTTTAAAAGTTATTCATTTACATAAAGTATTACACTAGTTACAATCTTTTTGATACCCATGTCAAACTTACACACATATATTTACACATCAATTATATTAAAATATTTTATTTTCTGTACCCAAAAAAGTTTTACATGCTATTGACTTTATTTAATATACCTTAAAGGTTAAATACTTATTATTTAATCATACAAATACATTAACTATAACTCTTTGAATCATCAGACTTTGACCTGTCCTTAACTGCAGTGCAACAACAGTTCTTAAATGAAGTACAAGGATCAAAAGAATGCATTTCTGACAAGTCTATGAGTTACTTTTAATCATCAACCACAATTTGGGAATAATTAATTTCTATATGTAAAATCTACTTCGTTTCACTCCTAAGAACAAAATATAGACAAACTACTACATAACTGCTGACTAAAATATAATTTCTAGATATTAATTTAATTCCTGTAAAATTAAATAAGCCTGCACAAAGCTAACCAAAAATATTTCTATGTGTAAACTTCAAAATCTCTATGCTATCATACTCTTTGTTGGTAAACGATTATACAATTTCCTTGGAATAATTACAAAAACTGCTAATTGAGCTGTGGCTAGAAGTCCTCCAATGACATTGGGTACCTGAAATAAGCAATTTAGAAGAAACAAATTGTCATATGGTAATGTCAAAAAAATTGACATCTAAATGATAACCTAAGGTACTTTAGTTCTATGCATTGAAAACATTAATTCATATGAAAAACATCAAGAAGCACTGAGAAAGCTTTGCCTCATTTGTATTTCTTTTAACCAAAAAGAGCTTTCCACAATGTAAAGCCCAACTGATCCATACTAAAACACCATGTTGTGCAATACTATTTATCCCAAAAATATATTCAAATATTCTCAGAATTAGATTGATTAATAATGGGTATTGGAATATGATGTTAATACATAAATTAATTTAATTTTTTACCATGATTATGATCTTTCAACTTACCAAAATGAATAAATCTTCTACTATAAGACCATACATGAACCAAAAGACGGACACAAAGAAAGAACAGACTATGAGAGGGAATGGCAAGCAATCTGTGCATTTGGTTTTTATAACATAACATAGCTTGCTCATTGGTGCTGCAATTGTTAAGAGGGTAAAGGAGCATGCCAATAGACCTGAAATACAAAAAAATGTATTTCAATAATGAAATACTTTTATATCTCTGATATAAATTAATTATAAATATTAAATACACCCATAATCAGTAGGCTTCCCTATGTATCATTAAGATATATCATAAAAACAAGTCCTCTAAGTACTAGACTACATTTACATGTGAATGTTCCAAAAACCATATGCCGCAGGTAAGGCTGCCCTCAAACAGACTATCTAGCAAAGGGTGATAATAATGTTATCTTACAAAACATCATCATTACCATTACATGACCAACCTCATTCAAAAAATGTAGTTTTGTCATTATTATCATTTTTGTTCAATATTCATACTAATACAAATTAGTTTTAATTGTTATCAATAGATAGCCAATAAATATGTAATCTAAAAAGCCAATGAGATAAGATGAGTTGTTGATAAGGCTGACCACCTCCACTGATAAGGAGTCTATGAGTCAGTCCACACTAAGGAAAAGCAAACAACTGAACATAGTTAGAATAGCTAATTAGAACATAGTGTAAACATATTGAATTGTATCAAGTTATGATTATAATAAAAAATAAATTAAAGTTTATCAGTTTCATTATTTTTAAAATTATTTATTAGTAATAATTATAATTTGTTATTAAGTTACTTTGTTGACTTACCTAATCTATGCATAAGCAATTCATTATCCTCTTCTACACAGAAATAATAAATTACGAAGAAATCAGTTACAAGTGTAACTAAAATTTGTCGTAGCATAACAGACTTTTTGAAAGTGTACATGTAAAACAGAATTACATACGACATCATCAATATTATGCCGATCATGTTTACAAACATTATTATTTGGTCTGATTTCGCAATTCCATACAATAGCCAAAGACTGCATCTGAAAATAAGAATTATATACTGTATAATCAGCGTAGAGACATCTACCATATCTATAATTTTGTAAATATTTTTCTAACACGTACGAAAGCACTCCTAAGATAAACGGAAGCGCAGAAGCTTCGCCTGTCGTTCCTTTATTAACGTATTGCTTGCAAACAAGTCTGCAAAAGAAAAAATATTAAATGAGCTGATTAATATTCTACTTAACTTCATGATTAGTACAAATTATTGTATTGTTTAAACACAATTATCAACGATTCGATACCTACATGCCCGAAAGGAATTGAAGGATATTAGATAAAACGGCTAGATATGAAATAAAGAGTTTCAATTCTCCTAAGTGCATTTTAGGTATTCAACTTAATACAAATCACCTTTCATTCATTTATTAAAATTACAATTAACAAAACAATCTCACACCACGAACGCAATGAACTGTACGATATTCTGTATTGTTTGCTTGTCTACACAGAATACTAATGCTCCTACTTGTCTATATTTATTAAGTCTTGACAAACACAATACAAACTGACAATTACAACTACATAATATTGCATTATAGATTAATCAGAAACACCAAGTCAAAACGATTTTTAAAACCTGTTACATTCTATCATGATATTTAGGTCCGTACCCATCTTCTAACTGCCTATGAACGAAGACTGCGGATTAATTTAT
This sequence comes from Megathymus violae, assembly GCA_003671415.1. NCBI lineage: Eukaryota > Metazoa > Arthropoda > Insecta > Lepidoptera > Hesperiidae > Megathymus > Megathymus violae. The sequence continues at coordinate 7,881,802 of PDGT01000001.1, forward strand.
TTTTTTTGCGCTCAGACAATTGGCAAAAGGGCTACCCTCCGGAAATGTGCGGGAGTGGGGTGGTGAATGCTCATAGCATACCAGCGCAGCCGGTTACGCTGGTTATGTGGGACTCCCGAAAAAACCTAGGTACCTACCCACTAAACACCACCCGAGGTTGGCTTTGGCCTTTTGGCCTCTAAGCCTTCATCTAAAGCCCCCTTAGGGAAGAGGGGCGCTAGCGTACCCCCTAGAGGGTATCCGCATATAACGAATGACACTGACGGTGTCGTTGGTAGGGAGATTGTGTAGTCATAAGGACTGACACGAACTGTTTGAGTCTATGTACTTTATTCTATGAGTCTACTATTCAGGCTTGTCCCGGGCCGTCAGGAGGCGTTCGAGGTCTGCCGTAATCTTATCGAGGGGTCGGATTAAATCTATGTTTGGTATTTTTATATACTGTGATCACATCTAAACTGTCATAGTTGGCATATTGTATGTCATTTTGTATTTATACTGTATTATTTATTAGTTGTAGGCTTACAAAGAAATATAAATTGTTTCGTTTACCTTACATATATTGTTGACTTTCATTATAGTTTTTTTTTATCAATTATGATAATGAAAAAGAAGAACTCCAATTAAGAAGTTTCGGACGAACTCTCAAAAATGAAATCCTTTAAATTAATTGTTCATCAGTCAAGTTTTAGCTGTAAGCATATTTAATGCACTCGCGAGATATATGATATACCAATTACAAAGCGTTAAATAATGTAATAATTATATCCTTATCATAGCTGCAGATTTGATAATTAACCTCAAGGAGTATCCAGGCTTGGAAGAGAAAGACATAGTTGAAATTTATCATCCGGAAAATGACTACCCAAGATTATTATTACAAGTGAACAAGATTGATGTATCGGGCCGTGGCAGAGGTTGGTTATAATTTTCAGTTTCTACATTGATTATTCATAAATAGATACATCAATTTGTCCTTAATATTTAATATGTAAGTTAAAAGTATATGAAACGTATAACAATTTCTTTATTTTTTATCAATATACCTGTTCCATGTTTGTCTTCAGCATATTATTTGCTGAATATGCCTGTCCAAAAGTGTACTTGTGTTAAATTTTCATTATGCGTCTTTCACCTTTGTCATTAAATTAATGACTTGTAAATTTTTTTCATATAAATATACTTATTTGTAATATAATTAAACATATTTTCAGATACTATAAGTGTTGAACAAAGTATAGCAACAACTTTTCAATTAAGAACTTTTGCTGATGTGTATGTCAATAAAGTTAATGTCGCAGATGTTGCTTTGGATTCTGTGGAGCTCACATTCAAAGAGCAATATATGGGAAGATCAGAAATGTGGCGTCTGAAAAATCATCTGGTAAGATTTGATAACTGGATCACGTACCAAGCAATGATTTGGTTGTTGGCATGTTGATTTTTCTCATCATTATAAACCACCAATCTAGTTGTTTTGTCGCTAAAAAGCACAGATTGAACAAAATGGTATAACGGAAGTATTCTGTGCTATTAGACATATGCTTTCATAAATAACAAATAGTTTAGCTGTCTCTTAAAACTGTAAATTATATTCATATAGATCTAGAATTTATACAACCAGGAGAAAAATCAATCCCCAAATGTAAGAACTCGATTTATCTGTGAATAGTCACTGTCTGTAATATAGAATCAAAACACTATGTGACTGATGGGTGCTGGTAGATTAATTAATTTCACTGGTGTATGATCTTTGTGTGTTCTAATTGATAGTGCATTTTCCTGTTAAATAAAGCATTCCAAATTATATTCCTGGTAAAAGAGATTAAGATGAAATAAGAAAGTTTACTATTTATTTACATTTCATGTTGACTTTTATTGGCCTTTTAACTTATTGTTGTTGTCTAGTGATGCAGCAATTAAAAATGCAAAAAATTTTGCCTGCTTATTTATTTGTGTGCTATAAATCAAACATTGATTTTACTTGCAGGTTAGTACTTGTGTTTACTTAAATAAAAAAATAGAATACTGCAGTGGAGCTATCAGATGTCAAGTGTATGAAATGTGGTCTCAAGGAGACAGAGTGGCCTGTGGAGTGATCACAGAGGACACAAAAATTGTATTCAGATCTTCAACTTCTATGGTGTACCTGTTCATACAAATGTCTTCAGAAATGTGGGACTTTGATATCCATGGAGATTTATATTTTGAAAAAGCTGTGAATGGTTTCCTGGCTGATCTATTTGCAAAATGGAAGGTATAGATAACTCATATAAATTGTATTCACTTACTTTTGTATTTAGCACTCTAGGAGATCATCTCACCAAGTAGTTTTGCTTCTAAGCAACCACCATATACTAATAAGATTCAAACAAAGAATATCAGTAGGCTAGTCTTATTTAGAAGCATAAATTATGCTGGGTACAAACATCATTTAGTTGCGGCAATCAATTTCCATTAAATTGACCATATGCAAATTTTTTGTACTTACATATCAGAAGAAAGACATTCCATAATGTACTGAACTCAAAGAAAAGGTGCACATACTTTACATTACAGCATTAATTAAAAATAGAATTTTCCAGTGATTGTATCACTATCTATTGCTTATATTAAAAAGACTAAGAAGACAGAAATTGAACAATGGCCTTTTTACTGTTTATACAAATAGGCTGTTCTTTTAGAGATATTAGGAGGAACTTAATTAGATTGCAACTATAAGTAGTAATAATGGTTGATGTTAATGCTAAACTTTTGTTTTTCATTGTGAGTGCTGCTAAATTGTTATAATATACTTTGTTACAGAAAAATGGAAGCAATCATGAAGTAACAATTGTGTTGTTTTCAAGAACATTTTATAAAGCCAAATCTCTGGAAGAATTTCCACAGCACATGAAGGAATGTTTACAAAAAGATTATAGAGGTAGATTTTATGAGGACTTCTACAGGTATTGTACAATGATACAAATTTTTTTTGTTACATACATATATACACTATTTGTCAAGTATGAATGGATGAACTTTAGGCTTGTATACAAAAAGTAGCAACAATACTACAATGAAGCAGATTTCGTTGAGCATATTCTTGTTTCCTTTTCAAATTATGTCTCATCAAAATCTTCAGGATAACTATAACTGAAGTCAAATATGGCTTTTCCTATATAAGAACAAATATTGATATCCCTAGGCTATAGTGGATACATAACAAATGATGAATGGCTTGTTTGTTTGAAAAAATATGATTGCACTGTATTTCTAAAGCTTAACTACACGATTTTCTTAATATAGGGTGGCAGTCCAAAATGAAAGGTATGAAGATTGGTCTAATGTTCTCCTACAACTACGAAGACTGTTTACAGATTATCAAAAAATTGTTTTGCAATATCACGAGAGACCCAACATAGAAATACCTACAGCTATAAACTCAACTGCAGCCCAAGGAAATTTTCTTGAAGTTCTTAATATGAGTTTAAATGGTAAGTACTTTGCCAGGCACAATAATGTTGGTTTCTAATAGGCTTGTTTAAAACCGTACTAGTTAAATGAAAATGTTGTGGACCTCATAGCCAAATATGAAATTTAAGAGGAGTGAACATAAAAGTTTAACAACCTCTATTTTTAAAATTTCGATACACTGATAAGTTTTACATTGTCAAGTAGTATGTAATACAGGTACCACAAACAATGAAACTCGCTTACAATTCTGTCAGAAGCACACAATTATTAGATATGTTAGCAACACCAGTAGTTTTAGCAGCATTGTCGAACATAGCGTAGGCGTCTAATCGTTTAACACTTTTAATTAATTGTTAACAAACACTTCACACCGGGTGTGCAATAGAATAACTAGTGGGCTGTATTATTATTTATCCGGAATCTCCCGGTCTGACACACAGCAAAGCCTACCTGAGTCTGCCGGTTTCGGGTTCTGTGCGCTTCGGTCTGCTGGAAAGCCTTCAGGAAATTGATCACAATCACCAACCGCTCTTTGTTACAATAGCTATAGACTGGTGTAAGATGCGTTGCTGGCCAGCCCTAACGGATCACTGACTCGTGCAGTGCGTAAGCCGCATTATTATCTTTGACCGTGTGGTCGCCCAACCCCCCTCGGCTTACTGGCGCCTAACAGGGATCCGGAACACCGGGCAAACGAAACAAGTAACAGTTCCCAGTGCGGAGGAACCGATCTCTTCGACTAGCTAGGCTTTGTTGTAGCACGATGTTAGCCGAGTAACGACGTCATCGCGACGGTGCTGCCATCATTCGGATATGGTGCCGGGTTTCATTTCACGTCTATACTAATTACCATCTCCGACAGATATTAAATGTCTCATCATATTTTGTTGGTAAAGAAACAGATGTCTTTATCTTATATGAATCTTGGCCACAGTAGATGGAACATTGTTGGTCGATAACAATTTTCCAAATTCAAACTAATAACAAAATTACCTTGTTCCAGTTTTCGAAAAACATTACCTGGATAGATGCTTTGACCGTACTGGTCAACTTAGCGTGGTCATCACACCAGGTGTGGGGGTATTCGAAGTGGATAGAGAGTTGACCAACGTTACTAAACAGCGAATCATAGACAACGGCGTGGGCAGCGACTTAGTGTGCGTCGGAGAACAACCACTACATGCAGTGCCTTTGCTAAAGTTTCACAATAAGGACAGCAATGTGAATTCAATAGATGACTATTCCATGCCTCATTGGATCAACTTGTCCTTCTATTCGACTAACAAGAAGGTTGCATATTCAAATTTTATTCCGAGGATAAAATTGCCTCCGAGGAAAAGTCAAGATCCACTGAAGAAAATGTATGAGGACGAAAGCAAAGGCAAGCTTTTAAAGGATGATGACTACATGCACAATTCTATTTTTGATTATGATGCGTATGATGCCCAGGTGTTTCAGCTGCCACTGGCTCATAGCACTTGGTAAAATTTATTTCCTATAAACATTTATAAGTTTTACGTAACTTATCTTGAATATAACAATGTATTTTTATAGTCAAAATTTTAGTTGAAAGGCTTTAATTTAAAATACACAGATCTTAAACTTTTATTCACTGTTTTAGTAGTACACTTTAAAGCATCATGTATCATTGATGTGCACTATGTTAACACTAGCTGTCTGATATTTTGGAGCAAATAATCCAATTAATTTTGTGTAATGTGTGTTAGAAACTAATTGTGCGTTTGTAATAATTCTGTACACCTTAATATTTATATTTATGTTCTATATAGGTTATAAATATTAATTTGCTTTATAACCTTTATTTAACATGTAGCGTCCAAAGAGAGAGAGTTCCGAGAACAAAGAAGAAGTCAGTGGCTGGGTTGGAAGGCATCAGTAGAAAAAGCCCGCCGGCTGTACACCTGAGGAACTCCGACCCAGATATTCATCATAGTCTCGGCGACATTTTGAATAGTTCTAGTAAGTATACAATTGTATAGTGAAATAACGTGCAAACATTATGTATAATACGAATAGTATAAAACATGTAATTTCGATTGGTTTATATAATAACTAGCTTCCCACCCAGACTTCGTTCGAGTTAAACATTAATCTAATGAAAGTTAAGATTAAAATTATCACAAATTTTGTTTGACGACCCCATAGCCCAGTTGGTAGTGAACCTGCCTGCCGAGCGAGGGGTCCCGGGTTCGATTCCCGGCCGGGGCAGACATTTATGTCACAGATAAATATTTGTTCTCGGGTCATGGGTGTTTGTGATGTCATATACATATGTGTATGTCCACGCCACCCGCGACACAGGGAATCCTAATGCGGGGGTGTGAGTGTGTTGACGTTTATTTATTATTATTATAGTTGACGATTATCATCATGACTAACTAATTTATATGCATCGAGAATAATGAGCTTTTCAAATGCTAAAAGAATATTTGAAATAGGTTTCATGATTCTGGAGTTTACCCTCCGCATACACAAATTCGCAAAATTCACATTCTTTTTATAATATTAATGTAGACTGTTATTTACAGGGCTGTTCTGGAATCTGAATAATATATGACACTTGCATAAATAACTTCTGATACGTTCCAGACAAATATAACGTAAACGAATCAAACAGCGATGTGACCGATTCACCGATATCAATGAATCGGCTGTCTCCGCGAAGCTCCATATTCACCAACAAACCGGTCATACGCACCGGAAGGGCGCTCATCAACCCCTTCGACCCCTCACACGTCACTGTGAAACTCACCAGTAATAGACGACGATGGACACATATATTCCCTAAAGGTGATTTTTTACACATTTCATATAATAACAGATTTATGAAATTGGTTATTGATATTTTGAGATTTTGTTCTGAATGTGATTAGAATTCCAAAATCGATCACTCTGCAAAACGTTTCAAAAGGTTACTTCGACAATTTTTTTATTTAATACAATCCGTTGTTAGTCCACTGTACAGTACAGGTCTCATTATGAGACTGCTGTTTATTACACATGTTTATTACACACTCTTAGCAAATGCAGTAAATAAACGATAATAAAACATTATTCACGCCATGTTATTGTTTTAGCGTGAATAAGTACTTTGCATCATATATTTGCGGATTATCAAGTTTTTTAAAGACTAATAATATAATAACATAAAATTTTGGAAGAATTGTTGAAAGTTTATAATTGTCGCATAAAGCTTTCCCACAAGGAACCAACTTTAGTCACTGCTTGAAACCCGCAGAAGCAATGAATTTTCTGTGTATTGAATCATTGACTTTGAAAGATTAACATGACATTTTTCACTATTTGATTCATTCAAAATGAAACACTTGTATACATTTTCTTAGCACCGAATTCAAAACCGCACAACATCCTTTTTCCAGGTCCAACTGGAGTGTTGATCCAGCAACATCACTATCAAGCGCGGCCCGCAGGAGATCCGGCCTCGAGGTCAGAAGATCATCAGAACAACATACCCAAAGAAAATGGATCAACCATCATCAATAACAATCATCCCGTCTATCAATTGGATGGTAAAATTACTAAAATACAATACAAGTTACTGAAATTATAACCATCACCGTAACCTATTACTGTTTGACTGTTTGTCTCGTCACCATATTATATTATGAGTAGAGATAAAGCTTTCATCTACTATGACATTTAACTTGAAGTCATTGCTTAACTTTGAGAATATTATGCAGCCTTCGTTAAGATGTTCTCCTCCACTTTTGGTCGTGTCAGATTAATATGCCAGAATCCTTGAAAGGTCTATCTTGTAATGACTAGATAAAAGTTCTCTTTAGAAAATGGTCCCAAACAAAACAGTAGGTTAATTAGTCTATGATGATTTATTTGCCAACAGGCGTACCTTCTCCTCGAGATTAACACGCATCTATGATTAATATGAGATTTTTTAAAGCATTACAGCCGTATTTATAAGCTAAGATTTACTTAAATTGGCGTCTGACGGTCCCACAGCCCAGTTAAAAGTGATCTTCCTGTCTAGAGATAGATCCTAGGTTCGATTCCCGGCCGAGGCGAATATTTATATGACAGATATATGACTGTTGTTGGTTCTTGGTTGTTTGGGATCTAGTGTGGAGCTATTTGTATGAATGTACGAACGTTAATTAATTACTTATTTATATTATTTATTATATTCAGGTAATATGATGAGCCGCAGGCGTGTCATAAGTGCGTCTGGTGCGTTAAGCGTGTTAGGATCTGCGCTAGGGCCTCCTTCAACTACAAACACGACGAACAACGCTTCGTTGGCGCTGTTGTGGGGAGCCACGGGGGAACAGGAGTGGACACCGGCTCTTACTACAGGTTGGTTTGTTTCATCAGTAAATAGAAGCGGGAGAAATGAGAAATAAACATAGTTAAATTTCATTAAAAGTGACCTTAATTGTACTGGCAGTTTCGGAACAGTTTTTGCAGTATTGTTGTAGAGGAGAATCGGAAAGAAACACGGCAAATATTATTTTAAATTTGTAGCATTTTTTTTTTTAACTTAAAATAAGTTAATGCTTCAACACGACCCCACCTGACGGTAAGCGGTGATGAAGTCTAAGATGTTGAATGTACTAACTTATAAAAGCCTATCCACTCCCCCCTTGAAGACAACACCGACGCGGGCAACCTAGTTGTTATGTTATTACTATTTAGTTAGGATGGTTTTATATTATTCGATTTAGGGTACTGCTTGATGTTTATTCCAAACTTTTTTTTGCGTAATTATTATGCATGGATTGGATGTTAACGCCAATCCAAACGCTTTGGACTGTAAATACATTGTTTATTATTATCAAAAGAAATTCTTATATATTCTTATATTGTGCCCTACATCAGAAACTGAACATTTCTTTTCAATGGATTTACTAGGTGGTCCATATGTGAACGGGTAATAAGTGAGGTATGCATATAGTTTATTTTGTCCTATAGTACTTATCAATATTACTGTAGGATATTATAATTATTATTTATAATGGGAATGTATTTAGTATAATTGCAATATTTTGATAACAGATTTCACAAGGTCAACAAATCTTACAGGATAATTTTTCTAAACATGAGATGTCATTTGGGCGTTAATTATACTACCAATTAATTTATTATCAATACAATATCGAACACGGTTAATAAGTGTCAACGTTAAATCATTAATTCGCTACTAAAAACTTGTAGAGTTTGTGTTCGCGATTTACACTTATTTTTCACAGCACTTCATATTATCTCTAATTTAAGTCATGCTACTGAATGATGAATGACATTGGGTTTGTTAAAAATAAGATGACTTCTCATCATTGATTTATACTATTTAATTATTACTGACTCTTTAAAATGTGTTATTGACTATTGTGGCTAACGAAAAAATACATGTTTCATTTCAAATTATATTTCATTATTTACTTATATTGGAATGTAAGCTGTTTTCAATATTCCAGTGTTTTACCTTTAATAAATTGAGAATGTAATTGTAATGTTATAATTAAACAAAATAAAATGAGTATGGTAATCATTAAAATAATTTAGACCAAAGAAACCGTAAGGAAAATCTGCTTAATTATTTTATTAATAACTCATGTCATACTCAAGTAGTAATTTAATACAGTTGGATTAGATTTTATTAATTTCTAAATGGTTAAGAGTAACAACTAAATGACTTCTTGGTGAAATAATCTACAATGCAATTTAACAATAATGTCGTTTATTTATTTTTCAAAAGTATGTTTATAATTAATTTTGGATAGAGCGAACGCATAGTATAATGTAGAAATGAAAGTGAATCATTGAGCTAAAGGTTAAAGCTCATTCAATTTGATTGAACCGTGCAAAGCGATAATTACTGTTAATTGGTGCGTATGCCTCGACCCTACAGGATATAAATCATCATATAAATTTTTCATTGTTACATTTAAGGGATAAAATTGTTTTGAGCATATAACTATTGTAACATAACATTATAAGCTGTATTAATTAACATTTGCTTTTTTTTCATATAAAGTACGCATATGATGTAGATATAACTCATAATTAGGTAATTTGATCATTTCTTGAATCGATTCATGTTCAGCCCAATCATGTTTTGTGCTCGTTAATTAAACAATGATATTTATATTTTAATTTTTCATGAAATCGCCGCATTGAACCATAACTTCAATCTGATCGGAACTATTGCGGAGGTAGCGAACAGAGCCATAGGTTTGATATCATCTTAATTGGATTTGCATTGAGTAGTTATTGCGAAACCTGTCTGTCTATATCGATATTATAAGTAACAATATTGCTATGGGTGGTTATTTCTATTCTGCAAAGTGCTAATTGCTTTATATGAATAGAATTAGTAAATTCAATATTTTATGTATTTTATTTCACAACTGAGAATGTAATAGTGGCGCAGCATTTCAATTTTGAAAATTTGGTTGTCAGAAAAATGGTACTCTGTAAAAAATATGAGATTTTTAGGCCTGAAGGGTGCGGCGTTGCTAACACGCTCTCACACACATAACCACACATAAATAGCAACGAATCTTTGATGAACTAGATTACACATTTAAGGTTGTTTTTATCAATTCGTAGTTTATCTAGTGGAGTGCGTGCCTATTTGCTATACTAATATACGTTAAACGAACTAACAAATACGTGATCAATAAATTAAAATTGGGACCTGTAATTTTTATTTTTCTCGTATATCTGTGCGTTCTGCTTTAATATCTAATTTTCCAAAACGCTTGAATACATATTGTAAGACCTCATAAATTAATCTATGCGCCATATTTTTCAAGTCAAATAAACTGACAATCGATAACTACTCTGTAACTAACCCATCAGTCCTGTTAACCTGCATCTGCAACTAGAAGCTTAACCTACGCTGTATTGCGAAACGATTCCTATGACTTTGGACACTAAGGTTAGTTTCGCCTGCAGGTGTAGATTGGAAATCACTTACCATCCCTGCCTGTCTGCCGATAACTACGGACTACTTTCCGGACAAGCGCTCCTTGCAAAACGACTATTTAGTATCCGACTACTATCTGTTACCGGACGACGTTAACGCCGACTTCGCGCAAAATAGAGCCATCTACAAGGAACCGCTCACCACTAATGAAGTTTTTAAGGAGTTGGTGTCGCAGCGATTGGCACAGGTCTGTTATTATCGGGTGGTCTTATTTATGTACATCTGTCTAAAGGGTGGGTGTGGAACGAGCCGATGGCGGCTGTTGAAACAACCCTTAACAAAATTAAATTTAAAATAAGTAACTGTTTCTAAGTAACAAATTTGACGTTGATTTTTTGTTCAATTGGGTTTAGTAGTACAACCTAATGAAGTATATCATCATAGGATTCATAGTTTGATCTCTACGTTGTAAGCGCTCTCATACAACAGAGATATTTTGTATTATTTGACAAGTTCGTGAACGTCATGTTCATGTTCGTGAACGTAAGTGATGTTTTCTCCACACCATATTTCAGGGGTTTCAACTTATAGTGGGCGTGAACGAGAACGAGGTTATAGAAACTCATTGTGGCGCATCGCCCGCCGCCAGCTCGAAGCGATACCTGTTGTCCATCGGCCGGATCTTCCATGAGCTGACGCTAGTGGGCGACACCATCACCGTCACTAGATATCGACCCAGGTTTAAAATCTTTATAAGGTTAAAAGTAGAAGCAGGAAAGTTTGGGTGTTAAGGGTTTAATACTTAACCCCCCTTACATTAGCATGATATTAGATGATGTCCGTCCGTTTACTAATTTATTATTAAAAAAAATAATCGATTTTTTCTAGGAATCGGATGTAGTAGGACTTATAGTTTCACATTACATTTAAGGTGTACAATATATTATAGTTCTATATTGTCATTTAAATGATTCGATGCATATCGCTCGCTTTATACTTTTTGAGCACATTTCCTAATGAGCAGAGAATTGAGCGACGCAGGCAAACAATCAATATAAAAACTTTTCTATCCAATAAATATAATTTTCACTACGGTTATTACATAGAAAATAAATCTATGAAAAATATTAACAATCGCAGACATCCTTACCCGCCATTCAACATCCACTACCGGTACCGATTCCACGCCCCGAACCACGACACATACGAGGTGTCCTGGGTGTCATTCACTACGGAGAAACTGGAGAACTACAACTGGAACTACATGGACCATTATATCTGCACGAGAGGCGATACCGACTTCGCTCTTGTTGAGGTCAGTGTAATATATACAGGCACGTGGGAGCCTTCATCATCTTGAATCTAAATTATGGACGTATGTAATCCGTTGGTTAGTATTATTAAGTCATTAATATTATTACTGGTATTATTATCTTTCCGTGAAGCCTGCCTGGCTAGCTACCACCCTCCTGCTTGAGTCGGCCGCCAAACGTCTCGTCGTGTTCCGGCTGGGGGCTTGAGAGGCAGTACTTGCTTTCTAACCTTCTTCTCATTTCCTGGCCGACAACGCATCAGTGTAAACTGGTCTTGCTGATGTCCATGGGCGACGGTGACCACTTACCATCAGGTGGCTCGTCTGCTTGTTTGTCGGCTATTAACAAAAAAAGAAAAAAGCTGGGTCGCGGCACCGTCTTTACACCGACCAAAACCAGCCGTTCCGATCGCCGCCTGCCGGCTCTCACGTTTTGCTAGAGATGCGTCAAATACGCCACTCTCGTCCGAAGAATATATAATGCTGCCAAAACTGGAAGAAACAAAAATAGATGGCGGTTCACATAAATAAAATAAGCGTATGTTTTATTATACTAAAACCCCTGCAATCTGATTCTCTGTTGCGAGCGGCCTGGGCATTCACAAAGAAGATTAAAGTAACTTACGACTCGGGAACTAACATTTTTTTATCTCACAAATTTGGGTCGCAGCCTGGAATCGAAGCTGGGAAACCTCGATCCGCAAACAGGATCAAATAATAATAATAATTATGAATAGCTTTAATATCAAAAGCATTTGAAACACGTTTACAGCCGACATGTATCCCGCTTATTACTTATAAATATTTATTTCAGAATGTCAATTAATGTTGGGCGTGTGTTAGGACCTCCCGGTGTACCTTTATGGTACGCGTAACTGTGTCACAATAGATCCCATAGAGAAGGTTTCTAACGTTTACAATATTTGTCTATTATGAAAACTAATTGTCCACTTACGTACCCCTTATCTGTCATTTTATTTAATATATTATCTTTTATTATCTGCCCATTCTTACTATCTTATTTACCCTGTACAATAGCTGTCCTGCCTGTACTAAAAAAATGCCTGTAAAATAGCTGTTTTATTTACAGGTTCGGTAACCTGGTCCTAGAGCGACGCTGTGAACGTGTAACCATTCTTGTCGTGTTTTATTTTGTTTACAGGCAGCCAAGTACTGGCGGTTTCGNNCTCCTGCCGTTGTACAATCCTGCCACAAAACATATCCTGGAAGACGAATCGACACACTGCGACATCTACCCGACGCCGACGCGACTCGACCTCGACAACCTCACGGAGGGGTTCCTCAAGATGACTGAAACGTATTTCAATAAGGTCAAACGGCCGAACAAGCAGCGGGTAAGTATCGCATTGAGTAGAGCTGAAAAAATTCTTCTCGTAGAAAAGTTGGTATGTTAGAAGTACTGAATTGTTTCTTCGGCAGTGGTTTTTGTTATGAAAAGTTTGTTGTATTTTGTACAATAGATTACTCGTAAAATATTTATGACTTGTTTGAGTAGACAGAAATAGATATATATGTACTTAGAACAATACTTGTAGAAATGTGAATGTGTTGTCACACAAAGCAAGGTGAAGTGTTGTATATAGTACATACTTAGAATACATTTACCATAAAATTGTTTTTTTGTTCAGTAATAACTTTTATATTGATCAACGATACCTTTATTGTGTGTCCCTGAATATTTACCTTGTGTTACTATTTGCTACAAATAAATTTTTTAAAGCCCAGTTTAGAACTTGGAATTCTTTCATATCTGAAATCCTGCTTAAGAATCTATTCAGAATCGAATTATTTATTCAATTTTCTGTTGCAATCAATGTTTGTTGTATACGAAAGAGTAAAATTAATGCTTCTAAAATGTTTCTTTCTGCAAGGTACCCTGTACATGTAAAAATTGTCTACAGCTTCGTTACGCACCGTGCATATTGTTGATCTAACATGTGAATAGCATGAATATTATCTTGCATTTGAATGGAGTTATGTGTGACACGTAGTGAAACAGCACCGCATGGATAATCTGAGTTATATCACCTTGTATATATTGTAAAAACAAATCAACTAAAATATTCCGCTTAAATTTTGTTTTCAGTATTAAATATAATAAAACCTCGTATTAACTTTTCCATTAACTCAGAAACTCAAACACGAAATTCCAAATTTCACTGATAATTAAGCGCATGAATAATAATACTAATTTAATTTTTAATTAGAATCGTAGCCATGTTGCATCATGTCCGCATGAACGTTCACGTTCGTCGTTGCTATAGACACCGTTCGTATGCGCACCCCGCGATGTTTCAATCAATTTCCCGTTTGAGTTTCGCGAGCATGTTTCGAATAATCCCTCAGGTGACCGTCTGTGCGAATGTACGTTGATGTTCTGTGTCATGCGAATCGATGTTTTGTCGATCATTTGAAGTCGGACGACGGTAGTTAAAACCAGATCATTGCCTCGTAATGTCGGACGCTCAACGGTATCGTTGGGTGGTCCGGTTGCCGGAGGCGACAGGCCGGTTCTCGGGGGACCACGGGGTTCGTAGAGCCCACGAGGTGAAGACGTTCGATGTGGTCGCTGCAGATGGCGGGCGGGTGCGCGGGGTGTGCGGGGGGCGAGTTGACGCGGCGGCGGCACTCCACCTCCTTCCTCACTCGGAGCGCACAGGTACACATCCGCAGCTCACCCACGTCTCCTCTCATTACACTGCATAGGCGATACTCTACTAATTGTCTGTTTTACTGAGTAAGATCAACGCGATAAAGAGATGGAGCACTGAAAAATTCAATAATTACAATATAAATGTTTTTATACAATATAAAATTATTATTTTTTTCACAGAAACACCATTATCAGTAAGACCGAGTTATCTTTTAAAATTAACATTTTGATGATTTAAAGAACAATTATGATGTCCGATTCCGTACAGTGAAATTTTAAAGTTAAACATGTTTAAATTCCCAATTTCGGTTTCATGTATTACTATACTTAACAACTATGTATATGGTTTATCCCTTGACCTCGTTAATCTACGTTGTAATCATTCGATGCAGGGTCATCTTGTGGAATTTACGAGAAACTAAATTTTTGTGTTATTATTTTGCATCTGCCACATCTTCAATATTAGTTCCGTGGAGACATCACTTGTACAAACTAATGATCCCACTACGAATACCACAAATTAATGGGATCAGTGAAAATAGCGCGAATCAAGTAGACACTAAAATCAAGTCATAGCAACTTATCCAGTTTATACAGTACAGAGCTATACAGTAGAATTATACAGTATAGAGCTCAGTGCCTCACTTGCACCACACTTCACTCACACCTCACCCGCGAGTCTCCTCACCTCTACTGCGCATCACCCCTCACTGTCACGTTTATAGACTACACTGCACTTGCTGCGTGACACAATTTTTTACAGGTTTTAGCATAGTGTATTCTATTATGTGATATCAATTAAAATTCACACGGACGCGACCAGTTTATGCCGTGTTCTATGAAAGTGTGTAATCTTTTACGACTAGTGTACGTACTGAATATAAATTCAATTATTTTGTGATGTATTGAATCGAGTTAATAAATTAATAATAATGAGTCAATTTGAGTAAAATATCACTTCCAGAATGGTTCCATGTTGCGCTTGTTATATTTTTTTAAATTACAATGATATGATTGTTTATGATACATTCTACGAATAATCTCATAAATCATGTAAATTATTCGAAGAAGACATTGTAAAAATTACATCTATATTATATTAATGACAGTCGACAATCTATATTTTTCGTGTCATACTTTTTGTGTGTTACATTTCTTTGAAATACAAAAATTCTATTAACGTTCATTCATTCGACAATTTACACTGTGAAATGTTTCAATGTTGTGACATTAGTTTTGCCCGATTTTACGGTTGACTTGTATTTTCTATTGTGATATTTCCTCTAACGTATATACACAGGGAATGCTCGATCGGTGTCGCATGAATATTTTGTTTCCACCTACCACCGATTGTCCACGTCAGTTATTGAAATTGGGGTATGAATTGTTAGATCATACAGAGTATTAAGGGTTTCTTTAAATAAATCAATTAAAAAACTAATGCACCGGTGTGGCAGCTGACATCTACTATAATTATGTAATAGTGAATTAAGATTAACATTTGAGCAATAGACACTAATTATAACAACTTAACGGATTTCGGATAAACTAATTTAGTTGCCAATATTATTATTTTTAATTTGTCACATAACACTTTAAATTTTGGTTGTAAATTTAAGTATGTAGTTTGATCTCACATCACTTAGTACAACTTTGCTTATTACTACTACTGTAAGTTATATTAAGTATCTGCAAATCATTGATAGATTTTGCCGACATACGTACATATATACGAGCACAGCTTATAAAAATATATTATAAATTATTATTCTGCACGGTTTGCACCCTTGATACTGTAATATTGGCTTGTGTTTATTAACTTATATAATCGCGTATATTTATACATTTTAAATGTAACGGGCACTCACGATTTTAGTGTTTATTTTGCTGATTTTTTGACCCAATTACATGGATTACGGTACGGCGAGACTGCGGTAGCGGGGAGAAACGATTGACAGTTGACACTTTCCAGGCACTAATGACAGGAATTAATTAAATACCAGTTAAAAACCCAAAAAACGTGTGTATCCGTTATAGTTAAATTGTTGTTTTGTGTCGGACAATTATTACCTGCTTTTTAAATGGTGTTGAAAATGTTGAACATTTAAACATAAATTTGTCTTTTATTTCGAAGAATAAAGATTATATTATATAATATTATGAGCATTTACTGAACAAAACGAGGCTTAAGTTAAAATGTCTCTTTCGTACTAAATTTTTAATATAATCAAATACTTTTTTAAATTTGTAAGTCGGCAGTTTTGAAATTGGCATAATTTAGATTTTCTGACTGTATTTTATATCAATTCAATACAATACGTTTTATCAAAGAGCTTATAATTAATAATGTTAGTCCAAATATACAGACTAAAGTAAGAGAAAAAAAAATATTTGAGAAAAAATAACCGAAATTCGTACTTTCTGAGTCCCATGTAATTTCCAACACCATCCTGTATACGTTACGTAGTTATAAGGTGAAAGGCAGCAAGGTACGCGACTTTAATGCGTGTGTGTGTGTGGTGTGGCAGGGCGGGGTGTCGAGCTCTCCGTTCAGGGAGCGAGTGGGCAGCACGCGCCTGCCGGACCGCCCGCGGCTCCGAATCGAAGCTATGTCAGTACCACGTGACCCAAGAACACAACCCCGACTTCACTACCTGGGTCGAATACGCAATTACTCAAATATCCAAAACATTAAACATCTAGAATAATTGAATTGGACGATGCCAGAATAATGATAGCTCAATATTGATTGGCACAAATATAAATTTATTTATTTTGTCCTTGTATATTTAAAATATTAAACTCGTGTTGCGTATTCTTCCCATTAAAATATATTATTGCACTGTAATTTTATCTGTTCATGTCACTAACTAATGTTGGTTAATTATGACTAGTTGCTTGTCGGTTTGGTTTCGCCGTTGTACAGTTAGCTAATAACTGCAATGTATCAGCTTCGTGTTATTCTTCATCGTAAACTGCTCGCTTTTGGGTACGGTGTGATGCCTTCTTTGATGTGATGCATTTTTTATTCTATTCAATTATGCTTCACAATGGGTTCTACTGCACGTTGTTTTAGGAAAATATTTATCAGTCCTAATTACTTTTTCCGTATATTGTGAGGTTGATGTTTTATTTGATATATTTCCTTACCTGGTATAATAATTTTCATATTTTCTCTAATCAAATGCCTGTCAGACCAAAACCCCTATTTGGTTGCTTGTTTTCTTATCCTTACTAAATGTTTCATTACAGCAAGTCTCACCTACTAAGTCACTAAATACTAGTCAAAGTAACAGGTAAGTACGTTATCGCTTCATTTTTTTACCAGCTCTGAAGTTTATTGGACACAAACAGACATTTAAAGTAACATAATAGCACAACACTTGCTAATATTTTCATACGTGGATGCTTCATAATTATGTTGTTGTATAGTTAAGTTATATATATACAATATTTTTTGTTTGTGTATCAACTTTTTTGATAAATGATTATTATAATGGTTATATTTTCCAGACTGAAATAATATTGAGGAAACAAATGCTTTTCACAGTTGTACGGGATAATTAATATATTCCATTACAATATAACAATTAATTTACTACAAACAATAAGTAAAATAAGTTGATAATATAGCTTTCAAAAAATAATTATGATTGTTCCAATAATTTCAAGGCTTCTTTATTACCAAACGATTCATTATTACCTATCTGGAGAAATATTACTGACAATTCAGTATCCAGTGACAGTTTTACTGGCTTTATTTCGAACACCCACCGGAATCTAACGGTTATATATATATATATATATATAGGATAATCCTCTCAATACAGACCAACAAACATATATGTGATTTGCTATCCATGAATTGTTAGTAATATGAATTAACACTTATGTTTTCGAACCATATTTGTTGTACTAGCTATAGTTTTTTAATTATTTGCTTGAGCAACAACGCCGAAGTATAATTGCACATCTCATTATAGCATGTAGAGTTTACGAAAATATTACCTATTTGTGTATAAATAAATGTGCCAAAATTTCTTATCTGTTGCGATAAAATTACAAATATAGATTGTGATAATGATTTTTTCATAAAAACGACATCCAAATATTTTTTAAATTTATAGACGCTTATCATTTGTTAAGAAATGGTGGCTTAATCCGGAATAGAATACATGTATGTAGTATTCTATTTTAATTATAAATGTATATAACGGTTTATAATGTACAAATACGACTGGGATACAAATTGATTTTGTTAATAGAACAAACATCTTTGCAGACTTCCTGGTGTTAAGTGATGTATGGTATATGCAACTATTTTAAATTTTTAACCGTTGTTCTCATTACACGCCTAAAAATGAACTTAACCTGAAACAGAAATGATAATGTAAATAGTATTTTGTGACAAAAGCAGAGAAACGATGAAACATCATTAAGTATGATGAAACAACCTTACATATGGACATCCTTTACACTAAAAGTATCATAGACCGTAGCTGGCTAACATGAATACGCTTGTTCACTGGTTTGTCTACATTGCAACCGAAACGCATTAAAACATTACACGGTTGACTTTACAAGGAGGACGATAGGCACCCAGGCAGATAAAGAACTGTTATAACGTATATTTCGGACTGATACGATTAAGAACCCATCTATACTGACGTCACAGTTGTTTTTTAATTATTTGTAGTATTAAGTATATATTATTATTTTAACTTAATTATTAGGACAATAAAGATGAAGTGAGATGAGATTAATTATGTAATACCAGCGGCCCCGTCCAACTTCGTTCAGGTTGGACTATTAATTATAAAATATATACATGATTATTAAACATTTCATATTTTTTGCCCTGATTAGATATCATTAGGTTAACTGATATTTTATATTGTCTATCAAATGCGCGAACGCGTGTTTTCACTACATAATAATTTTCATCAAGATCAATCAAGCCGTTTTTGAGTTATCTCGAGACATACACGAAAATCTCAATAGATTTATATAGTAGTATAATAACATTTTGAAGACATGTATATACCCTATGGTACGCCATAAACATTTGTTATCATGTTTAAAGTCGAATCTACCCATGATTCCGTTGTTCTGCGATAAAATTGTGCTTATGTTTATGTTTAGAGTAAAAAGTAGAATGTTTGGTAATAATGAACACATAATTTACTAAAAGAATAAACTCAGATTGAAGTACTGCTCATATTTACTTACAGATGTTAGTGGGTTATAGTTATCGCTCACAACCGTGCACATTCATTTTTTTAATATTTTGTACATGATTTATAAAATACAATGTAAAATTATTCGTAAATATTTATTTATATAACCATTGCCACGTACCCATGCAGGACGGCAGCAAAAACAGTGCTGGAGAGGACACAATCTCAGAGTGGTGAATGCGATGACACCTACGAAGACGGGTAATTATATAATTGTCTAAAAAACATAATATAGAAGGTTTTCTGTACTCTTGTCTTTCTAACTGAAGAGGTATGTGGTTTCACCGACATGACGACCTTTTTATTATTGATCTGCGTTCGCGTGTAATATTTCTGCTATGTACTAAAACCTATTTCTGACGTTAAACATCTAATATTTCGATTCAAAGGGTCTAAACGCTAGTATATTAATATGTAAGGGCGACTAAATATAGGGTGACTAGTAACACAAACAATAGTGAAACAAAACTCAATGGCTGCAGGTCTAGCATGCTTGCAACGACAAGACTTACGTTGCAGCTTTATGAC
This sequence comes from Megathymus violae, assembly GCA_003671415.1. Classification (NCBI taxonomy): domain Eukaryota; kingdom Metazoa; phylum Arthropoda; class Insecta; order Lepidoptera; family Hesperiidae; genus Megathymus; species Megathymus violae. The sequence goes on from PDGT01000001.1 coordinate 7,901,931, forward strand.
ATTTTGTCATAAACTAGCGGATGTGTCTTGTTGAACGCAATATTACCCTAAACTTTATTAGACAATGTTAGGAAATATTCGACTATAGTTTTTTTAATACTAAATCAATATAACATTGCAGACTTTAATCGATTGACTAGAATAATTATAATTATTACAAAGTGAAGGCCCAATGTTTCCTACATCGGATGTAGGATATCAGGGTGGACATATTGTTAGCGAAACACATGTGTCAGATCATGACAAAGTTTGATTAATACTACGAGATGGGATGTGGCAAATATGTTGATTCAGCAACTAGAATAATATTTATTTAAAGTTTTCATCATTACAAGGAAATAATTAAAAATTCATTTCAGAGTAATAGAGCCGAAATTGAAGGCTAATGCAAGTCTAGCTGAAATAATTGAGCGCATGCGGAGTCCATCGCTGGGCGTCGGGTTCCTACAACAGACCGTCAGCCTACCCTCGCATACATTTGTCTCTATTTACGCCATCCACTGGCTCCAAGCTAACATGGAGAATGTCACCTACGAGAAGGCTACCAGCATCATGGAGGTACATTAATTTTCATATATAAATTCAATTACATTGACGTATTTTAAATTATATTTATTCTAATTTAAAATAATTGTATAAAATGATCTTGTAGTAAGTACCTAGATCTGCTACCATCTAAAACTACCTCAAACAAATTATTTTAAATCCTCCGTCGTTTAGGTATATTTCAGATGTTTTCTCTGGACAAAAAAAATTGCAATAAGGCAGTACTTACCGAAGCGTTGTTAACCAATTTAAAACAAATATATATTTGACTATTTATCACTAAATTTTAGGATTTCCCGTGAATACCAAAAGTGTTTCTTCACTTTAAAATTAATTAATTTTTCCGGACCGTCCCTGGACGCCCATCAACTTAAACTCCTAGAAAAATCCGGACAGAAGAGGTCCTAAATTTCACTATGATATTACAATTACCAGATGTGTTACAGAGATTGCTTCAAGAGAAAATGATCTGCCACGCATCAGGAGACATGGGCAAACGCTTCGTAGTCGGCTATTACATGTATCATATTCTTCCTCAGAAGAAAGACAAAGGTATGTCGTTTCATATAAGGCATCGTAATACACCACTACACGTAGTACACTACACATTCAACACAAAAACTAATCGAGAAAGTATATTGCAGTCAGTAGTAAACCGTTTAGGTTTTGCTGTTTCACGTTGTTAAAATAAACTGCAGTAATTTGGCAACTGAAATATTATTAAAGTCTTGTTGATCTACATTAAATGTTAGACAGGATTCCTGGAATCAGATAAATGAATAAATAGTCGCTTTGGACGTGAAAATAGTAAACCCACATACATATAACATGTCTTGAGATAATGAGCAATTAAATGGCAAGGGTGAACAAAAATATTAAATTTAATAATAAGTTTCAAACCGTAAGTAGGATTTTAATGAGAATGGAGCCACGTAAAAAAATAGGTATCTTGCTTCGTCGTCGAATTAATATACTTTTAATTCTACTAGTTTTATAACTATTTAGAACATTTTGTAACAACGTAGTTTAGCACTCTATGTACTTGCGTAAAAATCGTTGTTTTATTAATCTAATAGTGTATTTAACTCATTTTGAACAAGTGTGAGTTGACGGGTGGAAGAAAGTTCACCACCATAGCGACGAAATATACTAAACAATGCAAAACAAACATATGTATTTGTTTCAGTTATAATTGAGGTTTTATGTAAATACACACCAATGAGTATAAGGAAGTTTAGCAGATAATTAGTTGATAACTAGTAATTATTGAATAGGTGTTGTCTTTTTACTTGTGTTCGATTTACAACTGTTTGTCGTTTGGTCCTCTTACTTTAAACAGATATATTTGTCTCGCTCGGTAAGACATCGATCGACTGTTGTGCATTGAAATATTAAGATGCATGGCCCATTTTCCAATCCGAAATACTTACGATTCTAGGAAACCTTTGACAATATTTTTTGTAATAATATCAAGTAAGAATCATATATCAAGCAAGAACAGTGTATATAATAGTATTGGATTGTCGAGATGGTAAATAGTTTTTTTTATGTATAATTATTATTATAATTCTAATAAAGATGGTCGAATGATTCCTAAAATCAAACCTATCATCCAAAAATTTAATTAATATTTTAGCTCTTCGATATCGATTAAATGACACCGAAATAAACCGAACAGTGGAGTTGTATTGAAATTTTCAGATTTGTCCGACTACGTAAAACCACTGGGTGATTTACAAAGCTTTGAAAATGAATGGATGGAGGTGGAAGTATTGGGTCCAAGGTCCCCGCTCCTGCCCACCGAAGCCGGCACTGGCGCTATCGACATATCCGGCACCAGTCCTGTCACTGACAACACTGGGGTGCCGGCATTCCTCTGTGATAATATAGATCCTAATTACATGCAACTTGGCACGGATTCAGATAGTAAGAATCCATTCTTTTATCTATTTTAAATTAGACTCTTTACTTATGCGCACTGGCGTAACGTGATGTAGTATCTTCCAGGCTTCTTCGATCATGAGGAGAAATCTGTGCCTCGGAGTAGGCCACTTACGGGTTGAAACTGTTGCAAATTACTTGGGAAGTAGGTACTTTTTTAAGATGAGCATAGATTTTAAAAAATGCTTTAGAAAGGTATCATATTATACAATAATAGTAGTGAAAAAACTTGATGTTAAAATCACGAGATTTTTCTATCTCGTACCTTAAATCACAGGACATAAAAATTTGTTAATTGAACCTTATAATTTTTATAAACGCTCGCACACTTACAGCTCACTAAGATTCCCCGAGTATGGCAGAGACGGATATCCGTACAAATTAGGCATCGTTACATAAATGTTTACCCTAAGCGGAAATGGAATCCGAGCCCCTCGTTCGACCGCAAAATCAATACCAAAGTTAAGCTTTAATTTAAATAACAGTACCACTATACAAAAACACGCACCTGGACATCGACATCAACAACAAGAGCGACCGCATCGAGTGGGGCCATGCGCGCTACCAGGCGACCTTCCGCCCGGACCAGGCCTACGAGATGTGCATCCAGTGGGCCGTCGCCAGCGGGAACATCGTCGCCGAATTGGTACTGTCGTACATCGATTTGGATCCACTACGTACTCTATAATATACACTATGTAAAGGTCTGAGGTAAAACACTTAATTAGCTTTTATAAATATTGTTTATTTGTACATCACAAAAACACGGTTGATTTAATAAAAATTTGAGAAATCTCAAGAAATATACGAGCACGCTCGCACAGTAGTCGCATTCGAAACTGACTGCCTTATGACCAGCTTTTAAAAATTTAAATTTATGTTTTATGTCGTGCGCGCTAGCATCGATATTGCCATAATGTGATATACACTCGTGGACAAAATTAGAGGAACGCAAAAAAAAGGTTTAATATCTCGTGTTATAATTATCGTGCGTACTGGCCACATACATTAATATACTCTATGAAAATAAAAAAAGTTGTGAAATGTTCTTTTTTCGAATTTCATTTGTTTTTCTGTCATTATTGCGTAATATTACGTTCTTTCGTACTGCGAAAAAATTTGCCAACTTTTGAATTTGAATGAAAATTTTGGTTTTGATTAAATTTTTGCCTTGGCTTCCTTATTTATCGTGTAAAGTGTAAATTGTTACTGCTAATAAACTGAAAATGCCAGACCTAAACGCCACTCAAGTTGCCAGGGCTGTTACTTTAATTGAAACTGGGCACACCTACAAACATGTGGCCCAAATGTTACAAGTATCCAAATCTGTGGTACACCGAGTTGTCAAGAGGTATCGGCAGACCGGACGATATACGAGACTCGCAGGATAGGGTCGTAAACGGAAAACTGTGGCGAGAGATGACCGTTTCCTTGTTAACCGGGTGCTCAGGAACAGGACTTTAACTTCTTCTGAGGTAAGAACGAAGCTCCAAGAAGTTTGAGGGGTTACAGTAAGCACAAAAACTGTGAGAAGAAGACTGAAATCGGCCGGAATAAAATCACATGTGCCTGCCAGAGGCCCCCTTCTTACAACATGCCATCGAGTAGCTAGACTTAATTTTGCTCGCAATCACGAAAATTGGAATGACGAAGCTTGGAGTCAGGTTCTATTCACTGATGAATCCAGATTTTGCCTGAAACCAGATGATGGAAGGGTGAAAGTGTGGAGATGCTCGGGAGAGCGTTATGCTCAGTGCAACATTATTGGAAAAGAGGCATATGGTAGAGGGTCAGTTATGGTATGGGGAGGTATTTGTATGGGGGCACGTACGGAACTGCAAGTCATTGAAAATGGATTATTAACAACAGTACGATATGTAACTGAAATTTTGGAACAAGTTGTAGTGCCATTTGCCCCTTTCATAGGAGACGAATTTGTTTTTATGCATGATAATGCACGGGTCGTGCGTACTGCGGCCGTGGTTGTTGAATACCTTCGAGACCTTGAAATCAACACTATGGGGTGGCCAGCGCGCTCACCCGACTTAAACCCCATAGAGCATGTCTGGGACAAGCTTGGAAAACAAATAAAGAAAAGAATTCCTGTCCCCGCTAATTTGAGAGATCTCAAAAACGCGTTACAAGAAGAATGGACCGCCATCCCTCAAGATTTTATTGATAACTTGATTAGAAGTATGCCAAGAAGACTGGAAGCAGTTCGAAGAGCTAGAGGGGGCAACACTAAGTACTGATTACAGCCCACATTATAGCCTTTTTAAGCATTTATGAATAAAAAAAAAATTTAATGTTAAGTATAAAAATGTTTCTTTCCTGTAAATTTTTCCTTTTTTTCTGAATTTCGTGAATTTTTATCCTTTAACTTTGTTTTTTCAACTTTCGCATTTTTAAAATAACGAAAAATAAGCAAAATACAAATTACTATACTTAATTGTCACAAATTTCCATGATATTTTGTTTTACACGCACTTTTTTTTGCGTTCCTCTAATTTTGTCCATGAGTTTATTATTACTTTATTTACAAGTCAAGTAAGCATCTACTATACACTAGATACGCTCATATACAATTAATAGTACTTTTGTACTGTCAAGCACTTCACTAGTGGGATGTAATTCAAACTAACTTGTTACCAAATCAACTTTTTAGGTAAATACCTCAAAGTAGGATCTATTATTTACTTTTTTATTAATAAACTGGTCTTACACAGACCTTACTTTAATCGGATACAGGATGAGTGATAAATTGGAAAGTAAAGATCAGGCTTCATCATTAAAAGGCGAGCGCATCTAAGAATTATTACCCATTTAAATCATCAAATCTCAGAATATTTACAATTTGTGTGACTTTCCTAGATAATAAATAGGCTAGGAATTTATTTAATTGAATTCAATTTATATGTGATTTTCTCAGATAATAGGATGGGCCCGAAAGGCTCAGAACTGCAGACTCCAAATGGTCCCGATACCTGCAGACCCCCTCGCGTTGCCTTTCACATTGAAGTCTGATCCGTTGCGGGGACCGATTTACGTGCCTCTGAATGAAACGCCGCTGCTTAAGAATAAAACCGCTTTGTTCGAAGGTAAAGTCATAATTTCAACCATGTTTAAAGATTAAAAACAAATCAATGTTGATTTTTTTTTAAATCCTCTTAACTATCATGTTAATGTTTCTGTTAATTGTAATGTTTATTAGGGATGTTATGGATATGAAATTTCGGATCCGGATATTTTACCGGTTACATTTATAGATATGAAATTATTTCGGATTATCCAATTGTTTCGGAAACTTTCAGTTACAGATATTAGATAATTTACGACTTGGAAAATATATATATTCGTATAATGCTTTCACCATAATTAGGCACAGATATCCGAAAAGTTTAAACCATCTCTACGCTATTAGCCCTTCTTGTGTCAAATGTATACGAACCGCTACAAAAACTTCCAACTGAGGAGTAAGCCCTCGATCAGTACTCACTAGGACAGGCTGATAAAATACATTTCACGTCAACACATAGGAAGAGAAACCCGAGCTCTGAAGTTGGCCATTAATGAGCCGTAGCCATCTTCATTTATTATAAATTAGTGATCCGCCGCGTTTCGGTTTGGAAAATTAAGGGTAACGGACCCTTTAGCCAGGATGGAAAATTTCCTAGATTATGATCTATAATATAACTTCCAAATATGTCAAGAATCATCTAAAAATGTTCAGTGGTTTTGGTATCATACTTGTTCAGACCGACAGGCATTAATTAATTCCTTATAAAAATGTGTTTAGGCCTCTGTATCGATAACAAAGTCTACTAACAGTAAATATCCAAAATATTATAAATGTACAGATTCGGCGCCGTTATAAAAGTATACATATATCATATCACACATACAGGCTTCCCCGAGGATACCTGGTTGGAGCGTCTATTCCTATTCCAAGAGGCCATCGTAGGCCGGTTCGGGTTCATAAAGTGCACGGTCGAGAGTACTTCCCACGGCGACGGAGTGGGCGACCAGCTGTATGTACACGTCACTGGGAACATGTTCATCCTGATCCCGACCAGCGTCAAGTGCCACCGCACTCTGCGCACCAAGCCGCCCAACAAACCGCTCAACGCTAGCAGGTACGTACACGTATTGTCCCGCCTATGTTATTCATGGCGCTCGGTAATATTCGTTTTTGGCTATTATCGTGTTTTCAAATATTAATATACAAAATATTGACTGTATTACACCTACATGTTTTTGTTGCGTTTATTAAACTCCTGTTAATATGGTCATACACTTTTTCGATATTTAATGACATATGTATGTATGTATATATATATAGGTTATATAACCCTCTTTGCACTTGCAAAAACTTTGCATAAATAAACTCCTTATACATATAATAATAAAACAACGCCTTTTTTAAATATATAGTTAAATTGATTATTTTTATTATAAAAACAAAACTTTAAAAAATCCCAATGATATAAATAATTATATGATATGATATTATTATAGACCGATATAGTATCTAAAATACGATATTGTACTTTTAACTGCATTCATCATGATACAGTAAAATCACTAATGGATATGTACGTAATGTCCTGTCTGGGCTGTAAACCTTTCTAAAGGTCAAAGTACTCCTACCCTCGTACGATATTGTAGACACTTGCCAGCAGTCGTTTGTTCTCGACCTTTAAAGTGTGTTATGGCGAGGTTATTCGCCAATCGATTAGAGCGAATGAGCTTAGGTACTTTGTTTGTTACAAGGTTAAAATTGTTATAGCTTAGTTACTAGTGTAAATTACAAACTATCATCGGATACAAGACAACACAAAACTTTATTCATGACAGCTTGTGAATACTTTGTCGCTTAGATACGTTTTTTTTTATAACAATATGCCGATGGCAAACGTACACACAAGACACTGGGAGTTTTTACCGGCTGGGATAACCTGGTATTTGAGCCCTATCACAAAGTATAGGCTACTATTGAGAACTTAGAGGTAACTAGCCCCAACATCATTTAACATTTGATATAATATTGGTATCATTTTATCGGAATAATTAAGGGTTTTGTATAAAGTACATTATTCTGCTCTGCACTATAATTAGATAATATAAATAATAATGATCATTCATAAAAGAGGATTCTTAAAATAAACACGCGCTGGTCAAGTGTCAGAAAAAACATTAGATGTTTATGCCATATTAGATTTTACATCGTCATTTCATCACTACGTCAATAAGGGTTAAGCGTAAGGGTTGGCTAATTGGAAATTGAGGGAACATATCCATCCTTAAGATTCTTTATTTCAGGTATCCAGTGCACTCAGAAGCAGCGCAAAGTCCTCACGAAGGTTACATCACACGTCATGTCACCGACAAGAACAAAGATGATTATGACACCAACCGACGCGTAAGTTTTAAAAAACAATTCGTTATTAATATTATTTATTTTGTTGGTGTGTGTGGGCGGACATTACCACATACCAGCAGATCGGTCGTCTACTTGTTTGTTGTCTGTATAAAGATTAATGATACCGGTACTTTATCCACAATTCCTTAATGTTGAACATCAATCTATTTTTGGTTGAGTTGGTTTAGCTATTGTAATTCAGTGGGTACTAAAATTTTGTTTATTGAAATTGTTGACCAATTCATGTTCAAGTTATTCGAGTTAGTAAGCCCCGTTAGATTTTTCGTCTGTATGTCGATTGTTTTATTTTAACAGATGGGATTCTTGTGGTCATGGAACCACATGATTTCGAAGAAATGGAAATGGGCGCAAACGCCCGCTACTGGAGATGAGGGCTTTCAAATGAGAATGCTGCGTGATTTCAAGCATTTTTGTGCCAATCAAGAACAAAGATTGAGTCAGTTTTGGGACGAATGCTGGGAAATGCGAGAAAAGGCTCATGGAATTAAATATTGTTAATTTTTTTATAAATAAAGTTATTTAAATGTTATTCATAAATCTAATGGCCCTGCCAAGAAAAAAAGAAATTTATGTGAATTAAAAATAAAAATACAATGAAAACTGGAAGAGAGATTTATTGCTTACATGACATACAAAAATTTGTTAACAAAATACGTCATTTCATTGCATCACAAAAATCTATGAAGAGATTTTGGGTTCTATTTTTTGTGGTACTAATCAATACTATATAACTATATCCTTATTTGTGACATTCAAGGCACGATTTAAAAAATGGCCAATATGATAACACCAATCTCCTCATAGACATTTTGAACTTAATTTACCATATCCTAACATCAGTCATTTCAGTACTATTATCACATACACATCTATATCTGAAATAGACTCATCCAGATCAAAACTTAGTTCATAAATTTTTCAATTTCCTTATCAATCTTATATCTTTAACATGTTTTGGAAGCACCTAATAAAAATAATGTGCATGTGGCAATCAGCACTTTAGTATGGCAGTTAAAATTGCAGTACTTTGTATAACACTTACAAAGACTTTGATTGATAAACCTTAATTGTACTACTATAGTATTTAATTAACACAACAAAATTAAACAGATATTGTGCATATTCTTACATTAAATAAACACAGTAACATGGCAAATTGGCAAATAAATGTATAAAATCGGAGGCATATTTAGGCAACTCATTCAAACACTGCAAGATACTAAGCACTAAACCTACCAATTTAATAAAATGGCAATTAACATTTTGATTACACTCATGATATGTGCATAAAAGTGCTAAGAATTTTGTGATTTCTACTTTATATTACTAACATAAATCATGTTGCAAAAATAGTTTTCTTGATTGAAAATTATTTTTATATAAGATGGATGTTTTCATATTTTGTATACATTTACTTTTTTATAAATTTTACCAATTTATATTACATTATAGACTTAAATTTAGTTTTATGCAACTGTTTCAGAAATACAGCATAACATTATTTAAAACTTAACTTTAAGTACAAATAGAATCAGATCTGTACTATTTGAATACAGCAAACATTGATAATATATAAAATGATAATGCATATTTCTTAGTATAATAATAATAATTGAGCACATATCTATTTGAAAATATTGTATGTATAAAAATCGTACATCTAATACTATTTGGTAATGTTTTTCCAACAGAAATAATATATACTTCTATTAGAAATATACTTTTACTTTATTTAATTGTTATATTTTCAAAATACTAGTATAAATCTCACATAATCTCATACAATCTAAATGCAATTACAACTTATACTCATCTATATTAAAAGTTATTCCTGTCATGATAAAATCTTCCTTGACATGGAGGGCTGTTAAAGTTACTTATATGTAATGTTAAAATTTAATTATTAAAAATGGTATAAACATTTGGGTAGCAATCAAGATCACCAACATTCAAATATTCTTTTTAAATCCATAATTGCACAAATACATAAATTGTTACATTTGTATATAACACATTGATGTTACTACAAATTAAGAAGTGTATAATACACCTACTTATGGTTAATATGTAGGCAACAAAAATTGTAATGTTATTAGCAGTAGCAATTAGTTAGGATTAATATTAAAAACACAAATTTTAAGAACAGTAAACAAATTCTTATCAATCCATCAGATATATGTTTGCAACTGGACTAAAAACTTTGTTACTTAATACACCTTAATGGCGTATGAGTAACATAGCTTTATATAAGCTTTTACATCATGTAACTAGTGCAATATTTCTGATGGGTTAACATGGAAAAAAAATTTGAAACCAATTTCACTTTTGGTACAAATTTGAATCATACAGTAACAACCAATTCAAGATTCTAGCAAATAAAATAACAGATTATACTAGTTTTAAGATTTCTTAGGAATGGTTTTCTAATGATAATAATAAATTGTGACCTACAAACAAAATAAAATAGTTCTAAAATAAAAACATACCTTTCCACTGGTACAATAAACAAAATGAGATGAATTGATGAACACTTTTTTGGAGGATCTTTACTTTTTGGTGAAAACGAGGAGTCTAGTTAGCATGCTGGTGATGCAAGGAACTTGTTTTTGTTGATGCATTAATGGCATGTCTGGTGTGTTGGATTCAAAATCAAGAGCTACCTTTTGACATACAAATGTCAGCAAAGTAAGAATATCACGCTCATTACCGGAATAACGAAGCTCTTCACAGAGAGCCTGCATGAACCAAGAGCCTCGGGTTGTATTCCTCCAAGAGTAATAGCCTGGTACAGTGGAAAATACAATTAAGAAATCTGCATGGATAGGAATCCTGTATGATGCATTGGAAGAGCCGTCTGTTTCGGTTCGGTTAGTGAGGGTTACTCCTCCATCTAATTTGTCGCCCTGACAAGCTTGAATGAAAAAGAGTTTGGGTTTACCAGCTAGCGACGGACACTTATCGGCGGTAAAGTAATACCACAAGTTATCGGGCTTGTAATGCGTGTCTTTGGCATACAACATACCCATCTCACCGTGCGTTAAAACTGCAACTAATAAACAGTCGTAGTCAGAATGATCCATATCTGCTGTTTGACGTATATAATTGTTTATGTCCTCGCATTTCAAATTGTTTAGCACCGTAATACGAAATCCGAAATTCTTCAGCACCTTAGCTAAATTGTCACAGTCTACATTGGTTCCGGTACGGGGCTTCAAGCTGTGGATATCGAAGTGCTCGTGATTGAAAATAATCGCCATTCCACGATATCTGTGATTCATGTTGTAGTATACTGCGTTTCTGTCGACGGGCATCCTAGCATAACGACGCATCACAGCCGAGGAATCGTTACTGCCCCATGCGTCACCTTCGTCTCCACCGCCGTTTGGTCTTTGTTCTTTTTCACCGTTGTCCAGAGGTTCCATTTCTGCCATAGTGGACATTTATCACGGCTATATTCTAGTTTTACAATTCTTAACTAGATTAATATTTACTTTGGATATGAAGTTTTTTTTGGTCGTAAAATAATATACTTCAGTTGGTTATCTTAGCCATTTACAAAAACATGTGACGCAACGCAAACTGCAATTTTTTATGCTGCTTTGTGAGCAAACGAATGAAGTTGAAGCATTACCTTTCATAGTGTATTATCTATAATATAAAGCACAACCACAGAAACAGAATACTCTCAAGTAAAACAGACTACACATGAATGTTGCCAGATATAATTTTTAGAAAATCAAGGCAAAAGTTTGGTTACAATGACATATGTAAAATATGTAAATTTTGAATTTATTGTGATCATTTTAGTAATACCGTACATAGCGTAGCTATATCAAATCTTAGAAGTAGCTACAGCACTGTTACTTAGTAACTCAAGACTTACGAGTACCTAATAATGTTGCGTAATTTCTAATTAGCATTTTTATTGATATGATTTTATGTAAATGCAGCTGGGTGCGAACTGATAGTAAGTGGTCACTGCCGTCAACGGACACGTCTACTCATTAATATATCACCGATGTGTTGCTTGTTAGTGTGGATGTGAATACGCTTATTACTCATTATAAGACATTAAAACCAAAACACAAAAACATTTCTCGTTTAAATTTAGGACTACCATCGGAATTAAACCTGTAATAGAAGATACAGTCCTCTAAAACCTCGTCCTTTGGCCAAAAGGGTGCATCACAAGCAGGAGAGATTAATTTAGGCCCAAGGATAGGTAGAGTAGAAAGGTACGTAGTCCTTACATCCCTAAATAACCCTAAAAAAAATAGACGGCAATGGCCACTTAGTGCCTGTTAGATGGACAAAAATCAAATTAATCCTAGCATAATAATACAAAGCCTCATGCTTCAGCTCCAATGTTTACTTTTTTGTTTTTCATTTTTATTTCTTAGAATATCAGAAATAGGTCTTTGTTGTTGTTGGTAACGAAAATAACGCCGTGTTGCTATGATACAATTGATACAAACACATTACGTAAGCTAAGTTACCATGTAGGGATATGAAATTAGTCTCGACAGTAATTCCTTTTACTAGCCCTTAAAATGTCATTGTTTAAAGTCAAAGAATGGTGGTCTAATGATAAATTACGAAGCGAAGGAGGTAACAACGGATTGCAGAATGGTTATTGTTTGAAAGTTGATAAATTTAACTCGCATAGCGACAGTGACTGTCTCCTTGTTGGTGAAGGTTCAGAGCTCAAATTGTATAAGCCTGGAACACAACAAAATGTTTCTGATACGATATTAGAGGTCCAGTTAGATATGATGGTGCTACAAATTGAAACGGGAAAGTTCACCTTGTAAGTATGTACTCGTATTGAGTTAGCATGTAGAGATAGAATTAGACTCTGACCAACAAAAGTCAGACAAAATTCCTTCAAAACGTTAAGACTATAATCATGCCGAACTTACATTATATTCATTCGTAAAAGTTTGTCGATTGTTAGATGGGCGACCACTAATGGACAATTTCGTTGAGGGTTTCCATGCTGCAGAGAACATAATCCAATTGACATTGTCCAATATGAGTCTGTAAACCTAAAGGACTACATCAGGCGACAAGAACTATCACAGCGTAATGGAGCTTACACAGGAATTCCCCATTGTGTGGTACTTAAATATAAATCAGATGTCATCAGTGACAATGTCATTGTGACCCCCTTATTTAAATAAATTCAACCAGTTAAGAGCAATTAGTACAATGGATCAACGTTTCCATAAAAAACTTGCCTGGCATTAATATACTCATAAAAATCAGTGAATTTAAAACTTAAACTTTTTATATTACATTTTAAGTCTTTATAAAGTTATTCAGTTAGAGATGTATAACAGCTTTAGCAATGTTATTTAATCACTGTATGTTATTTAAGTTTTAATCATAACAAAATTAAAATTGATGATCTAACAAAAAAATAATATTTAATGGAAATAATTATGTTTTTCTCTAATTACTTTTTTTTAGCTTGACAACTTACCCAATTTATTGTAGATCATGATGTAATTTATTTCTCCTGACTGCTAAACGAAGGGGCCTAAATTCAATAACAGACTAAGACATTTGAGTTATAAATAATAGTTTGGGTATTAGTTTCTAACGTCTAATTCGTATATAACCAAGTCACCTTTAACGCAGGAAATACTAGTATTGGGGTCTGGGTATGAGCATATATTTTGAAAAATAAAAATTCTTATACTTATACTTATCTATGTAAAGACCTCTTTTTTTAAGTGATGCTGACGATCGGCAAATATTAATTCTTCATTCTCAAAGCTATTTAGTGTATAGCTTATACAAAAAAGGTTAGTACGTAGATAATTATTAATAAATTAAAATTATCTAATTTATCATAAAATTGAATCCATTTATTTATTCCTATTTACAGGTGATCAAAATATCGCTACACTTATTATAAAACATTCCTTCACAAGGAAAGCTTTTAATACGGCAATAGGCCCGTTTGGTAAATCAAAAGCACGTGATCTGATTTGCATACAAGCGCTCGACGGTACATTTAGTTTCTTCGATCAAGACACCTTTATGTTTATGTGTATATTCAATGACATAATAATCCCAGGACCTGTGTGTTACATCGCAAGCAGTGACCTGTTCGTAATCTGTAAGTCAAATTGGGTTATGGAAATATACAGGTAAGTATCTAAGAATATTGTTTGTATTCAATATAATAAATTGATCCATTCACCCTCGGATCACAACCAAAAATGATGGTGCATCCTGCTGAACAACAGATGAAGTGTCAGATCCCTCCTATAAGAGGTCACCAAGTTATTAGATATCTCGCAGTGTCGCCTAATACCTAAGCATGAAGGTACACGGCGAATATCTGAGCTGATTAGAATACACGTAAACGCCAAGGTGAGAACTGGTTCAAAGCTAATCTGATTTTGTTACTGGTCAAGTTGATATTCGATTCTGAATACTCTTTGCATGCAGTCCATCCGACGCGCTGGACTGGACTCTGAATATATCCGACCAACAGGGATTGCCCACTTTTAATCACTATTTGTGTACCGATTGTCAAGTTATTATTTTTCTATCCTCATTGTAGGTCGCATTCGCGACACCCAATTTACTTCCGACGGTACACATATTTTCTGATAAGGTTCCTACCTGATTAGTTATCACCATCGTACTAATTTGTGTGTTTCGGTCAAAGATGCCTTTTTGTTACGAATGTCCATAGCCATTATGTTATGTTCATTTGCCTGCAATTGCGAAATTAAATAAAGGGTAGAGTTAGTAATCACCCTTCTATTATTACCGATCGATGATTAAATGTTTCATAATATCTTCGTATATGTCTTTGAATATTAAGAAAATGCAAACATAATTTTATTTACGGTTTGCAGTTACCAGCAGTTAGAAGAATTTAGTGAGCTAAATGCACGACAAAATAAAAAGAATATTCCTCAATGGACGTATAATGTCGGTGAAGAGGTCTTATCGGTTCAAGTGGTTCGGGTAATGACTAATATTACCTTAGATTATATTAGATACAATTATGATATGGTTCTTATTTCATTGCATGTTTCCTCAAGTTTCCCCATGAAATCAATGATAATTGTCAAATCCGATGGTAAATACCCGTGAAGGCAACTCAAAAGATAGAATAAATAAGTGTATCATAAATTAAGTTGTTACTTCACAATCTAAACGTAGTAAACCTCTTTTGATTGGTTAGAACATGGTCACCTTTAACCAACCCAAAGAGAACTACAATCCTAACAGAGATCAATCATTTGAATATAAGACTCATAAAGACACATTTCATCTTTCTCTATCCGCCTCATATATGTTACTGACGAAGCGAAATATGAAGTTGCTTAAAGCGGCTTGCTTCACAACAGAATTAGCGGTGTCATAGTATTCATGCTCTAGGCAATCCGTACAAACGCATTTATTTTAACTATTACGTTCCTATGAATGTTTTAATGCTAATACAGCAAAAGGAAGCCTATAATCTCGTGGATATTATGTTTGTATAATAGTACCTGAATTGGATTTTGTTTGATATTTTCATTACCATTTCAGACCAGCACCAACTTTTCTAGCGTCATCGCCCTAGGCGAGCGACATCTATACTGTTTTCAAGATAATGGTTTGATGAAATTCATGATGAAATTTGATTATATGCCAATTTGCTTTCACGCCTACCTTATTGGTTGGTATTACGGTGAGTAAATGTATATTATTGGTTGGACGTTTCATCATTATCACAGATCATATCTGTTTCACTTCAGCTCAGGTCTCCCTTTATAAAGGGTTAAGGCTTTATAGTGCTGGGTCAAGTGGGAATGCGTAACACTTTAAGAACTGTATGAAAAACTCTATAAGCAGGTTTTCCGATAGTGTTTTAGTTCATCGACGCAAGTGAGAATTGCCAAGACACAAATAATTTTTCGAGGAGGTTGTCGATGAAAAAAATAAATCATTCATTAAAAATTGTAATGTCATTTTTGGTATCCAATTATCTTGGCGCACACACTTATGATTCTTTATTGATTGCAGAACCGGCAGCGAGATTGCTACTCATGGTAGCCTCAGACGATTCAAAAATATTTATTTACGAAGGGACATCCCTGCTATGGTCTTGTGACCTATTAGGTAGGGTGATATCAGTATCACGGTGCTTTGTGAATTCATTGTCAGGTGGATTGGTGACTCTTTCTACGAATGGCACAGTAAACGTATGGTATTTAGGCACGGAACCAGATTTGAATTCTAATGCTGCACCGATCATCGATCCAATGAATCCACGACAAGTCCAGATGGAATTAGAAGTTGTTGAAAAATCGTTGCAAAAGATTATGGATTACGAAGAAGGTATAAATAAACCTAACGTTAACATATAAGTATAAAATATAAAACGTGATCAACATTCACACATTCACATCCCCCGTACTAGGATTCCATGTTGCGGATGGCATGGACGTACACAAATTTAACTTCACAAATCCACATAACTTGAGAATAAACATTAACCTGACACATAAATGTCTGCCCCAGCCAGGAGTCGGACCTGGGTAGTTTTCGCTCGGTTAGCAGGGTCACTACCAACTGGGCTTTGTTCGTAATTATAATATTTGATTTAGAATCAAATTTAATATCTTAATTACACTCATGGACATATTTAGAGCAACGCATAAAAAAGGTAGAATAACAAAATATTTTCTTATTCTACGCTGGGTATATTGTGTGATTTGAAAAAAGATTTGGAATAGAATTTTGCTTACGACTTTCATTTGTTTGATACGTAGTGCAAGAAATTTTTCTGTTTATTGTTGTTTTAATCAAATCTAATATTTGTTTTTTGAAAAAAAAATTGTTGTCATTTAATGAAGGAATGTTTTGAGTTTTGGTTTGAATAATAATGCCGGGTTTCAGCGTTGCTCAGATATCTAAAGCTGTGATTTTAATTTAAAAATTGTGATACTTACAATGAATTTCGCAATGTTAAATTATACCGGTAGACTGGAGAGTGTACAAGACGCAAAGGACAAGGTCGTAAAAGAGTAACAACACAGGGATGATAGATATAATGTAAGCAGTGTCTTTAAAAACCGCACTTCGACTTCATCCGAGGTAGGAAAAAAAACTACAGGAAGTTTGACAAGAAGACTTAACGCGGATGGTATAGGGGCGTACTAGCTCGCCAGTGGGCCTTTGCTTAGGGGCACACTTGCCCGACAGAAGGCTAAAAAAACACAGCACCAGCTAACCTAAAACTGCATTGGTTGAAGTTCATTGTCAATTTAATAAAAAATATGTTCAGACGGATGTAGGCACTTTTGAGAGCAAGAAGAGGCAATGCATCAATCAGTATTTAACTGATTGTGTCACCCAATTTGAAAAAAAAAAAAACAGTGTTCAGAACAGTATTCAATTTTCGTTATGTTAGGTCAAAATTTCTTACAAGTAGGGAACTGAGCTTACTGCCTGTCATTTGTTTTTCACATTAATTTGCCCCGTTTTGGCCTTAATTTTAATATTTCCATGAGTGTAGTTATTCCCGTATTTTTAACGTATCGTGGTGTATATTTATAATTACTGTACCGTAATCTAACAAAACCGATGTACTTTTGGGTTATACAGTTCCTTATAAGTCTATCAATCATACATATCTACCATAGACTCATTAAAATTTATTATTTAGTTCCAACGGTACGGTTTCACAAAGAGACAGAAAAATGGGCAAACAAACAAGAACACATCTATTCTGAGCTCCATATTTAAAATAAAATTTATCAATGATTAATTTATAACAGAAAAAACTATATAATGCATTCTCATCATTCACAGACAACGACGTAGATATAGATGAAATTATAAAAATAAAAATAGAAGTTGGACAACCAGTTCAAAATCTATTTTCATCATCAATGAATGAAACGCATCAGGCGCGGGATTTGCTGATGTGTCCGGTGGTCGTAATGATAACGTGTGAAGACCCTAAACTCTTTCAAAGCATACAAATCACTAACGACTGCTGCCCACCCTTCGAGTGCTCTGACCCAACGATATGTTTGGACACCATCAACGGTACTGAAATAGTCGAAATCCAAGTGTTCTTATCAAATGAAGCTGATATATCTGAACCTTGGATGAAAATCCTATTTACGATAACAGATAATGCGGGAAAAATGTATATTCTCCCACATAAAGTGTTACTGCCATTATGTTTGTACTGTTCACCTGTTACGCTTAACGTTGAAAACGATATTCAAATAACTTTGGTTACGAGTCATCCGTGTGTTGATTTGAAGGAGATATTTACAGGTAAAAATATTTTTGGTAAATTTAAACGCATGACGATTGATATAAACTTTTTAAATATTCATATTATTAGTTAAAAAGGCTTGTTAATCCTTTTGGCCATTGTTAACTACGCTACAAGTTAGAATTCATGTATGGAGGACATTAGTCGTGTGCAGATTTGCCGATCGTATAATGATGTCACACACATGAAGAAGAATTGTCGGTGGACGGAATTTTCGACTAACCTGCCAAAAATTTAAACCAGTTTGATTATCAGAGTATTAAAAACTATTAAGTTTTAGTTCGATTCTTTATATTTTTAAGAACAAATTTTATATTTTAAAATAGTTCCCACACTTTGTCGGCGTGTATTTTTCTTACCCAGTTTATACTCTAACCCAATAAACAATTTGCACTTTCAGAGTTACAAAATTCTCTGTAATTTGTCTTATAATACCAATACCTAATAATAATACAACTTTGTGAAAGAGTTTGGGGAGATCAATATTATATTTTTTTTTTAGATTTTGTAAAAGTACTATCAACGTGTCCAGGGCCGTTAGACAAAGTAACCTTTGTGTACAAGACTACCAATAATTCTGTCAGTATTAAAAGTGAAGGTCTTTGCTACGTAGTGGAGGCACGGGATTTTTCCGACGTATCGCCGTTACTGGATAACTTTGTCACCAAGTTGAAAGAGTGCCACATAAGTATGGGAACAAAAAACTTTGCTATTAAGTTCCAGGTGAATAAGGACTTACTAAAGCAAATTATACAAACATTTTTAAAAACCGTTGAAGCTCACGCCAAAGAGAGAATGAGTTTGAAACTGTTGGAAGTAAGTACATTTATAAACATTTTTATCTCGAATTGTAATTCGATGTAAAATGTTAATATCATGACTGCTCTGTCAGTATCATAATTTGTATAGAGTATATGAGCGTATCAACATTTTTAACACTAGTTTATTTATTTAGATATCACCTACGTATTTCATTGTTAAGAAAAAAAAGTATAATCACAATATATATAACGTGTGTGTCATTGAACTCTTCCTAAACGGCTGGGCTGATTTTGATGAATATTTTGTGTTTAAGAAATCCCTGAAAGATTTACATTTATATTAGATCTGGTAGTAGGTGGTACCACGATCGGCCTAGTCCGGGCTGGACACCGCAGTATAATATAAATACCAACCCCCTCCTGGTAATATAGCTATAAAAAAGTAGTAGAAATTTTAATAACATTGCCGAATACACTTGTGCCCATTTGCAATTCTCTTGATAACATTTTTAGCACGAACTCAACGTTCTTCAAAGACAGTTCACGGTGATTCAAAAAAGACTTCTGGTGCAGTACGGCTCACTGCCGCCGGGAGATTGTGACCAGCTGGAGTTCCTCATGAGAGATACTCATCAACGTCTCATTCAATCCGCCGGACACGTTACAGAGTCTAGAGAAAAAGTTTGCAGGTATCGCGAACGTCAAAATGGCTAGACCATTTATACCATTCGACGTTTAAGCAATCATCATTATCATTACTAGACTGTCCTACATTGGGTTCGAGTACCCTCATAACTCTCGAGGAGATTACCTCGTATATAGTCCATCAACCTGGGAACTACGGATTGGCAGACTTCACACCTTTCAGTTCATTATGTAAAAATTTAATCATTACGAAAATATCCTCGGGATATTTTCCTTCATAGAAATTGATAATTAATGTGTATGAATGTGAACCTGGTCTATAAGGGTGACCGGCAGGTAAATTACTAGCCCAAAGCAATACTTGCTAAAAGCAATTTTGATACCTATTAACGTAAAATTTGCAGCCCATACACACATACGCGCAAGCATGCTTATATATACGCATAGATAAAAAAATTAGTTTTTGACCATAAAATACTGTCAGAATGGCTAAACCAATATTTTTTTCTTTTGAATGTCATGTATCTCAGTTATTGGGTCAGTTCGGTATTTAATAGGTACATCGCTTATTTTCCTGATATATAACTTTTCAACGCATACGAGTAATAGCTATTTCATGAGTTAAGTTCTTATAAGCTATAAATAAATATTAAAAATGTATTGTACTTTTTCAGGGCTTCCTGTACTTTGTCCGCAGTGGGGAATTTATTAATCATAATACTAAAACATACAACAACTGATAATTTTACATTAAAATTGATTGAAGATATGTTTACTTTTGGAACTTTATACGACCATACTCAAGTGAGTAAAATAGTGTTCAACATTCGGATTAATTTAAAACTTTATCAAGAATGTTAGACATTTTTATACGAAAATTAACTCTTTTTAAGGAATGGGAGGAAGCCGTTACTCAAGCAGCTTCATACATACTGAATAATGTTATAAAACGGTCCGAGAAGGATAAGGAGAAATTAGCAACAATTGCCGATCAAGAAATCCTATCGCAAGTAAATCTTAAGAAGCTCTTGAAGCAACTCCGTATTATACTGGAAACCATATTTACTGCGACCGAAAACGATTCAAAGGACATGGGAAAAACCAAAGAAAAAATAACACGAGTCGAAGAACTTGTTGAAGTTATATAATTACAACCACTAATATATATTTCATCTACGCCAACGTGCAATATATTGTTCACAGTAATTGTTACGATCGATGCACTTATAACTATAAACATCAACGAAGCGTTATTTAATTACGTAGAAAAAAGTTGATAAGTTAAAATGTCCTTGTGTAAATAATAAGCCACTCATGTAACGTGTAGCAACGTGTAGAGTACTAGGTTGAAATACAACATGTGTACTATGAGCAGAAGCACTTTGTTTCGTCATTTCTTCTTAGCGTCCTTCAACCCGGCACCCGCGTTGAACTTGAAGAAGATTATGTCACCATCTTCCACTACATAATTTCGTCCTGAACAAAAAATATTATTACGTTACGATGATTACTGTACGTCCTGTCTGCCAATGAAAGAATTTCAGATTAAATTCTAGACTGAAAACTGTATCTATTTTCGAATCTATCCTCCTTTCCCTACTCGTGGTGCCACCTACTGAACAATGGTCAATCAATTATCATTTTTTATGTGGGTGTAAACAAATAATTTTTGAAAATCAAACTAAAGCAACTATACCTTAACTATAATTCTCGAGGAGAATATTTTGTAGTCAGTTTCAGTGATCAATTACTACTATTATATTAAACTCGGATCCAAACAAAGTTTTTGAAATGATCATTATATTTTATAATGACCTATCGTCATAAGAATGTCTTTGACACGAACTTCGAATTCTACACTTCGGGAGTTATATTAATTCAGACAGAACCTTATTGTAAATAATAAGAAGTGAAACGTGTAGTTAGTCATAGTTTTCCGCAAGTCAAATAAGAATATATTTTATCAACTGACATGTTATGTTATCGTCGATCATCATCTCAGCCCATAAAAATCCCACTGTTGGGCTCGAGATAGTTTGAGAGATACAGGCCAGGACAGGCCAGGTGGACCGCCACCACGCTGACAAAATATGAATTAACAAATTTTAAACGGCTTTATGTAATTTATTTGAGGTATACAAGTTTTAACTTGACTTTAATTTTTAATATGTACCAAACTAAAAAAATTGGCGTCTATTCTAGATTGAAATGTTAGGTTAGGTTCACTCCACCTTGCTGTCGATATTTCCCGGCCGCTTTGCAGGCAGCTTCGGTACCTTCTTCTCTGAAGTCCTTGAAATGCATCACTTCCGCCATGATGAATCCCTTCTCAAAGTCAGTATGAATCCTACCAGCTGCCTGTGGCGCCTTTGTTCCTCTCTGGGAAATAAAGTTATGTTATATAAAATGTAAAACTGAGACAACTCTACGGAAATAATTTACATATAGCTCGTCAAACCAAGTACCATAATCGATCATATTCAGGTCCAATCGGTAACCACTAGTGGAAAGAATTTCTTGAGCATTTTCGTGATTCGGATGTAAAGAAACCCACGACATATAAACCTCTCACAAGGTTGAGAAAGTATGAGGCACTATCTTATTTACCTGGATAGTCCAAGCTTTAACTTCATCAGGGCCTGCCGTGAAGAAATATTCCAATTGAAGAGCTTTATATCCTTGTACAATAATCTTGTCCAGAGCACTGGAATCAAAGAAATAACAGTGCAATGTGAATCGCAAAGTCAATTAGCAAAACGTTCAAATATAAGAACATCCAATGAGCGAATGGTATACATATGTATATCTCGTAATGCCTGGTCACCAGGATATTCAAGTACATAAATATTTTAACAAAAACAACACCTACTTCAATTTGAATAAGGTGAATTTCTTAATTTCTTTAAATTTAAGTGGGACCAAACGGGAAGTTTCATCCTCTCAAATTAAATAGAATTTTTCCAAATCGATTACTAAATCACAGTTCTGAGGTAACAAACAAAAAATACAAACGAATTGAGAACCTTCTCCTTTTTTGAAATCCGAATGTATTTCTTAGATATATAATATATTTCTCGACAAAATTAATTTTAACTTATTCATTTTGCAAATTCTTATTTTGACATGATTGTTGTTGACGAACGTTTGAAGTTATAATTTTTTGAAGTGATCAAAATGAACAAAATAAATTCAACATGATTGAAAACAATAATTAACGACAAATAATCTACTACAAAAATATTATTATTTATGTCGTGCCCAACATTGTTTTTTATATAAGTAGTAGACTTCTAATGAATATAATTATTTGATTACACTTACTAATATAAAAAATGTCAAAAAATCGACCCTGATAATAGCATTAGGTATTTTCAACCTGCGTTACACAATCATCTTCTTATTTAATTTCCTTTGTATTTCTCAAATCCCAACTAATTATGTTGAATTAATCCTTCTGAGAGAATGAGGCAAATGTAGGAGGAGAAGTCACAGAAAATGTTAATTCCAAATAGTTATCCATTTAAAGTAAAATCGCATACTAACTAAACTAAAAAACTTCCAGTTAATTCTTTTGAAAACAAGAAAATCCGAGCATTTCGCTTTTCTATGTATGTATTTAAAATAATATAAGGTAAGATAGAGATTAACCTGGGTACATTTTCCTTTATGAAAGCTTCTCTTTCAGGAGGTTCCATATCAAGCAGTTTGCTTTCATACACACCAGAAAATGGTATGAGTGGTGCACCGGGATCATTCTTGTCAATCCACTCTTTAAGTTTTGGCAACCTGTTGATAGAAATGGAATATGAAATTACTGCACTAGAAACATATAAGCATATTTTATGTCAAACGACAAACCAACGGGCGAGACACTCGTTAGTAAGTGGTCGCCACCATCGATTGACGTTTACCATAAGACATTATAGACATATGGCTGGCTAAAAAGGAAAGTGAAACTCGCTTTTTAACTAGCTCACCGACGCTGCTACTGAAACACCTTACAAAAATATTACGTGTTTGATATTTGAAAGTATTATTGAGACTAAACTGGGTGGTACAGAGTACAGCGATATCCAATGGATGGGACCTGGTACAATAGCTTTATCTATTGCTCAGCAGGGAGGTTCGATCTCAAAACTGGATGGAACCCCTTACAGATAGACATGGCATGTAAATTACTATTTATATGAATTCATTCTTAGAAATGTGACTTAACTGTGATGCAATCAATTTTGTACTTTGTTATAAAATAAAATTGAACTCTAACCATTTATTCTTTCTTCGAATATAATCTTTTTCAGACAAATTCACGAGATACAAAGCAGGTTTCGATGTGAGGAAAAGGTATTTATTCAACACCTCTATCTGGAAATCAGAAAAGATTATTATAAAATTTATTAATGCAATAATTAATTAAATCTTATTCTTTAAATCTGACAGTCAGCCATACTTACATCTGCAGCACTCCAGTCACCAAACCTAATATGTTTTTTCTCATCAATCAAAACAGTTTTTATCTTCATTAAGGAATCCTGGAACATGAAAATGATTGCTTGTTACAATTGTAATTGTTACATTTGTAAACAAAATTCTTTATTTATAGCTTGACACTTCACATAACATGTGAATGTATGAAAATGAAGAGAGTATTCTATATTATTGTGTCCATCCTTAGTAGTTCAGATTGAAACTTTGTCAATTCAATGTAACATTTCAATTTGTTCATTTAAGTACAATCTCGAATATCCTACTGTAGGTCCGATTTTAGAAAGCATTCAACTATCTTTTTTTATACTATTTACAATAATAATGCGGCATCAAACTACTCTACGATTCAAATCCTATTCTTTCAATCCTTCCTCAAAAATCAGTTTGACTTAGGCCATTATTTAATAATGCAATCTTCTTCTATTAATATATTATTATAAGGCGGAGCTCAGGTCTAAGCATTGGTCATTTGTAATGTATACTATAGTTACTGATGTCTACCTACTGCAATTATCGTTTACCAATTACTGATATTACAATTATTGATAAATTGGACAGCATGCCTAATTAATCTCTCCACCGAAAATATTCCGTAAAAATCATACGTATTCCGGTTTAAGTTTCTTCTCTCCGCCACGGTTGACGCTTCGATCCAATTTCTCGATGCTCTGCAGCAGTTGCTCCTCGTCCTTCAGTCGGAGCTCCTCACCGATGGTCTCCAGATCCCGTATCGGGTTCACGTCGCCGTCCACGTGGATAACGTCTTCATCATCAAACGCTCCTAGAATGTCGTAATATTAATCATATGCATTTATTTCACCAACTACAAGACAACTAAACATGGAGTTTGGTTTCTGTTTGTCTAAAGTAAAAATTTGGGTTAAGATATTACTAATACAGTTTTACCTCAAATAAAATTAACCCTTAAAATTAAATGAAAATTAACTAGGCAAAAAAACTGATAATGATAATCTTATTTCTGAATTGTCTACTGCGATTTTTGTCATAGTACAGTAGTATTGTATATTGGCAGTTCTTTTGAGAGAATAAAGTAAGTTCATTACCGTAGTATAGCAAAGATAAGAAACAGCTTTTAATACTAACTGCACAGATTAAAAATGGCATCACATGCTTTTATATGGGACAGGAAAGCATTGCCAAGGCCTTGCCCCTCCGCTGCGCCGCGCACGAGCCCAGCAATATCCACCACGTTCAAGAATGCGGGTACTTTGCTGTATAAATATTATGATAATATTAAAGTATATTATTTACATTTTGCAAAACCTGCAAGTTCTTGACTTTGAAATAAAAAGTGTTTTTAGTCAAACTTTTTGACAAAATACAAAATTAGTAAAACGTACAGAATAACTTATGTATTGGGTAATTTGTGAATTACGTTTTGTAACATTTTGCCGTTAAGTTCAAAGTTTTATAATTACATTATCGGATGCACGTTCATGGAGTTTTTCTTACCTTGCAGGCTTGTGGAATTGGCAGAGATAGTCAAATCTCTCATCAGGAACTGGTACCCTACTTACTGAAACAAACACATTGTATCGTTATACATCTGCATACATGAGTAATAACAGACAAAACATAAAGTAATTATGTGATTTACCTTACAAGTACTTGATGCTATTGATTTATATTGATATTACCTGCCTACTTAAAGACAAATCAATTGTTAGTGTGATTTAAAAAATTAAATCAAGAACAGATGTTGAATGTTTAATGAATAAATATAATAAATTAAATTTAACAATAAAGAGTCAAACAAATTAAATTAAAAGAAATAACTATCTACTTTATTATATGTAGAGCAACTAGATATAGTATTTGAGACTGAAACGATGCTGGGAGGCTTTGAGACGGTTCCCGTGTTAGCTTTTCGAGGACTGCACTGTGTTGGATACTTCACAAATGGGTTATCCATAGATCGTAACCGAAATCTTATATCATGTACAAGTTTACAGCGAGCTTCGTATTTTCTAAAAGCTTTTTCGTACAGCTGTAAAATTGGCTGCTTAATCATTGGGTTATGAATTTTTAGATACAATGCTACATACAATAGGCCGGAAACGCGAATATCTAGACCAGGATACTTCGGTCTCATAACATTCACAGAACAACATGCTCGTGTTAAAATATTTCCAAGAGTTTGTTCTAGATAACCTAAATTCGGCAATTTCTTCAATGACAAGGTAGGAAACATGGCAGCTTCTTTGCAAACAGTGATATCATAATAAATGTGAGGTGTAGCCAAAAACTTTTGAAGACACTTGAAAGTACAAAATAAGTAATGCCTTCCATGATAGCTAGCAGCGAACTTCCGATTGCCGCAAACAATTTTCTGTGACGGCAGATTATCAGCGTACGTAACAATACAAATTCCGTCCTCATAAAGCAGTACTGAGCTTATCGTTTTTACAGGAACCGGTATTTCTGGAATGTTTATACTTCCTTGCAAATAAATATCTGGGTGCAATAACCCCAGTTCCACATGATCGGGACAAAACCAATACAAAACATTTCTAAACTGAACTAGTCCTTGCTTATCGATAGGAAATGAACTATGACGTAACATATTTTTACGAAGACATATTGGGCAAAAATTCCTAAAATCAGACATTCGTTGCTCAAAGATTTCATTAGAAAAACACATCACAGCAGCCGGCACGATTTTCGTTTTTACATTACACAAATAATAATTTATATTTGAAATTATATTTTCAATATGTTGCGTTGCGTCGTGATGACACTGCCACCTCGACGAGCTTCCACAAACTGTATATAGGTTTTGAATGTCATCCAATATCCAGGTTTTTATGGCGTAGCAACTTTCTAGCCATTTGTTCTTTCGGTACTCTATAAAAGGTCGGCAGTATGGCGGTTTATGTTTGAGCATAGGATAATAGATCTCATTTTGCGAATTTCTTAAAATTGTATCTGCATTGCTGGCAATTTCAATAATAGTAAGCGGATACAGTCCTAATTTCAGAAGTTCGGTAGCTTCAGACGGTGAATCAGGAAAGCCATCGAACACAAAACCATTGGTAACGACGCGATGGTCCATTGTGACTGTATGAACTGCATTCATAATGAATTCACTGTCAACACATTCACCCAATTGCAGCCTCATATTCATTTTAACAGCTTGTTCTGACCAATTCATTTTTTCTAGAACATGCCTTATCGCTTGCCCCCTTGACATGCACATTAATCCATAGTGCTTTGCAAATTTTGACGCCAATTCACTTTTTCCAGATTTTGGTGGTCCAAGGATACCAATTCTTAATGGATATTCATAGTAGGAGTTAATAGCGTTACTATGAATATATTTTAATGGATTTTTTCTAAATTTCACCAAATTATTATAAGAACACATGAAATATATGTATGAACGATGTATCACAGGAAAAGTTTTATTCATACGTTTACATGTGCTATATGGATTCGATATTGCTTGTGAATTTTCAAAGATGTAAACGGGACACATCCGGTTAAATTTACTTAATAAATAAAATCCCTCCATTAACAATGTCTCGGCAATATCGCAAGTTACAATGAAAGTTTGTTCAAAAAACGATTCATTTCTATTTCTTAGAAAAGATAGTTGAGGTAATACATTTCGAAAAACTTTCATAACGGACTTAGTCCCATCTACAGATACAATTTTTATTCTATTATCACTTAAAATTTCTTTCAGAGTTTGAATATTCTCATCATCTATTTCAAAAATACTTTCTAACCTAGTATTTATTCTTTCTACAACATCTTCAGCTTTTTCCCATTTTGATTGATCAACCGGTTCTGGGTTGACTTGAATTATTTCATTATAGTAATTAAACAAATTAGCATCTACATTAGCAGACCCAGATGGATGAGCATCAATTATAGTACTTTGGATACTTTGAATTTTCATTTCAGGATTTAAATTTGTGTTACTAATATCAGAAAATACGTTGTTTATAAGTTCATCTGTTACAAGTTTGATGACTATTTCCTTTGTTATAGAATTAAACCATTGCTTGCGTTCCTTTTCAAATTTAATTTTGAATTCATTTTTTACTTCACTTAATTGCATTTTCCATTTATTTAACATTTTCGAGGAAAGTCTTTCCAGTGTTTTTTCCGAACTTCCTTGAATGTCAATAACGATATCTGGAATACAAAAAGTTGCTGTCATGTCTTCTACGTCATTTGGTAATTTTGGAAATCCATCTAGAACAAATCCATTTCTTGAAAACGGTTCTGCAGACCATAACAATTTCAGAAGTTTTTGGATTAACGAAAATATCATAGGCGTTCCCTTTTCAAAATAATTATAAACTACGCGTCGGATTTCTTTTTCGTTGAAAATAATGTTTGATATTTTTTCATTTTCCTCATCTGCTTGAAATTCCACAACAGCTTCATCATCTATAGGTGTGTCTTTAAAACTATTTTCGTATTGTCGACCAACTTTCTTAAAATGTCTAGGAATCAAGTAAGAGTTTACAAATTCTTCGAAATTAACGTACATTAGACCCAATTCTTTTGCTAACTGTTTAGAAAGAGTAGTTTTCCCACTACCTATACTACCTACTACGCAAATCCTCAAAGGAGGTAATGTTTTGAAAGGCTCATTTAAAGACTGATATTTCGTCACATCCCTTTGAAATACATCTATACATTCTTCTTTACAAAAATAATACGATTTATTATTAAATTGCGTGCATAACTCAGATTTAGCTTCCCATAACACGCCGTAGTCATAATAAGCAACAGGGCAATAAAGATTGGTTTCACCCAAATAATATGGATCATTGTATGTTAACATATCTTGTATGGCATTATATTCATCATCTTTATCTACTAACTCATTATTCTCTAATGGGTTGCAGGATAAAAAATAACTTTTTCTTAGTTTTAATAATACTTCATCTAAAATCTCAACATCAGTCTTATTCTCCATTTCCACAACAATAATAGCTTTTAAATTTTCTTCAAGTTTCAATTTCACAGAATCCCATTCTTCACGAAATTTATCAATTGCCTCATTAAAAAACTGAAGCATTTCTACATTTTCATTGCCGTTATCACGATCGCCAGAAACTACATAATAAACGTTATGTAACAGATCGTTAATTAGATTTTGAATTATTACAAGTGAGTTGTTCACCGGCTTTTTTTTTAACTTTAGTTTTATTAAAGGATCTGATGACAAAACATATCTTTCTTGATAATTCTTTGGTGATTTGTCAATCATAAAATATGTCTTCAATAGTTCAATATCCATTTCTTTGTTTTCAATTATAACTATAGTATAGTCAGGCAATAGTTTAGATTCATCAAGATAACCCCAGAATTCGGGATCGGATGGAAAACCATCAATTATAAACTTACCGTATTTCTGAGTAAGATTTATAGATTTTTGGTCATTCGCTAACAAATTTTGCGTCAATTCAGTCATAAGCTCCTCTGTAGTGGGTTCAATATCCTTTTGTAAGTCATTTACTACAATGTACTCAGATATAGCTTCCATAACATCAATGTCACCAAGAACAGGTAACTTGGGCTTAATAGTTTCTGTAATAAGTTCAGTAGGAGCGTACTTTAATAAATTTGTATCTAAAATAGTTTCTTTACATTGATCTAGGTCGTCCAACATAGGCAAGAATGATAATTTCCTTTTCAATAAATCCATTTTTTTTATCTCAGATTCAGGCATAGTTATTTCCTCGTTAGTTTTATCTTCTTGTTCTTCTTCATTCATAAATTTTAAACACTTGTTGAACATAAAAACATAGTTTTTTAAATTGCTTAAAATAAAGTTAAACCATATATTTAAATTTGACTTTCTTTCTATTTCCATGTTTTGCCACTTCATAAATCTGGCATCTTCAATGGTGGCTATGATCTCTGACAATATATTTTTTGCATAAAAATTGTATTTCTTTTCTTTTTCCTTTTTTAGAAAAGCTTTGTAACATATTATTGGTGTATCAAATAACCAGGATAAACATTTTGCAATCATTGTTTTGCCAGAAGATTTTGTACCTATAACGATCATTCTACAGGTTGGTTCCAAGTATTCCATCTTTAAATAAGGTCGAGGATTTTTACAAAATGATATCATTGCATCTAGCGATGACAGGAGAAAAATATGTTTAAATAATGATACGGCAAATTTAGGTTTTCCTTGTACAGATCGCCTCTTCTCAAGTTCAACAGGACATCTATTATTCCATAAAGATGCATAACGAT
Organism: Megathymus violae; assembly: GCA_003671415.1. Lineage (NCBI taxonomy): Eukaryota > Metazoa > Arthropoda > Insecta > Lepidoptera > Hesperiidae > Megathymus > Megathymus violae. Next base: position 7,932,301 of record PDGT01000001.1, read on the forward strand.
TAAAATTTAAAACTCCATTTTTGATTGTGTTAAATTGTGTAACCATACTCCAAAATTCGTCCAGGTCTTCAGGTGGCTCCTCAAAATATAAAGGTTTAGGAATAAGTACTGGTTTTACAGGTATCAAGAGTAATTTTCCCATTATATAATGTAGCATTTGATGCACGGAAGTTCGTCCGTCTACTTTTAAAATGTATTTAGTATCATAGTCTTTTATTTTCTGTTCTACAAATGGGCTGATATTAATTTTATAGTTACATATCTGATTTATAGAATTACTTGTGAAATTTATTGGTTGTTTACAATTATATTTCGGGTTAAATATGTGGGTATCATAAGGTTTACTGTATTCAATCATAGTATATTTATTGGGCCATCTGATTTCTAAATCAATATTTGATGCAAAATAATTAAATATATTTGTATTATTTAGATAATTAAAAAATTTTCGACTTTTCCTTGTCACAGTATCAATATCAGGACTTGATATATGTATTACAACAGAAAAATTAAAATTAAAAACTTCTTGAATTTGCTGCAAGAGAGCTGTTTTTTTACAAGTGAGTGATATATTAGAGTTGGTAACAATATTAGAGCAAAGATCTAATAAATATTTTGGCATTTCTACTAGCTGTTCTTCAGCTTCTTCAAGTTTAGTTTCAGGTTGCTGCTCTTCTACAACCTCTTCTTCTTCTGCTTTATCATCTGCACTACTTGCTGATGAATGTGATGGTACCTTTTCCACTTTTGTTTTTTCTTTTTTTCTTTTAAGATTCCAAACCAAATCATACAACAAATCATCTACAATTGACAGAGATTCTTCTGTATACAAACAATTGAATAAATATTTATCTGTCTTACTTGAAGTTACTAGAGGTAGACCTGATATGACATATCCTCTATGGTTGATGACTGATGATTGCATCTTCACTTGCATAATTGCTAATATATGCTGAAATTTACAGACTCTATTATGTCTCATATTAAAATCTAAACTTCTTCCTGTTATGCTATTATTTTCAATTTCATCGAGTATAACATTTCTAGATGACAGATGAATACAATTCAACTTTTTGGACAAATTTTCTCCCAAAGTGTAAGATCCAAGTCCTGGTTTACCCAATATTAGATAAGAGGTGGGCTTAGTAGATAAATAAGCTTCCTGTGCATCTATATCAGTCCAAAGATTGATAAAATCCAAATTTGATGACAATGGTGCAGCAGTATTTTTAATACCAACTATTGCTGCTGCTAATGGTGGAATAGGAGAACCACTTTTTTCCAAATGTTTTCTTTCAAGCAAATCCAAATTTCCACTATATGTTATACACTTATTAATTTTGAAGTTTTTAATATCATATTTATCATGAATTTCAACATTATTTAGATATTTCTCATATGCCAACATGATCTTAGTAAGTATAAAAGTGACAGCTACTAATATATGATATGACACTGACAAATTATCATTTATTTTTTATTGTAAAACAACACAAAACACTCTACCTAATAAAAGTTATAACGCTTTAAATATGATTAATAATGAGTGCCTATATATACATCCAATTACCCTAAATGCATAAATGTCTGATTAATTGTGTGGAAAAAATATGTAAAAGTAATTCTTATTAGCAATGCGATGTAGATACCCTCAAATTGTTGTAATGGTCAGCTAAATGAGTGTATTTTTAAAATACTCCATGGTTCATCAAATGTTATTGAATTTATTCCATACTATCATAGAACTGGTTAACTTATTTAGTTCATAGAAAATATAGTCATGAACTGAATTCCTTACATATCTATCTTTTAAATTATCTTTGATGTGGCTGCATATAACAATGATTTCTTAAATGGACATAGTGGTTGCTACTCTGGCTACCCACACTCAACTGCCTCTAATGGGCAAGCAGAAAGCTTGTTATAGTATGATTAAGTAGGGTGTATGTGCCCAAACTAAGACACATAATGTTACCGGCTATCATGGAACCACTTCATTGGAGATTCTTATTATAATCATTTACAGTACATAATTGGGTTTTCCAGAACTTATACTGCTTCTAGTGCTGGAAATTTTCAAACCCTAGGTAAACTTAGGTACTAAAACATATCTAAAATGATAAACTATGATACTTATTTTCATTAGGATCAATGGTGCAAAACGGGAAATTCTCTGCAGCAGCCTGGCTTTTGGTCAGTACATTGAAGAAAGTAGACTTGCCCACATTAGGGACCCCAACAATGCCCACTTTTAAATTTGTACCCACTCTACCTATAAGTGGTTTCTTTTCTGGTTCTTCAACTTTTTTTGGTGCCATCCTGAAGTATAAAACAAAACACCTAAATTAAAACACAGTAAACTTAGGGATATATATACAAAATAAAAATTGATTAAACAAATTATATGTATAATTCAGGTTTCAAAATGTGTGGAATGTAAGATAGGGCTAGATCGTTAGATGTACACTACCCTGTAAAATAGAGAGTCCCACATACATCAGGTTTCAATTGCCAATTTAATTCATACTTGCCGTATTCAGTTGTATAAAAAAAAATTGCATTTAAAATTTGCAACACAAATTGTCACAGATTAATATAAAGTTATATGGTAGTGTCAATGGATTACATTACTAATGAAGCTAATCACAACAGACACAGAAATTGATGTTCTTTCCAAGCATAGTATATTAAAATAACCACCTTGTAAGTTACAGTTAAATAATAATTAAGTTCCCTTTTATATACTACGAATAACTTAAAATACAGGATTAAAAGTAGTAAACTTGGAGGTTAATTTTCTTAAATGTAATTATTCATAAACAAGATTTATTTAGTGGTAACCGGGTAACAGCTGTTATAAACTATTTACTTCAAACCAAGGTACATAATGTCAAACACGTGGAAATCTTAACTATTAATATCACCGTCCATGAGCTTACCGGAATTTTATGACTTTATATTAGAATTTATAACCTTAATATATTTAACCGGGTTTTCCAATCTAATAAATTTACCTTCTAGAATAATAAAATAATAGTTCTCGATCTTTAATAAATGACAATGAACTCTTTTAAAGAAAAAAGGCCTTTTATCTGCACCTACATAAACGATATTTCAATCTTCACCATTTACATTTCACACAGAACAAAAACCTTTTCTGACACATCAAGTTAACTATGTGTCACGTCACTGTCAGTCAAATCTTTTTTTTATAAGCTAATCTTTCATTTTTGATTGGGATGTTATCTTTTGGGCCTTATCATTCATGATCATTCACGGTTTAGGGAGGTGGGAAAGGCGAGAGGTAGAGAAGGAAGAACTTTATATTTAAGGGGGCTATACTCACCTACATTGGATACATTGAGTAATTGAAGTCAGTATTTGGATTTTATTCCAAATAGACGATACAAAATACTGGGATATCTCAATTCATCTTCATGGGATATCTCAGAATATTAAGGCGATTTTTATATTACAGCAGTCGTGCTATTTACAATCTCAAGTTTAGGAACTCACAATAAACTTTAGACAATATTAACGTACATAAGTTAAAAAATACTCTGACAGTTTCTTAAGAAGAGTTATGTTTACAATATTAATACTAGAAATAAGGCTGAACTGATTGTACTAAATTTCACACTTGACAAAACTGGTGGCTCTTTCATGGGTAAATTTTTAAATATATGTATAAAATAGAGTTAGAATTTATGGAAATGCCATAATACAAATTAAAAGCTTACGTCAAAAGCATTCAGCAGAAAGTTTATTACAAAAGTTACCTGTTTTATGAATAAGACAGCAATTTAATATCCATAAGTGCTTTCTATAACTGTGAATGGAAAAAAAATATCCTTGGGAATTTCTTGCAGCTTTTTACTTCACTCACGGTAAGGATTTGTTGAAGCGAAGGCATAGTTTGATTTTCGAAAAGGGTTTCTAAAAACAAACTTTAATAAATATTATTTCAATTCAGTTCATTATGATCAGTCCAAATATTGAAATCTTCCGAGGTTTTATCCGAATTAAATTAATTGAAAAATAATTAATGTGATATTGTATGTGACGTTAATAATTTATAGAGGTTACAATATTTCCTATTTTTGTTTAACTTTAAAACGAACCCTATCATGAAACGAACATACGTTCTTTTAATGCGAGGAATTGGATACATCGTTAAACGTCGAAAATAATCGATACATCGAACGGTAAACAGAAAAGTTTACAATAAACTGTATAATTATATCGAGCGTCTCTATACCGTAATTCCAAAGATTACCCTTCGCATACTTACAGCGTTACGAAATTCGCTCGCTCTATTTATAATATAAGTATAGATTAATAAACGCCCCTAATTTTGTTTGCGCAGTTATTTCAATAGTTTAAAATTTTGTTTTAATTCATCATCGCAAAATTAATTTCGTGTTTAATTTTTGTTTTTTTCTCCATGGTGGAACGTATGAATCTCACTCTACGGACATTGTCCGAATGGAGTGATGCCAATCTAGTGAGATTCAACGCTATAAAAGTAGATATCATAGCGCTGCTTGATTGACGTAATTCAGCGGGAAAATTATTTTTAATGATAAATTTATTCCATTACAAGTATATTTAATGCATAATTTCATACTTCACTTGTACCCTCATCTACATTTGTTTCGTTAAATTTTTAGTAGCGGATAACAGTATCAGACAACTTAAATTGACGTCCGATCTGATGTCAGCGACATCAATGTCAGAATCGTCATTTTTGTTTAACAACTATTGCAACGCAACTAGATGGCACATTAATACTGCTGCGTAATTTATGAACGCAGGAAGTACCATTTACTGCGTTTATGATTTTATTGGATATTTGGGATGCTGACGTTGCAATCTATAAGAATCAAAGACCCGTTTTTTTTGTATCTCGCTCAGAAAGCCTTTCTGCAATCCAAATATCTTCCAAATTCTTCCTATTTTACAAATATCTAATAAATTCAGTGGTTCGATATACATACACACATTGATACTATGTAGTTCATATACGTGCAAACATGATCATAATTTCATAATATTATGTATATACTAACATGACCAACGCATTTTCTAAATTTAACTCATTTATAACTTATTTCGATCCAGGTTCTTAGCACTTAGTACATTGAATTTGTTCTATTGTTTTAATAGTAAGATCAATTTGCGTTAGATGGCTCTGTAGACATATTAAGTTTTAATTTTGAAAATTTTTTTCAAAACCTATTTATTTAATGTGAAACAATATTTAAAATAAATAAGAGTTTCTTACGTGCTTCATTTATATATAAAAATATAAATAAATGGATTGCACAGCGTACATATATTTTTATAACAAGTGCGTGGAACGAAAACGCATCTTGTTCGATCAGTTGACAGCATTAAATTGTCAAAGTTTAATAACTAATTCTGTCAAAATCAATTTATTTCATTCTGTTTCCGATTTTATTTTATAAATGTGTTCTGTTACGATTTTTGGTGATATTTTTAACGACTTGGCGGTCTCCTCGACTCCGAAAACTATGCTATATTTGACCCTCGTAAACTATGCTGGACTTTGCTGTACTCACATTTTGGGATTTTGTTGCTTAGAAACATGACTGGTTCTTTTAGAATTTGTTGTGCTACAAATTGTGGTGAAACTCGTAAGTTTTTAAAAACTTGGATTATTTTTAAAAACTTGCTTTACTTGTAGTGTCAGAATTAAAGTAAAACCTTCACACATCGCAATGAATAATATCAGTTTGACATCTACGATACTCATTAAAAATATTGACATACTTTTTTGCTTCATGGTAAATTAAAAATTTTGTAACGTGCATTTTAACAGCTAAGATTCCAACAACAGTCCAAGTTGAAAAGCAAAAGTATGGTCCAGCCTCTATCAGTCTTCAGTTTCCCCAATATAAATGATTATAAAAATAGCCAATATTTATAAATATAGATTGTATTATTTTTAATGTATGTTAGAATCATTTTGTTTTGTTGAAATAGTAGGACCACTATAAGGATTTATCTAAGCAAATATTGTAATTCGTGTTTGTATATTTTACAGGTATTGACAATGTAGTTTTGCATCATTTCCATGTTCAAGAAGAGAAACCAAAAGATTCAATATGTCGGTGATTGTAGAAGGCAGTTCCATTTCTACATAGGATAATCAATTTATAGTTAAAAATCTAAAGATATGCCACAATCATTTTAATGATAAATATTTAATTTCGACAAGAAGATTAGCGTTTGGTGCTGAGCCAACTTTACATTTGCCAGGTAAGTTAAAAGTTTAAACCCAGTATCGCCAATTCAATTAATGAATATGAAATATGAATGTTAAATTATTAGTATAAAATGTTCCTTCATGAAGTACATTATGTAAGTTCATTTACATTTTACTTACAGTGTTTCAAGTAGAAAAAGTAGTTATGAGAGACATAACAAATGTTGTTTCAAGTGATGTAGGAACTTCTGTCCCCTCCACATCAAAAAATTATATTACAGAACCACCATGCTCCAATTGTGAGGAAGATAAGTGCTACACTATGTTTAGATCCATATAAGACCTTTTTAAAAACTTTGGAATACAAAAAACATCCCTGAATTTAAATTATATGCTAGATCATATAATTAAAATTTTAATTAAAAAATAAGAGACCATAGAAAATTGGCACAGTTACATTACATAACATAAAACTAATAATTGTTTTCCTTGTATATCTTGCAAAGAGTTTTTTTTTGTGACAAAAACCAAGATATTGAATATATAAGAGTCAAAGAAAACAAAAAATCCAACAATGTTTAGAATATCCCTCAAAGTAGTCTAGTTAAGTTTTTTTTCTGAAAACCAAGATGTTATAATATTTGTTTTGAGTAAACATTCTAATTTATTTGAAATAAAAAAATTTGCTAAGACTTATATATTGAATGTAATATATTTTATAACATGCGAGAACATAAATAAAAAATTTTGGTTTTATGTATGACTTAACTATCAATTTCTTTATATTTAATGAGTGTAAAGATATAAATAATAAAAGAAATAATAAGAAAGAGCACCAAAGAGATACATTATACAAAATGTAGCACAACAATATGTATTAACAAGACAGAAAAAAATGCGAAATATATTATTTTAAATAAAATGTGTTTTATTTGACCATATTTTAAAGTAAGACTGCAGTTTTAAATTCATTGTGGTTATAGAAATTTAAATTATATGATCACGATAAAATCAAGATAGATTAATTACATTGAAATATTGTAATTAATCTATCTTGATTTTATCGTGATCATCTGGGAATTAATAAAATGACATATAAAGTATACCCCTAAGCCACATTGGAATATTAGTTGAGTCAATTACCGTTAGATGGCGCTAGTATCATTTATCGAGTGGCACCTATATATAAGTTACTCTATATTTCGATCTTTAACCCATTCATTGCCACCAACAACCCATTTGCGTTGGTCGAGAATACCACAGCATGCCACCAACGCACTATTTGCGTTGAGTGACGTGTTGATATTTTTTTAGCATTACTTAAAAATGGTAGAAATGTATTTAAATATTTGACAACATTTACAACGAGAAATAATTTTCCAATGTAGAAACATTGATGGTTTTTGGTTTGAAATGTCAATTTTGTTCTGACAGAGAAAAAACGGTTGGTGCGAAAAAGGTATTTTTTGATTTTAAAATAACTAAAGTTATATTGCGTTTTTATTTAATATTTTTCAGTTGGGAGATAAAGGTATGCAATATTCTTAATTTTATTATTCTTTTGCATTTCCTCGTCGTGTATTTTTTAAATAAAATCATATGCACGCATATGGTGCGTTCTTTGGCATAGCAGTTAAAATCTTTGTTGGCTAGTATTATGCATCATAAGCTACAAATCGTACCAAATATTTATAAAAATTCAATACACAGTATAATTTACTGTCCGTTATACTTTATGTTTTTATACCTACAAAATAGAATACAGTTACAAAATATATGTTTATGATGTGAGATTCATTTTTGAATCCACAGAATTAATATGCCGAGTATCTATACATTTTATAATCATAGATAAATATAATTATTGCTATTACTGCTATGCGACAGTAAAAACTACCGTGTAAACATAATTATATTCTATAACTGAGTAATTGTAATTAGTACCGAAATATTCATTCGTTTCTTAAAATTATGATATTTTCGGTCTCAAAAGATAAAGTGCTTTTTCTTTATTGTATGTTTTTTGAGCAGATTAATTTTGCTTACTAACTCACCATGCCTGAGTGTTTTGGTCAAATAAATTATTGGTCATATGACGATAGAGTGATTTTAATAAACAACTAAATTTATTTTCAGTACACTTTTAAGCGATGAAACGAAGAAGAGATCGCTTACTGGAGTTAGCTTTAAAGGAAGAAGATAGTATAATCCCTAATTGTAACGAGAGGTTTGTAATTGTTTAAATCATTATAAAAATAACTATTTAATGTGTTAAAATAAATTTGTAAATATTTTTGTTTAATTTTATCTCCCTGTTTTTTTTTTGTTTTAGTAGCGTGACACCGAGACGACGTAACACATATACATTCACGAAATACCGTCTCCACAAGCGTTAGTATTTATACTACTGCTTTACACCATAAAATTTATTTAATAACCAATTTTTCGATTTCTGCTAAATTTTATGTAATTTTTTTCAGATTTGAAACCATGTTAACAGAACATACTAATCCATCTAAAAGATCAAAGCGTGCCAAGTCGCTTTTTTTGGATCACAATTTAGGGATTCTGAAAAATTAGCCGAACCTCTTGTTGATTCATTAGATGAATGCTGTACATCGAATATATTACAGGAAAAGATATGTTTATCTGTGTGTAGCGATATTAACGACTCGAATGTTTCAACTTTATCAGCTAATCTGCATCATTATGAACATAAGTCTCTTCAAAGTCAAGAATTTTTAAATTGCAATCCAAATGTAGTAACAGAACCTCAACCTTCCACTAGTAAATATTCAACTGTTTTAAATTCACCCCCAACCAACGAAAACCTTTCTTTTTTAATAAGAGGTGTCAAAACAAGAGGAGGCATGAGCCGAAATACCGGTATTAAAATACTTGAAAGTCAAAGAGTAGAAATACACGATGGTAAAGTAGCATTGACAGATATGAAAGAACATAATGAGGGTAATGTCCTAAAGAATAAAAAAAATATTCATGCGGCGGGTGTAAATGAACCATTGCAGGATGTACATCTTATGAATGAAATGATAAATATATTTGGAGAGGAAGATAAAGAAGAAGAACCGAGAGTAAAGCTGCCCTCTAAAAACGTATTGACTGAAGAAGACCTTATTAAGATGCTGGAATTGGAGGATGACGATTTAGAAATAGAAGGTAATCAAGAAAATGATTTAGACGTTTGTTTATATTCTGACACCAGTGAAGACGCGACTCAAGTGAGTGAAGATGCGACGGAAATGAGTGAAGGTATTGACCTACATTGTAACGAAACATTGCAATCAACTGATGATGAGTGGAAAAGTGAACGTGATCCTACTATTCTGCCTATAGATTTTGATGGATGCGAAAATAATCTCAAAATACTGCCCGAAACAAATGAACCTTACGACTTTTTCAAATTGATAGCAACTGATGAGTTTTTTACACTATTAGCCACAAAGATTAACAATTACGCGTCTAAGTTATTGTCAAATATACTAGATCCTAAAAGCAGACTGCGACTTTGGAAAGACGTAACTGTACCAGAAGTTAAATTATTTTTTGGTATTTTATTTCACATGGGAACTATCAAACTAAACCGTGTTACAGACTACTGGAAAAAGCATCCATTGTTCAATTTACATGCATTTTCAAAACACATGAGCAGAAACAGATTTTTGTTAATAATGAGATCATTGAATTTTGAAGACGATTTGTCCGATAATAGGCTATCAAAAATAAAATGTTTAATTGACTATTTTAATCAGCGAATGGGAGAAATTTATAACCCATCTAAAAATCTGGCCATAGATGAGTCAATGATTTTGTTTCGTGGTCGTTTAATATTTCGACAATATCTTAAAGGAAAAAAGCATCCCTATGGTATAAAACTTTACATCCTAACTGACGAATATGGAGTAATTATGAAGACAATTGTATATGCTGGCGCTTCGGATACTTTAGTGGGAGGTGCCAATCACAGTGAAAAAGTTGTAATGAATTTACTGTTTGATTATTTGAACAAGGGGTATTCTGTTTATATGGATAATTTTTACAATTCCTTAAACCTCGCACACAAATTATTGACTCTTAAAACATATTGTTCTGGTACTTTACGTGTCAATCGAAAAAACAATCCAAAAGATGTCTTACAAAAAAATTGAAACGTGGTGAATCAATAGCGAAGTTTAATAGAAGTAGTATTTGTGTTATGAAATGGAAAGATCGGCGGGAGGTTTTAATGATTTCATCAGAATATGGATCTGATATGACTAACGTAACGAATCGGCGCGGTGAAACCGTTTCTAAGCCCGAAGTCGTAGTAAAATATCATAAGCATATGGGTGGTATAGATCACCAGGACCAAATGCTTGCGTATTATTTATGTGAGCACAAGACTATACGTTGGTACAAGAAGTTAGGAGTTCACGTGTTCCAGCAAATGTTATACAATTCATACACGCTGCATAACATTTTCTCAACGAAGAAAAGTTTCTATGACTACAGACTTGAAATAATAATGAAATTGTTGAATATTGATGTAGAAGAGACAACTCGGGGTTCAGTTTCTAAAAAGCAAGTGCATGTACTTCAATAATGTTCTCGTACCAATAATAGCGGAAAGAGAAAAATTTTACGACGTCGGTGTAGGCAGTGCTGGGTGTCAAACAAAATCAGAAAAGATACTCCATATTTCTATCCCGATTGTCCCGAGCAATACGGATTTTGTTTAAAAGATTGTTTTAAAGAGTACCACAGCTACTAATTAATTATTTTTACCAATAAATATATCTTGTATCCATTTTTTTATTTTGTCATAATATGACCCAAATTATGCAATAAAATATAATACTACCTGTGTCTCCCATAATATAATACTTTTATAGTACGCTAGTATAAAGAATTCAGCGGCAAGTAAATAATGCTAATATATTGGCCCGTTATGATTCGGAGACAGTTTAATGTGTGTATCAGCAGTTTCATGAACGAAACATGTTGCATAATGCTATCCAAACGTCAACGCCAACGGTATGTTCAATGGCACTTGTGATTAAATTACTTTTACTAGTGCCACCAACGCGTATGATGCGTCTCGCATTTTTAGAAGGATTTTCGTTATTTATGGAGGTTTTACTTTTAAAACACACATTAAACTATTCCTTTTCTATTGTAATCCACAAAAATATTAAGTGGCACCTAGGCGAGGTTTTCAAAATTTAAGTGGCAACGAATGGGTTAATCAGAATTAAAACTGGCAGCATATACATTTTTTTAGTGTTTCCCATCAATGCACCCTTTTATGTTGTGGTTAGCAGCTCATAATATAATATTAATTATACTTAAAATCATCATATGTCCATTTTGTTATTTATTGCATTTTTTATTTTAATTACACAACTGGGGTGCATTGAAACATAGCAGGTTAAGTATGCTAACCACTGGTAAAATTCACATTAATTTATTCAGTAAGGTAACATTTGTACACCTATTGTATGTTCATTGTGCCTATTCCTTATTTCCAGTTTTAAAATTCCAGTAAAAATATGGTATTTTTTTATCTTTAATTTGAAATAGATAATTAAACTGGTACAATAGGATACATACTAGAGTATTTTTTTATGATAAAGGAGTTACAGAAAAAAAATGTTTGAAGTAATAACATTGTATAGTGCTTTCACGTTCAGGATATAATTTAACAAGTTGAGTGTAATTTATGTTGTTACTGCAGACCATGGAGGTGACATTGGGCCTGGGTTTTGAAGATATGACATGACTACTGCAGAAATGGACAACATAAAGGAACTCACAATCTGAAACGAAAAAATTAAATCTTAAATCAAACATGTAATTTTGAATGTGTAGAACTATATGGAAGAATTTCTGGAGCACAGGCTTTCACAGAATTTTTTAGTTGGGAATTACAAAATAAATGTATTTAATACTGAAATTGTCCCATTGTCAATAATTTCAACCTTTCTGTATAAATCATATGACTTATTTTACCTGTTTTGTATCATCTGTAATTCTGGAGTTAGCAAAACTGATGCTTGAACAAAATACAGAAGTCCAAGCACACCACTTTAAACGCAACATGAGCCCACACATGGAGAAAACCATTCCTGAAACACATTAAATTATTCATTAAATAACATTATAAGTGACATTGCAAATAAAGGAATTCATGATTTTTTGTGATGAATAGGAAACCTTACATAGATCATTTTGCAAGTTTCATTGTATATATATTTGAAGTATTTTATGCCAGATCTATAATGAGTTTGTAATCATAAAATCCTGAATTTGTGTTAAATGCAAAACCTTAACATACTTGTGAATTTGACCCTAGAGGTTACTACAACATCTAATTTTGTTACAAAACATTGGCCTGGTAGTCTTTAACTGTAACTTTTACATTTCAAGGTTGAATGCAGCTGTTGCTACATTAACTTAAATAAACATGGTATGTCCAAATTTAGATGAAATACCAAGAATATTCATATAATCAGTTGTTAAATCTTCTGTAGGTGCTGAGGATGGCGGAGGTGGTTTATAACGTCGTTCACGGTCCACTCGCCTCGGGTCTGAAGTTAACTGCATCTGAGGAGGAAATATTGAATTATATTTAATATATAATTTAATAACTTAATTTATAATAAGTTAATTCGAAGTTACTCTATCCTAACAGAAATAATTTACCTCACAAAAAAATAGGAAAAATGGACAAGGTAATGAAAATTAACAACAGCAGCAACCTAAAATGCAGCAGTGATAGCCTAGTGATTTGAACATTGCCCTCAAGCTTGAGAATCAAGTTCGAATCCAACATGCACTACTACTTTTTAAATTATGTGCATATTGCTAATTAATTATCACTTACTTCAGTGAAGGAAAACAAGGTGAGGAAACCTGCATACCCACATGTCCCCATAACATTCTCTAAAGTGTGTGAAATATACCAACCAACACTTGGCCAATGTCAGTAGACTATGGTCTTTACCCCTCTCATTATGAGAGGAGACCAGAGTCCAACAGTGAGATAGTTACAGGTTGTAATTATGAATGAATGGTAGATGGAAATTTGCATCTGGGAATGATTAATATGAAAATGATTATATTAACTGCAGTAGGTCCAGTCAATAGTCTGGAAAGAAGAAGTGGAAAGGAACTCCCTAGAAAAATATTTTCTAGTCACAGTTACACAGAAAATTTATCATATATTTAGTAATAAATCCATATTTGAGCATTTTTGTCTAAAATTAAAATTCAGAAGTTCTCAGATATCAACTCAGATGAAATTATATATTAATTTTTAAACATCTATGTGCTAACTTTGAAACTTAGCAGAATCAGTGTAGTGTGTTAAAACAGTGAATGTTATTAACATGATTTTATTTTTATTTTACATAAACATTTCTAACATTATTCAACATACAGAATATTATTCAAAATATACTGTACCACAACAGTCATATGGTTAAAAAAACCCTCTTAACGGGTCCCGCAGGCCTGAGCTTGAAGTTATATATTGCAGAAATTTCTTTATAACAAATGTCCAGTAATGATTTCCTTACTGTGCTCTTCGAAGCTCACAAACGTTCACAAAATAAAGCCACTAGTTACCTTAATACAATGATTTTTTTTTGCGCCCAGACAATTGGAAAAAAGTCTACCCTCCGGGATACGTGGGAAGGGGGTGGTGAATGCTCATAGCATACCAGTGCAGCCGGCTGGATGGATGGATGGATTGTGTGAAGGATGATATGGCTAGAATGGAAGTTACTAGTGAGATGACGGCTGATAGAGAAGTATGGAGGAAAAATACATGCTGCGCCGACCACAAATAAAATTGGGATAAGGGCAGGAGGATCATAATGATGGTCAATAACAACAGAGGTCTTATGGCAATGACAGTTCACTTAAAAACGAAACAGAAATAAAAAGAATATCCGAAACAATAGATACCTTTGGAGGTTCAGTTAGTGGGCAACAAATAATTGAATCTTTTTAGAACTTCTTGGACAAATGTTTAATTCTTTGTGAAATTGTTACACCACGTTATTTAGGAGATTTATAAAAATAAGGTACTAAAGCAATTATATAGATTTAACTGCAGAAACTGCTGACTGACTGGGATGTAAAGACAGTGCACAGACTACGGAGAGTTAAGTACTTCAATAGAAGTACAGTACAACACTACGTTATTACAATTACACCTGTGAATGTGAATTACACTACATCAATTACAACGTACATTTTCTTTGATGTTGACGTTTGATGTGAAAAAGACATTACGGTTGATATACTTATGACATCTTACCACAGACTGTTCAGCACAACCATCTGAAAACACGAGCGTGTACAAGTTTAAAGTGGTTAGGTTAAGTGCGCATGCTGATGTGTCGTGTCAGGACACGTTCGGATGTTATTTTTGAGCAGAGTATTAATCGAGTCTGCAGTAAACCCTATGTTTTCTTTTGATGCAGACAGTAATTGAAGAAGACTTTCAATATTATATGGAAACGAATAAACGCAGACACAATCATTACCTTAAATATTGTTAGACTGGCACAAAATAATAATAAAATGTCAATACATTAAGATTTAAAATAAGAAGAATTATTGTGTACACATAATAGATCTCATGTATTCATAGGATAATAAAAATTCTTTAAAAACATTCTATATGTATTTTCCTTCACAAGGTCTGTCCTGCAACAAATAACCAAGAACATATCCGTTGCGGTGTGAAAGCAATTTACGTAAATATAGTTCTCTGTGGAGCTACTTCTCGGTGGTCCCGCGTGTCAACAGCGCGTGTATTAAAAACTACTATATCTCTAAATTTTTGTATGGAAGCTGTACGCATTTGGATATACTTCTTTGTCTTATGTCTTTGAACTTATGTCTTTGGAATAGTTATGGATAACCAATACTCAGTTACACATAGTACATGAATATTAAAATGTCTAATAAATAATTATATTTCCAATTCTTTGCCAGATAAGCCTTGTATATTTTGATGTACAATATTCATATTGAAGAGCTTATCCTTTGTCTTAATATCTAGTTCTTTGGACATGTGTACTGGTAACAGTACACATGTCCAAAGAACAATCAGTGGTACTACTACCACAGTATATAAATGGGTCAATACACTTAGTTACACTACATGTAACTGTATTATTTAAATTATACGCTAACAATATAGCTAACTATCGTTTATATTTCAATAGCAGATACATAGTATCCTTTGTCAATTTAAAAGATGAAATAAATTTATTAATGTCAAAATAAAAAATTCCATTTAAGATGGTTTGTCAAGTTATATAATAATAGATTTAATTTATATTTGTGGTAATTTTTTTTTGTTATTTAGATTATTACACTATGGAAAAGCACAGATAACCAATTTGCATTCAGTACTGCTGAGTAAATCTAGTAATTTTTCAATATATTTTATAATTTGGCACCTTTTAATGTCCAAACTGTCACCAATCATTAAAATTATTGTAGTATTTAATATTTAGTTCTTTGGGATTTATATGACTGATTAAATAGTCAGAGGTAGCTCCTGGTGAACACCTGCTGACGACTGAATTATTTAAATGTAATTTCATGATTGTTCCGAAATCTCTCCCCAATTTATCCGAAATAATGATTGTTTTCTGTTAAGCAGAGGGCACACCGGTTAGAAACGTGGTGGGATGTTTCGGGCCCGAAAGGGTCCGATGAGGGCAGTAGAGCGCTCACGGTGCCCGAGAGCGATCTAGGTGAAGGCGGCCCGCATAGGCGGGCCAACCGTCGGGGCGTCACGGTTGTAGGCGCGAGCGATCCCGTGGCGCCCCATGAAGACGATGAGGGCCCCGCTGGGTTTTAGTGGGTATTCTGGCACGTAGCGTACGTGCCAACGAGTCCCACATACCCGCCGTCTCCCCACGGCGGGATGCGTAAATGCATTTCCCAGCGTTAAACAAAAAAGGTTTAAATTGTCCCCTCAGAGCCAGAGGAGAGGTCCCAAGTGTGGACCAGACGGTTCGGATCAGGGTTCAAGCTCAGAGAACCCTGATCCATCGGTGGAAGGAGGATCTGGGGTCCCCAGCAGCGGGCCTGGCGACGGTGGACGCAATACGTCCCCACCTTCGTCGCTGGGTCAGAAGGCGGCACGGGGTGCTGACCTTCCGGCTGACACAGGTACTTACCGGGCACGGGTGCTTTGGTAAGTACCTGCATCAAATCGCGGGAAGGGAAGCCACCACTGCTTGCCACGAGTGTGACGCGCCGATAGACACGGCGCGTCACACTCTCGAGGAGTCCGCCGCTTGGGGGCCCCAGCGCCATGCCCTGGTGGCCGTAATAGGCGGAAATCTCTCGTTGTCGAGCGTTGTCCGCTGCATGTTCGGCAGCGAGAGGTGCTGGTCGGCCGTGACCTCCTTCTGCGGGAAGGTCATGGCATTGAAGGAGGCCGTGGAGCGAGAGCGAAAAGCTGCCGTTAACGCTGACTTGCTCCGTAGAAAACGACCGGGGAGGAAGGAGACGTCGCTACGCGCTCCTCCACCCTCTGCAATAGAGAGGGAGAGCGCACCACAGCCTCCCACTCGCCACTAGGGCAATAGAGCGCTCACGGTGCCCGCGAGCCCTCTATAGGCGAGGGCGGCCCGCATGGGCGGGCCAACCGTCGGGGCGTCACGGTTGTATGCGTGAGCGATCTCGTGGCGCCCCATTAAGACGATGAGGGCCCCCCTGGGTTTTAGTGGGTATTCTGGCACGTTGTGGCGTGCCAGCGAGTCCCACATACTTGCTGCCTCGCCGCGGCGGGATGCGTAAATGCATTTCCCAGCGAAAAAAAAAGGTTTAAATTTTTCCACACTTTGGAGGTGTGACCAGCATGGGACAGTCAGCTCCGTGAACTCGTCGCTGCAATGAGAGACGACCTATTGCTCGTGGCTTTGGTGAAAGCTATGGTGGAGAGCCAAAGTTCTATATAATTTATATGGAACTTTTAGGAGTTTAGGAGTTCAGCAAGTTCATTCTTGGAGTCCGTGTTGGACTGGATAATCTTTGTGATCTCAGCTTCACTTTCTTCTCTTTCTTGTAGTAGTTGAGCATTAAGATCCTTGGAGATTTTAAGTACCCTAAGAGCTAACTTGAGTTTGGATTCCATATCCTTGAGCGTAGCTTGTCGGGTCATCATTGTATGAGATAAGGTTGTATTGCAAAAGTTGTAATAATAATGATATGAGCAAACTTAATAATACCTAAGGATGTTAAGTGTTTAATACCTGAGTGTGCAGAAAATACTACAAACGACAAAATATTCTTTTTATGTTGTTCTCACACTCATTTAATATTCCTGATAGTGAGTAGTGTTAAAAGAAAGGTGATGTCTGAAGCTAAATAATATCTGTCTTCAAATTTTTACTTCCACAAGTAGTCAAGTAAAACGAGATAAATAATATATGTATGCCGGTGAGTGGTTTGACGTTTCTCACAGATGTGAGATTCTGCATAGTATTGTGATTTTATGATAATATAGTAAGAAAGTGTAATATTAGATTAACTTATTGTAACTAACTCAAAAAAATTGTAATTACTACCGACAATAGACCAAGGTTTATTAATGTGAAGTGATTGTGAAGCGCTGAAAAGATAATGATCACTCAGATGTTAATTATTTTACAAAATCTAAGTCAACACCGAATAGTAATAATACTTAGTACCTATATTATCATGTGCTTGCCAAAAACTGCTTACTGCTATTAAATAAAGTACCAGTAGCAATGAACAACCAAATTTGAGATATTCGCTGCCAGCCTAAATAGTGAGGAAAGTAATTGTAAAAAAACATTTCTTTACAGTTACATTTTTTCTCGTTAGACTTTCAGCCAGGAGCTGACCCATGCAGTGTTTTCCTTGGTAATGTCTGAATTATGCAAATAACTTCAATTAATGTAACTGCTATGAAAAAAGGAAAATATTCGGGGGCTTTTGCGTTGAAATGTGGCTCATTCGCGATTGGCCGGACTCGCGCGCACGCCTCCCGCCCGCGGCATCATGCCGCAACGCCTTGTCGGCGCATTTACATGTGAAATCTAAAATAACACCACGAGCTCGCTGAGGCTTCATGAAACTGACCACTTTGCTTATCCGGTTGATTAAATGATAAAATTGCTACGCAATCACTAGGTACCTGCAACTTAATACAGCTATTATTTTAGCCGAGCACCAGACGAATTAGAATACTAACTAGGTATATTAAGATGTGTACCTACTTAAATGTACTATTGTCAACTTGCTGCAACGTGCACGATATTATTTAGTACTTATTATATAAGTCTAGGTGTAAGTAGGCATACGTTTATTGTATTTTGTAAAAATTTATAGATCACTATGTCGTCAATTATTATTTAAAACACCGAAACTGAAATCCGGAACCATGGCACTTATTTGAAAAATTCTTTTACTATTTGGAAGGTACATTATTTGGAATAGACATAGGCTATACTTAATATAATAGTTTCACCCGAATGGAGTCGGGACGGGCACTATCACTATGAGATATGATAAATCGATTTTGTCATCTACGGTAAATTAAAATGAAAGAATCGAATCGAATCGAGTATTAACACCATAACATTTTTTGGACACCATTTATTTTACGACTTATGCACCGTAACACGGACAGTATTATAAAAAAAACAGCATTAAAAGATCTGGTATGCGAGCCATAAAAATGCATTTATGAATTACGAGTTCACAAGTAAAAACTTCTATCCTGTAAAATACTAGTTTCTACGTGATGAGAGTTATTGAAAAGCTAATGGTATAGCCGTTTTAATAATGGCAGAAAAACATCAAACGAAAGGAAATATGGCCAATTATCCGAGTTGGAGCTTGGACCGTAACGCGGAACCGGTAGGGGTGGATATGGGGGATATGGCGGATTAATTAGTAGTCTTCGTGTTCCCGAGGATGGCCTTGTGAAGAATACAACTGCTTACATCTGCAGCTGTTAGTGTTGCCACTGTAGGTATATATGTATATGGTTTTCATTGTGCCATTAATTTTGGGGTAGGTTAATAGGAATTAATTAATATGACGAATGTAACAAAAAACTAACTACCTCAACATACAAGTACCCAAATTCCACGATACTGACCAAGTGCGGGTTTATCTACTGTTATAAATTATGATTAGAAATGTATGTTTTTACGCTTTGACTAGCAGATGTTAAAGTAATATTAATTAATTCATTTGTATTTTGTATCGATGTTTTGTGAATTAAACAATGGGCTGAACGGACGTACAAACTTTTATCTTATCCAGATACTAGCAAACGCCCACAACTTCGTCGGCGGAGATATTTCATTAGTTTCAGGTTTTGTTTGGACATAGTTCATACGGCAAAATTTATTTCAGCTATAATATTATTTATTTTATACATATTATTCTTATCATATAGAGCTTATCACATGCGCAATCACATGTTCTTCCTATAGTTTCCCGTTCATGTCCATTTTCATCCAGATTGGTGAACAAGTTTTTGAATTATAGCAGGACGTACAGAGAGACAGACGGACAAAAATTTAGAAAATCTACCATTTTCTAATTTTTTTTTAATTTTTTCTACATTTTGTCAGTGAGTTATAAACGTATGTTTCTCACATAAAACGTTAATAAATTTAAAATTACAGATTATTATAGTGGTATATCGTTGCAGACGGTAGGTATCTGACCTATCGTGGTAATCATGTAATGTAACAAAGTAGCGGGCAAAACTTTTCTGAAACGTTCGAAGGAAAAGCTCAATTTGAGGGCTGGTTAAACAAAACGAGCTCTCTCAAGTGAAGAGGGTGCGCGGCTGGAACGAACGAGTTGGAAAGCATATGTTTTGAGCGCTAGAGCACACCTTATCATTTACCAAATTATGCGTACAATGATTATAGTAATCTGCTCGCGACCGAACAATAGCATCGCACTGCCACCACATGCACGGGCACCAACAGGATGCTTCGCTTTTCTGTTGTTGACTTTGCTTACTAAAACTGTCTGTTTTCTAGTACAAACTTTGCTAGGTTTTACTTTGAGTGCGAATTGTGCAGCTTTTTCTGCCCCAGATATCTACAAAGAATTAAAAAAATTTCAAAGATATATTTTTGAGAAAATGTCTTTTAAATGTTTATGTACCTACTTAGTTTACCTAATCTAATTCAATTACTATAAATTGTATTCTTAATTTCTTAAAATTTCAGGATTATTTTCACCGCTGTTTTGTATCAATTTTAGGTCCTGTCAGTTTCTATCTACTAGTACGTTAAGTAATGAATTATTAATATTTCTGATTTAATGTTCCAACTTCATAGGCGTAGTAAAAATTAAAGTTTATAGTTTGGGTATGAGGAGCCAAGCGAAGTAAGTATCTTGTTGAAAAAGATATTTAAATATACCTAATAATTTTCCAAAATAACCACTTGCCATTAGGTTACTTATCTACTCAAAAATTGTAATAAAAATTGTATCAAAAAGAAACACCATTTATTTGTTATTGTACAAATTTAATAGAAAATATGACCCTTTTACTGTTTCTGATAATTGAGGAGTACGCGACGGGACAAAGCCGATCGGCTACTCGTTAACAATGTTTTATTCGTTGGAATCGGTTGACAATGGCGGCGCGCGGCACCCTTTCTTCGACAATTTGCCGACCAGCAGGCTCCGGAAGTCGAACCCTCACCCTGGAATTAGGTACCTTAGTCACACCAGGACTCGTATTGTCGCAACATGAACTCCGCCCCGTAAGACTTCTGAAGCTTTGAGTCAGCGCGTGACATTTTTCAAAACTCCTAAACTCATTCAGTACTGGGCGTAAAGTATGTAAACGTTGAAAAAAAACTTCAAAAACCGTTAAGAGGCAATTCAGTATTACACAGTTTTCCTTTGTCTAACGGGCCGTCATCGAGACGCCATCGACTCGTAAAGTCCAAATTATCTCGTTGAGTTCCGAGACGGTGACCTTGGTCAGCTCTGAACTTCAAACCACTGATTACCGAATTACCAGTCCCACTGTCTATACTTAACGCTCGCACCGATCTCAATAATAAATATGTTATGAAAATAACACCAGGCTATTGTTTTACCCTCTCGGCGAACTCTACGGTAATGACCTGCATTAAGTCAAATCGCTAATAAAATTAAGCTCAATGCGCAATTTGACTTAATTTTGGCACAATCATGGCTAAATCAGATCTGCAGATATTAAATACAAATTGTTTTCAAATTATGTTTTAGGCGAATCGAGTTTTTGTTGTGTAGGTAGTACCTAATGTTGAAGATTACTGTGTCGAGTAATTTTAATAGTAATATAGGTCTAATTTATTAATGTAGACTATTCTAAAATATAAATTATGTTATGTACTAGCAAACTGCTCTCGTTTCGCTTCAGAAAAACTACGACTTACGTATAAAATATATACCTATCACCTACCTACATTGTTTTAGGACTGGGTTTTTCTCTATATAACTTCTTTATTTATATATATATATATATATATATATCTTATTTACCGATGTGGTTTATGCCTGTGTTTCACATGTCTATTGTTCTATATTTAGGGCACATCGCTTCGTCTCATTATGCAACAGCCACAGCACTGATGTCGCGGCCTGTCATTACTACAAATGGGGCATGTCTAACTAAACACCAGTAATGCTCGCTGCCTGTAAAAGCGACGAGGTTCCGTTTCACTGTGGTATGATAATTTGGAATATGGAGATGTTGCGGCTTACTACAGAGCATGAAACTTCCTTCTAAAATGAGAAATCTTCGCTTGTTCCACCATACTGTCCCAATGCAGATTTACGGAAAGATTAGTCGCTAATTTTAATATCGAAGTATTGAAGTAATAAAATGTTTTCTCGTCGCAGTCAGCAATACAACTGTTGACTTTTTTCGAATTTTGTGGATTATTACTTAATGTATATACCCTAGAGTATAACAATATAACTACACATTAATCGTTACAAGACAGGTTAAAACACATTAAGGTGTATTGCATTAGTTTGGTTCCAAATGTGCCTAAGTTTGGATCCATGTTTAGATAGACATTAAGCTTTTTGTCTGAGATCCAAGACTTTAATATTCTATGGGTTTCAAGAGGTCTTTACTCATTTTAAGTGGCATTATTTTTTCTACGTCATTTACAAAGAATGTGATTGCTTTTATAGTATTATTTTGTTGTTTGTGTGTGAATTTACACCATTTGGCCTTAGTAACTTAGTATAAATCAATTGCTTATGATCACCTTCATCATAATAAGGGATTGAATGTAATGACCTTTTTAGTTTATTGCACACATTAAGGGTTATTTATCGTAGGTCATTTTATTACGCCTTAGTTTGAGTCTAGAACTGTAGTAGGTCGTAGATGCCGCGGCCTATCATTACATCAAATGGAGCAAATTGCGCACATCTAACTGAACGGTGGTACTCGTAATACTAGCCGCTGGTAAAAGCATATACGTGACGTGTTGCTCCTGTATGGTTATTCGAATTCAGTAACAATATTAGACTTGATGCAGGATCTGATCACTAAGAAAATATATTTTTCATTTCTCCAGCTTGTTTGTTTGCTGCTTAAAACTATTGGCTAAACAAAATTTTAGTTACTATGTTAATAAAACTGTTTTGAAAGCGTTCTGAATAGGTACTGCGAATTAATTTGGGTATATTAGTTTTGGGTATATTATTTTATTTTTGGTATCATCCTGCTGAACCATTTATTAAATCAAACTGAAAATCATATTTTTTCCTTGAGATTTTCGTACAAAACTGGATTTAGCTTAAGGAATTTACCTATGTAGAAAGGAATTACAAGGCACCCGCATCAAAAACTATGTTCTTTTGCTGTACAATGTAATTTATTAATTGGATAAATAAACAGTTGACCTTAATTACAATCAAAATTGAATTTTGTTTCTTACTTTTTACCTATATTTTATGCGTAAATATCTACATGTATTCTGTATCCAAACCATAAACAAATTATTTTTGTTCTCCATTTTTAAGTGATATTATAGTAGCCAGCGAATAGATATCTGTGACCGAAATGACTTTTAAAAATAATTTAAAAAAACATTTACTTTATTGTAATTATTATAATTAATATTGGGATTATTAATATTCATAAATAAAGACTTGCTTAATTTAAAGGTCCATAGAAGCATCATGTGTCATTATTACTCACGTTTCTAACCAGGTGAAGGCATACGGCACATACCTAGCTATTAAAGTCATCATTTAATTGTCGTAAGTCTGTTATTTTAAGTATTTTGCGTAATGGCTGTCGTCTCGTGTGAAGCAATACATATATGTTGGTATAAATATTTTGTTACAAAAGGCTTCAGGTAACAATAGGCATTATTTTTTGCATTGCTAATAAGTGGGTAAAATGTATTTTGTTATTAAAATTATATAAAACCATCAAATTTAATTCACGAAACCTCTAATTCACAATTCACTTAGAAGCCTGAAATTTTATGATATTTCTATTTCAAGCGCTTAGTCACGTAACCATCTTTTGAAGTCGATGCTTAGAACTCATTATCATTTTAATGAATATACAAACATTGCCTATATCTGAGTTTTACTAAATGCTTCCTGGCATTCTCTACCAGCCATCCTAAGGCGATGGTGAGAACATGTGATTGAAGGCTACAGCGTTTATGTAGTAAAATGGAAATGTAAAGTTATTTAAAAACAAATATAAAAGTAGGTATATTTAAGGTTTGTATATACAAGAATGTTCCTATACACAAATTTTGATGTTGATGGTGTAAGATATTAAAATTGAGTGTTTTGGACAATAATAAAGAGAGAAATAAATAGTTGTAAACAACAGCACGTAATATAGTTATAATACAGCCATCATGCAATATATTTATTAGAATAAGATATGTGTATATACTTGGAGCTGTCAATAATTAAATTTTTGTAGCTATATTATGAAATGTAAGGTGCTCAACTTTTACTGTTTGTGGTACACTTCTGCATTTCAAACGATAGATTTCGCCGATACTATTCGTGTCAGAAGTTACTGGGCACTGTATGTTAATACTTGTTTATTCCCCGATGTAGTTATTCGTGCATAGTGATAGGCTTGTTCATCTGCTGGGATATCTTACCACCTGTCTTCTAGATTCAATCACTGTTAAATGTGTTTCGGTTGCAGTGTCGGAACAGCAGTTACCAAAAAAAAGGACATCGGTAGTCAAAGTTGGAGATATGCGGATACTGTAACATAGTATGTAGGTGTCTTAAGTTGATTGCAGCACCGACGTAACCTAGGTCCGCAACCTAGTATAAATGTACTAAAGGTAGGTACCTAGTTCCACATCCGTGATTGGAGAGCAGTTCGACCTGTTTAATTAGATATACGCTTGGCTAGCCGCAGGCCTGTGGTTAGCCGACCCTGTCATGCCAATTGGACACGATTAAAAATAATTTCCATTTCTGATGTCATTTCACCATTACACTATTCCGTGATGCAGATCATTGCTGTTGCGCGTAGAATGTAGGGATGGAAATTTACATACTGTAATTTATATAACTTTGCGTTACGTCATTCAGTTTATGAATTGATAATATGAATTATGTTACTGCATATTTTGATTGTTGCATTTAATAATCTTATATTATCGCTGTAGCTCGTCATTCTTTAGTAGCAGATGACTTACAGATCAATACGAAATCTAATCTAGATGCGTTCGTCATCATGTCGTGACTAAAGCATGAGGTGTTAGTCAACTTATATCTACATTTAATTAGCTTATTTATCCAACAAAGTGATTGGATATAATTTTTAAACGAAATAGAAGTAGTAAGTTTTCTTTGTATGTGGGAATAAAAAAAATCTTCTTGAGAGTCTTTAGCCATTTCATTTTCCGAGACTGCTTATTATTGCATTGTCTTACTGAAATGACGGCCTAGCTTGCCTCTCGAAAAGTGTTCATAAAAACCTATCATAATAATAACATTTATAAAAATACCTTAATATAGAGTATAACTAAATATAATTACGAAATTGATCGTTCTGATATGATATGATTGTGTACTAGAATTACAGTCAAAAACTGCAATTACGGAGACTAAGCGGTCTTTTCGGTGTTCTATGTATAAAAGGTCAAAATAGACGAGGCGAGGAAGTGTTGTACCTAAGCAAATTCTCTCGAACGTTGCAGTTTTATGTATGTCAAAAATGCATACCTATATGCTGGAAAAACGGTCATAACGCCGCAGCGCACCGATGCGATATGGCGTGTTCTCTAATAATTGGAGGTTATTGTGATATGTTGTCAAAACATATAAATCATCATTAGATATTTTTTCATCTATATTAGAATAAATTAACGAATAAAGGCTTTTACATGGTAACATTTTAGGTACTTTTAGTATCATAGTAACAACTCTTATCCTAGAAGTTTCTCTGAAAAAAATATAAGCGTGCAGCATTCACAAATAACTTTTAATGATTCCTACTTAATGAAACTTTGAAGGTATATCTACTTTTAGAGTGTCATTGCATTAAGAAGTATGCAATTATATCGGTGCTTTTAAACGTATCGGAATATGCAAATAAATTGTTACTAAGGTTTTGCACGTTACGATTACTTAAAAGACCGTGTAATCAATATCGAAAAGGTATTTTAAGCACATGCGTTCAAACAATTTCGTGTATTAAGCCACTATAACCACGTGTAATTACATGGAAGAGCGTAACAATAAGAAATATAAGGCGAATCTAACTTAAGCCATTTGCATGCCTGACAGTTTCGAAGATGCTTCTCTTTTCTGGAATACCATAATAGTACGGGTTAAAGTGAGAGAAAAGTATGGAGGCCATCGAGTGGTTTCTGCTGGCCGTCCTACCTAAATGATTATTTTGATTGCGTTTAATTTGCATACGGGCGGCAGCGAAACGTTCGCCGCGGGCAAACGCCGCCCGGCGTCGTAACGACCCCTGTACTTTTCTGTAATGTTTTCGCCATTTTCAACAAAATTCCATACAAATCATATAATTTCAGACATTATCATGGTTATTACGAAGAAGCGCCCGTAGCCGTCGTATCATCGTAATAGGGCCGGAGCTCAAATTCTTGATAACTACGAGTAATCAACATAGAACCTGCTTCGACTGGCTTAATAGCCCAATGTCTTCAATTATTGGTAATATCGGATCTTTAAACGCTCTTAGGAAGCTGACTGGTGGGTTTGGTAGAGGATGTGATCGTTTATTTAATGTAAGGTCACATTCCAATGTTAACACTCCATCATTTTCATTCAATTTCAAATAGGTAACATAAAACTACCTATACTTTATCCGTTGCTTTTCATTAATCGTATTATGTCAAATTACTGATTCAATTTTGATATTTTTCTATTTTGAAAAATACCAAAGTTTCTAGGGCAGCTGATGAAGTAGAATATATATTTTATATTTACGTCGAATCACATTACCTCTGTTTCAAATCAACTGGAATAGTGAGTCAATTTGTAGGAGGAGTTTCATATTAAGATAAATTCCGGGCCACTATAACTAGTAAACATAATTGTATTTTCCAAAACGTATACCTATATTAACTAATAGCGGCCCGTCCCGACTTCTTTCGGACTGAAAAATCTATTATATTTACATGATATTATAGTAAAATTCACAGTCTCTCTTTATAATATTATTAGTATGGATTAAAGGATCATATATTAAAATAATTGCATTATCATAGATATCCAATTACATCAAGCTATATATTATGTAGAGTTGCTACGTGAATTTACATGTGAATAGAGTTCAGGAAGTGATTTTTATTCAACTAATAAATAGCCTTTATATTTTTCCCGTTTAGTTTGATATGGCATGTTAGGAGAGCTGTCTTCTTTTCTTAATGTTTACATTTACTTTTGCCGCGAAACATTATTGTATTTATTTACAAAGGTAAAGTTTTAATATGTATTCTTTTATACAATTTTAAAGTAATATTTTCATTATTAGATGTTTTATTTCAACTCAATAACATTTAAGACTTTATTTTGTCAAAAAGTTACAACCACACAGACCGCGAAAATGCAATGTTTACTTAAAGTAGAAAGAAGACAGTCATTTAGTTCAAGCTTAGGCATATAAAATACAAGATTTATGGAGGTAATTATAAATATTAAAGGTGTATAGTAATCAACAATATATTTATTTTGTGCATACAACAAAATTACAAGAAAACCAAATTTGTATGTTGGTAGAAAAGTTGGTAGAAGAGAACTACTTTAATTTTTACAAAAAATAAGGTACGTAATGCTTGACAACAATCCCGTAAAAGCATAATTATAATTATATGAAAGCTTATTCATATAATTCATATAATTATAAAAGCTTATTCACTTTCCTCTTGAAGACTCTTAAAATTAGAAATTTCTTCCAACAGGCCCAAAAAATGAAAAATACAAACAGTGCGGCGAACTTTGTGCGTTACTATGTATATCGATGTATACATACACATTATTACCAAATATAATACTTGAAAGTTATAAGAATACTATCATAGTAAATAATAAAAATAGAAGTACTACCATGGTATGTTAAATTGGCTACGTTGGTATTTGCAACCAAATATTAGAACCTGTGATTTAGCAGGATTTACTAGGATTCTAAAAGATGTGTATCACTTGCTAACACAGATTAAGTCGAAGTTCATTGCATCAATCACATTCTTAGTGTCCTTGCTGAGAAATAGGGATCTATTTGCAAGTTATCTGCGTTAAGGTGGAAATTAGATGAGATAACATTAGTAATGGTGTTAATGAAGACGGAAAACAATTAAGAGGATAAACGCCAACCTAAGGAATGCCCACGTTTACATCACATTTATCACGTTTACATCGGATAGATTGTCATCAAGGTGGACATGCTGCAAACGATTCTAAAGATAAGAACTAAACCAGGCAATGGTGGGTGAAGATAGTATATTAAGGGATTAGAGAATCTGAAGGAGAAAATCGAAATCTACTAACTTGAGGACATTGTGTAAGTCTAATATGTAGGACTAACAACGGGTGGGATTTATTATCCATGGCCGTACAAATATCTGGAATGACTATATAGGTATACTGTGGCCCGAACGAAATCCTCACTAATGAAAAGAGAGTAAAAAGGAGGAAGATAAAAATTCTTCAGAATAAAGGTAGAATAGGTACAAGGTGGCAATTGGGCAGAGAAGTTGCATTAATTTTTTAGGAAAAGGAATAATTGTCGCCTGTTTCTAGGCTGACAGAAAAGAAGTGGAAAATATGGAAGTATTGAAAATGTAAGTAAAGATAGGAGGAAATAAATAAAAGGACTGGAGTAATAATTTTCAAACATAGGCTATCATACCAATCGCTGCTGAGGAAATGGCTAATTTAGTTTTTTTAACATCTTTGGTTATCAGGGACAGTTCAAAGAAACACTTCATTTTCAATCGATGAATTTGCGAATTCTGTTAGTGTGTTTGATTTGGCATCAGGGTCAAGAGATGATGAGAGGGAGAAGATGTAAAAATATTTATTATTATTTTAGATCATAAATCCGGATATTATTGTAAACTGATATTGAAGATCTGCTAGATGAGAGAGAAAATAAGGTTTGCAGTTGCGGAAAATGTGGGTAGCAGATAATGGGAGAATGTGAAGATAATCTGCGAATTCGCACTTGGCCAGCGTGGCAGTTATGGCCTTTATCTCTCTTATTTTGAGAGGATACCCAAGTCCAGCAGTGGGATAGTATGGGTTGTAACAGGTTGAAGATTGAAAAAAGACACTAGACTCAATATTTTAATAGAGTGACAACCACATTTAATGATACATTTTGTCATGGTGTTGTTATTGTGTTGAAGTCTCGTATCAGAATTACATGTTCATAAATCGGCCTGAAATCATTAAGAAGTTCCACAAGTGTTTCAAAGTAAACTATATTCATATCGGGGCTTTAGAGTAGTGCTAAAAGCATTTGTATGTGATTGAGAATTATTCCAGAAATACAAATTCCGCAGACTCAGAACAAAGTGAAGAGATAATTATAGATATTAGAGATAAATTTCAATTCCTCCACGGTAGTGAAGGTTTCAGAAAAGAATCTCAAGGTGAGTGAAGCATCTTTTGAGGTACACAGTTTACGGATACCGGAAAATCCGAGCAATACCGAGGATTATTCTGACCATTTATGTTGGTTATATTAAAACAATTACGGTTGGGTAGGTAGGCTGTAGCTTGGAAAAATTACGACACACATTTGGAAACATGATTCTGAGATCATCACACTAAGTTTGCGTAGGTATTTACGTTAAGCCTAATCGCGGGTTCACTGCGTTTATCATAATATTATTTAAAAGAAATTACAAAGATAAATATTAGTACAATCGTCAAATAGGGGCGTAGGAGATTTTATTGATAAAATGGAAGTAACTTTAGTAACCGAATCCTAAGGCATGACTCGGAACACATTGAAGCGTTCTACTTTTAAAAAATGGGCTTTTAATGGAAGTCTTTGGTATATTGTAAATGAATTGTCACAACTACTTTAAAAATTAATGAATAATTTTATTGTCGTTTTATTCTCACTATTGTTTATCTACATAAATATATATATTTTTTCCAAAGTTTAGCTTTACTAGAGTTAACTGGTTTATTAGTTATATTTTTATTACAAGTAATTCATTTTGCAGCTGAAAAGAAATGGATTTCAATAATTCACTTGACCTTTACGGTGATGTTGGCCTTGACGTTGTTTTTTACAAAACATTGGTTAGATTTTGCTTATGGGAAAAATCGAAAATGGGTAGATGTTTATCTGTGTACTTTGCCGTTTGCTAGAAATATAACTTAAGATAATGTTAGGGTACGACGTAAAGTTTTATTAGGATGTGAGGCTACCGTGCGGCGCGTGCGCATTGGTGGCGTGTGATCCAATCGCCAGCCGCCGCCACGCCTACGATCGACACATAGCTCTCACGAACGCATTACTTATTCATCATATCCATATTATCCACCATTTACTTACTAAAAACGATAGGTACAATTGTGTCTTGCATAATCAAACTACTGAGTAGGACTAGGTACGTAAAATGATATGACCAGTGTTAACGAGAATAATTTAATATTATTTAATGTCAACTGCACCTTTGCGTTATAAGTTAGTGTCCAATTTAAATTTAAGCAGACGAAGAAACAATGTTCTCAAATATATAATTTATGATGAATAAAATAACACGGTGGCTAGGCAGACTCGACGCTCAGTCGCAGTTCGTACTTTCAGTTAACTGTATTCGATGTTAATTCCTCCCTGCGGCCTTTTGAAAATCATCGCTCAGTTGTTTATAAGCGTTGTTTATTGTTTATTTATTTTTAAGTGCATAACAGTATCTAAGTATTTACCTACAGTTAGGACTGAAATAAGGGTGAGTGTAGTGTAGTTGGATCCACTTGCCTATAATTCCTATTAACAATGTAAATATATGTGTGTCAATCCCTCACAGTTCTCTAGTAAATAAATTTGTTTTTAGTTACAAACAAGTTAGTAACAAAACCGACGTCTCATTTGTTGCTAAGTGGTTATATCAACAATACTAATGTGCTACACCATAGGCATCGGTAATAAAACGTCGGCTCTGAAGGTGAACTTTTTTGACTTTTATTGAAGGAACCAAAGAAGGCACTTTTTCCACTGTTTAATAAATAATAACAATAAAAGTAATGGTTCACAGACTTATCCCCCCGCACAAGGATGCTCTAAGTTGCAGATGGCATGTACACACACAAATATGACATCATGAACACCCACCCAGTTTGTATGTACGATCGACGTGGATGATATTTAATTGATTGACGAATGGTTTGACAAATGGAAGGGTTACCTAAGGCATAAATGTAACAGATAGGTACTCCCAGGACTTACGATTGTATATTCGGTAAATCACTCAGAAGGAACTCAAATTCCTCCTAAAACTAAATGTTCTAGTGTATCAGCGCTACGTGAGCCGTTGACGATTCGGTAGTTGGATAGGCTACTGGTTTAACTAATAATAGCATGTGTTAAATACATAAATAAAACTATTGGTCTACCGCATAGCAGACTCGAGATCGATTCTTGCACTTCTAATTTTCCAAATTTCGTTCGTACTACAATTATTGCTTGTTCGTATTACAATTATAATATTAATTATCACTTGCTTCCGTGAAGGAAAACATGATAAGGGTTCTGCACGCCCGACACGTCTCTATAATGTTCACAAACGTAAGCGAAATTTGCTAATCGGGCTTAACCAGCGTGGGAGTATATGGCCTTAAATTCTCTCGTTATCACAGGAGATACGAGTCAAGCAATGGGACAATTATGGGTTGTAATTATTATGATAATGACAATTTAGGTTGCACGTTTTTATGCTACCGTCCGTTCGCTTCTGCCCAAAAGTTGGAACACTAATCCATGTGAAATCCAGCTTGAGTTTTCGATACCGTGAGCAGGTGGCTCATATCGAAGTTGTTTCAAGCTTTGTGTATTAGTGCAAATCGTGTAAATTACACCTAGTACAGTAGCTTTGGTTTCAGAACTCAGGAATAGCGTACAGTTATGACTACAATTGTATCGGTAGTCTGAAATCGTAGAATAAAGGGTTGGTTATAGATAGCAAGAATACATGCTTAAGAGTTAATTGAACCTGGGAATATCGGTAGCTTGGAATCTATTATAATATAATATATATAATAATACACAACAATTAGTATTTGTTAATAAAGAACCTCTTAACGGATACTTAGCGGAAACTGAAGCCCACTTGGTGGAAACTGAAGCCCACTTGGTGGAAACTGAAAGTCATGAACATCTAGAGCCAGATAAAATTATTAAGTTTAAAGTATTATCTATATCTCTATTTTATATAGGGCTACAGTTCAATTTAATAATTGTAAGTTCCATTGGCTCAACACCTTTTAAACTGGTACAAAAGGTTGCTTAGACAAATTTCTTACAGAATAAGGTTATGTGATGAAAGTTCCGCTCGAGTCGAATTTTCAATTTGCAATTATAAATATGACATCTAAAAGATCGAAAAAATCAAATAAAATTATTTAGAGATTTTCGGGGATATTCGAGATTCTGTATTCACGCACAGATTCCTTATCAAAATAAAGACAATGCTGAAATATGGCAAAGTATAAAAGAATGTAAGTTAATAAAATCAGTATAAGAAAATCTTAAATCAAACAGATTCTTCGCCTTATTTGTCATTATTATTTACAGGATGATAGGATTATAACAGAAAACGATGTTAAAAATGACATAATTAATTCGTAAACATTATTGTATCGAAGTGTTTGATAGATTTGCAAAATTTTCAATTTATAAAACATTCTATGTCTAATGTTGGCAAACATATAATTTGTTTTAAGGGAAGATATTTCATCTTTAATATGGAAATATGTAGGATTTAAAATCTAATATTGAGACTTAGGTACCACGCATTACTATCATAAAAATAATACAAAAATGTGGTCGAATGTTTTCTTAAATCTTATAAATTTATCGATAGGAAGGTGAAAATCGCACTTCATGGTTGACCTACGAAACAGTTTAAACACTGAGTATTTATCATTATCACGGTTTTGGTGTGTCTGTGTGTGTGTTTCGAAAATGATATCGTAACAGCAATAATTTACCGAACCATGTCATTGACGAGGATTGTACAATGATCGCTTGAGGCTACGCTTCGATCGACCTATCATCTGTATCGATGGCCGGTGCTTGACGACATAATGGCGCCTAGCGGCATCACTCGCCAATAGCACGGGGAAAGCTGCAGATTAATTCATAGTCTGTGTCACCTTAACGCTTAATTTTAAGAAAAAAAAATGGTGGCTGATTTATTTTTCAGTTCATTATAATTAAAAAATGGAAAAATTGCTTTCAAACACCGTTTCCTGTCACAAAATTGCACGCCAGTAGTAGGTACACAAAATGATATGTATATATACAGAGTAACACTGAAAACATGGAAACAGACATGGAAACACCAAATGCTTGTATTTTTTCGGCGGATGCGCTAGGATAGGCCTGGTAATAGGGTAATTGTATATTTTATTCCTCTTTTTTAACCTATTAATTTTTTTTATACTTATTAGAATTACTTAATTAAAGTTTAATTCCTGTAACCTACTCAAGAGACTACTCAGTTTAATCGAGGGTTACCCTCCTACCAGAAAGATTTCTTGGATTCAAAGATGGATGGGTTCGAAATTTAATGGAACACATATAATTGCTATTTTGATATATTTGCA
Organism: Megathymus violae; assembly: GCA_003671415.1. Classification (NCBI taxonomy): domain Eukaryota; kingdom Metazoa; phylum Arthropoda; class Insecta; order Lepidoptera; family Hesperiidae; genus Megathymus; species Megathymus violae. The sequence goes on from PDGT01000001.1 coordinate 7,965,881, forward strand.
CAAATAAAACACCGCGATTTCAAAAATCAAGTTTAATTATTAGAATTTAAAATAACAAAGGTGTCCAACGTTTACATACAAATGTCACAACAGTGCCATTTTCTGCATTAAAAATGCAGTGTACATTTGTAGGTAATGTGTACAATATTGCAGCGATTCTCAAGTTTCAGTTTATGTGAGATATTATTTTCATTATATTTAGTTTTTTGTGCAAAGATTAAAAAAAACATTGTAATAATTCAATAAGTTCTGACACCTTTGACAACCCATGCTGCTCGAAGCAAATTTTGTACGCCACTTTAATAAAAAAGCATTTATTTATTTATAGTAAAGTTTTTATTGTAGTTTTTCATAAGGATAAACTGCATGCTTTTTAAAATTATTTGATAGAAATACTGTAACGGTAAGAATATTATGTAAATGAATATTACTTAATTTTTTTAATGTGGAATCTCCCATAATAAGTTAAATAACATTATCAACTGTTTTATTTACATTCAAGTGACAGTATTTTTTTACCTTTTTTGGTTTGATTGCATGTATCCAGCTTTTTGCAGTGTTTTATTTTCAGTATTTAGTTGCCATATGTTTACCGGCACAGGTTTAAATTTGAGTATACCAGTCATAATAGCTTTTGGTTTTCCACGAAGCGATGGAGACCGTTTTTATAGTATCAACTGGTATTTTCTATGCATAATAAGCGAGTCCACAAGATTATAGAGTTAGTCATCATGGAACTAGTATTTCCGTTCACTGGTAACGGGGACGCGTTAACAAAAGATGCAGTTTTATTGTAGCTTAAGCCCTTATTACCATAGAAATCACAAAGCAACGATGTTCATAGCAGATATTTTATTGTTTCCTTTATTAGAGACTACCTGGGAGCTTGTAATAAAGCCTAGCCTTATTGTTCAGTGGACAATTATTACAATTAAATTGAGGAACGTATATAAGTAAACATTTTAAATTCATAATTTTAATTACTAACTGAAACTATTATGAAAACGAATTTGTTTTAAATTAGTGTCTCGCTCTGACTTCGTTCCGATTGCACAGTTATCTATGTTGTCACATATTATGTATTTATAAATCATACTAATTTCTAAAAAGTGTAAACAAACATTTAGCCTTTCAATGTTAAAATTATTTTTTAAAAACGTGCCGTGGTTACAGAGATTACCTACCCTCCGCATACACATAACTTAAAAAATTAGTATAGATAAACAATGAATTATAATAAATGAACCCACAAACCTAGTGTAGTTATATTGAAAATTGATACTATGTAATATGAATTTGTAATAAAATTTCGAAATATACCAAAATGTTAAGGTGTAAAGACATCCTCGACTTCCACGTCAATCCTGATGGAGTTCATTGCTCTGTATCACCCTTATTAATTTGACAGTACTCTAGCACGGTGTCAAAATTCTTTCCCTGCTAGAATACTTACTACCCTGTTTTTAGAATAAATTGTAAAATTATTTTGAATTTGTTTTTATTGTTATTCTGGAGAGTCAGATAACGCTAAGTTCTCGTTTCTCTCTTGGCAACACATCGTTCATACCATTGGTATTATGAATGTCCACGGGCTTAAGTTATCACTTAAGACAAGATGGCCATTATTCAATTTAGCGTCATTAAAAAAATACATTAAAAATTTTCGTATTTATCATTACAATCCAATATACATGCGTAGTTTTACGTCTGTCTCGTGTTAAGGTTTCATTGTAAATTGCATATACTTATATCTATGCAATTTTATTTTTTTATAAAATACCTACTACTAAGGTTTTAATTTGTAGAAGTGCTTTAAACAAATTAAATTTATTTTCAATTGTACAAATGATATTCTTAAAAGAGCATACGAATTAAAATACAACTATAACTATTTTTTTATGATGATCATCATACCACGGCAATAAGTTTAAAATGCCACTAGTACGACTCGTATTATGGTGAAGGGATTCAACGAATCCCTTTTTTTGATAATTACACGTTATAAGAGACCGCATCAAAATAAATGCGACATAAAACTGTATTTTATTACACTTAATTGACACAAATTTGATGATAATTGTAATATAATTAACATATTTTTGAAACGATCCCTTTTAACGACGTGGATGACAATTTTTAATACCAATACTTAATTTTAAACACCCGGTTATAATTTTAGGGTTCCTTCGCATTCATTTATTATATTTTTAAGGAGTACATATAAGATGCCGATTAAAATGTCTAAGAAAATGTATATTACCTATAAAGTTTAAACATTGAAATATTCAGTCCGAACGAAACCAAAATGTCAACTTTTCCAACAATATGATAATAAAACACGATGAATAGTACATTTTGTTTGAAAAATACGTTGCAGTCTTAAACAAAAAAGTTTGCTGGATTTTCGTTCACGTTTGCATAGTTATCGCGGCACTTCGTACTGCTATTCCCTAATAGATGGCGTAGACATCTGTAATTTGATTCTTAAATATAATAATTAGATGGCGCTGGTTGTGTTTAAAAAGTTCACGTATCAACAAAAATCAAATGAGATTGTCTATTAGGTTTCTTCATATTTATATGTAATTATTGTATGTTTTGTTATTGTAATCGTAATGGTATAGTAACTTTTGAACAATTCGACCCATTGTGATATTTGGTTGATTAAAACGATGTTCACGGTTATGTTTGGATTCAATAGGTGTCGCTATAAATTATTAATTCCACCTTTTTAGCATAGTTATTAATGATTAATGAGAAGATTTCAACATCGATTTATACTTATCTATCAACTAGAAAAGAGTGTAATAAGGTGTAATAATTAATTCTACTAAGTAGGTAATCGGTTATCTTACTTAGATTGTCAAATAATTTATACACCATGCGTGTATGGCCACGATACTAGCGATAAGATAACACATATTTGTAACATTTAAATTAGCCCCACATTACCTACCTGTCATACTTCTTTCATTAAATAATTACACAGTTTTCTTAACCTCCTGTATAAAAATATTGATGAATCGTTTATTTCGGAGTGCGAGCGTATTAATTAGCAAGATTCTTGCTTACGGTGTACAATGGGCCCCTTACATTTATCGCAGATGGCGAAAAAATGCTCCCATCGCATCGCTACTGGCGGCTCCGCCCACAACGAGCGTTTTGTACCTACTGTACCGTACTGAAGCGTAACTTAATTGTGGGTCGACATGCAATGGCTGATGATGGCGGTATTATTTCTAATGTTAAGTTTTGAAATTAATTTAGAACAGGAATGTTTCAGTTTAAGGTGTTTTAGCAGGATTGCAACTAGGCAATTGCTACGTCAATGTTCGGTCAAGTCAAGTCACGAGTTTGGTATATTTACAGGCATGTAACATGATCACTGCTATTCATAGATATACGATCTAATAGAGATAAGAATATTATGTACAGATGAGTTTCTGGACATAAAATAAAATATACATCCGCTTTAAACTGTAAAATTCACGTGTCAGGCTACCCTGCACATGCCCAAGCTACTCATAGCTACTAGTATATTTTGCTATTTGTCTTCGGTAGTATCAACGGCTACGTATTTTATTTACACAGTGGCTTTAAAAATAAAATTTATTTTAAGTTTCCATACATTCTTCGCCTGTAATTGAATTGGTACTAAACACATTTTGTACCAAATACAAAAATGCATAAGTGTACCAGTGTAACTTCGTCGTAAATTTAATTTAATTTAATTTAAATTTTAAGGCACAACTCAATATGAAATCAATAACAATTTTATGAGTAATTTAACATTATGATCTTGAATACAGTTAGAATGATACTTGCAAGTTACTTTGTATGCAAATACTTTATACAGTTTAAATATCTTACGTTGACTACGATACGAATTCATTAACAAACCATCGCTTCAACAAAGGTATGCAAGAATCTCTAAGGCGTTTCAGTGCCGCCCCGGCAACCCTCGCCCGATATACCAGTAGCACGAGCACAGCTGTCGTGCAGAAATCTCGTTCCTACTGAATTGTCAATATCACCGATGTCAAATGATTTCTCGCGTCATATTTAGTTAGGTATATCTTAAATATAATATAAATTTTAAATATATGTTGCAAGATCCTGTATACAGAAAACTCGGAATTGTCAAATGTGATTTTGCACAAAATTTAAATTTGGAATAATAAAATTTGATCAAATTTTCAAATTCATAAAATTTTAATGACTAAAACTCGTAAATCAAAACTGTTTTAATTAAAGTAATAAAGTTATTAAGTCTTACTAATCTTTATTTTAATAGACTTGTTTTGATTAAATACATACGTTTTAATCACCATAACCTCGTATACCGTTCCAAGCTGAGCTCCGATGGTATTATACAAAGAATAATCGCATCACTATATAAAAATATATTGGTCGTGTGTTACTGCCAAATATTGGCAGCTGTGACGATGGTGTAGGGTGGTGAGGGCGGCGCAGGCCCGCCTTGCCGTTTGTGGATCATGCCTCTAACACTAACAAACACAACACATCCTACGAAGCACTTTCGTCATGCTTTATTCCTAAGCGTTCAAGCCTGGTACTTTTTGAAATCCTACTTAATGAGTATATATATACAAGTATAGGTCATCTTAATTGATGCAAAAATTATACAGCCATTGGAATTGTTAAAAAAGCATGCTACGTGCAAAGCATTCTTGGTTTTGGTTGGGAGGAGGAGAAATGGCAAAGCGATAATTTCTTAGAGACAAATAAGTATTTTCTCATCTAAATGTGTGGCAAGTACGAAGTGACCAGGGATTACAGTTCACACACAAGGCTGCTCCCCAAGTCTTCTTAAGTATAGATGTAACTTGTCATCCATTCCATACAATCAACATCCTTATCAATGTAACATTTATTAACGTAGCCGGTACAAGATAGTGCCTATTAGACGGCAGCGCGCAGTCGGTCACGTTCAGATAACGCTTTCTATAATTTGCAACAAAGTGAATGCACCGTCATCGTGTAGAACACGATGTTCAAACGTTCCCGCAATAAAATCGTGGACGCGCTTTACAACGCTCCATAAATAATGGTCAATATGTCGAGAAGTATTGTCGATTTTGACAAATTGCCCCTCTCGCTTGCCGCCGCATTGTCGGCTACTGAAGCAACCTACCCTTTGTTGCCGTGTTCCCGAACAATACTCTCGAATATACGCAATGACTTTGTTCGCGTCATTTTCACCTCTGCTTGGAAATGTTGCGAATGGATTTTATTGGTTTTATTATATCTTGCGGGACGCAAGGAGGCATTCTCGGTTTTGTGAAATGCTATGATAAATTGGAATGAGTTTGTCTTGTATAAATGTTTGCCGCAATGGCTGATTCTTTTGTGTGAACAGTCCAGAGGATGCCGATTATTGTTGAATAAACAACATTCAAGTTAAAGCAAATAAAAACTAGAATAACCTCTGTCGTTTTTGTTTTTGTGATCGGTGAAAACCAATAAAATACGATTGACAAGTTTTTAGTTTTCATTAATCGATTGTCCTCATATAAAATCGGAAATTTTAATATTTGGCTGAAGTTTTCTATGTAAATACCTTGACAAAAATTACTTTTTCAATCATTAAAATACAACTGATATCACTATTTTATATATATATCATAATATGTGTAGATAGGCCGATAGAGAAATTCGCCAGTGAATATCAACAATGATGCTGTTGACTAATTCTAGATGTAGTTAATGTAATTAGTATTTGGAAACTAGTACCTTTGAAATTTTGCTTCGATTCTTGCACAGTTTTTTACACATCTGAAAAAATAATAATTACTTGCTTTGTTAAAAGAATATATCTTGGGGAATCCTGTACCTACCTGAGACCTACATAACCTTCTAGATATAATGTTGGAACCGCACTTGGCCATCGTAATAAAAGTCGACTTAAAGCTCTGAACTGTAGTCTCGTTATATTGACAAAAGTAAGTCAGGCTGTCAGGTAGAAATTAATTTTTTTGTTAAGTTGATTCGTCATTTATCATTTCATCTTAACAATTGTAACTAGAAAACTGATTTCATTAGTTGAACAATATTTTGTTATGGTCTTGTCTTTGGGTCGCAGCCAAGGCAAACCAGTTCCGTTAAGGCAAAATTACAGTAGTAACAGTTGTAGTAACAGTTACAGTAGTTACAGTAGTTTTTTTTTAAATAAATGTTTACAAATGTAAGGTATCTTTATCAAATTAATATTGACTATACTATCTGCTAAAGAGGGTGTGAACCGTATCCCCGGCACTCCCTACAAACTTGTACATATTTGCTTTAAAATCGAACTGTACAATGACGTTATTGTGTCCTTACAAAAATAAATTACTGTGAAAATGGAATAAAAACTCTCATCGTCCCCTACTATTAAGAGATGATGTAGCGATACTCTGCGCAGACGCAAAACGAAACATTTTGTCCGTCACTGCATTTGGTGAACACCGAAACTTTCAGGTCAAACGAATATGAGCTTTGTGGCTTTGATTATAGTTGTAAAATTTTAATCGATGAAATATTTTTAGGTCTGCTGAAATACAATATCTATAGTATCCGTGACGGGTGAATGGAGCATAAAAAATCCATAAATCAAAATCAAAAAGGCACGGAGAATGGCAGAAACGCGGTCGCGAGCAGTTTGTCCCCAGCTGTTAAACCGAGCCGCCGACTGCGATAAAGCATTATTCTCGTGTTCCCATCAATAATGAGGGTAATTTTGTCACATTAGCTGACATATTGGCCTATTGTTATTTGTATTTTGAGACATTATCGAACATCAAAATACGAAAGCTACTACTACGAAAAGAAAGTTACATAATTGCGAAATTTCTGTAAATGCTTTGCTTATTTTTACTCATCATTATAGAAGTAAAATCACGAAGTTAAAATGTTCCTAAAATTTAACTTTAATTAAAATTTAAACACATCTAACATGTGCTAAACAATATGTCACTAAACAAAACTGTAAGAAAGTGTAAGAACTTTGCGCCTCTATAAAGGCCAAAAGGTAACTACAATATATAAATGAAACAAGTCAGTATATGACAAAATATATGACAAAAACGCATTGATAATATTTTTCCACATTTGTTAGTTATATTTAGATTCAAATTCAAAATCATTTCATCATTTAGGTGACAATTACAAAATTTTAACATGCGCGGGAATGCTGTGACGCTATTATTTTCAGGCGTCAAACAATAATATCCTATAACTAAATATAAAATGTGCTTTAACACGTCGCTCGAAAGTTCCAATAGGTATGTTTCGTATCAACTTTGGAACCTCATTGTAAAAACGAACACCGAGCCCCATTAAGAGTGGAATACATTTTGAAGGCGGTAGGAAAACGTAAACAAATTATGAATATGTCTTATTTCACGATTCTGTGTGTATCACTTTACTGCTTGTGCATTTTTAAATTTTTTCGTAATTACTAAATTACTGAAGATATATCGAGAGTATTATATATAATATAATCTTTAAATTCACATGAGTATATTCTTTACTATTATTTAGTTTGCTCATATATGTTTAGTTCCCAGTTCGCAGTAAACGTTTAAGGTTTTATCAATAGTTTTCACTGGGTTAATCGTGAGCTGATAGCAAATATGATTGTTAAGGTTCGTCGCTGCTGACTGAAATATATTCCTAATGACTGACCAACCCATACGATACACCCCTATGACTATGAATCAGCACAATGTGTTAGCAAAGCGTATATACATTTTTGTAGCATAGTTACATCACTTTTATATTATTTTCACTTATCAGCTACTGATATTTGGATGAGGACTATAATAACCGATACAACCGTGAATGTGTAAGCTGACGTGCTAATAGGCTGGTTACATTTGTAAAACCGATAATCGTTGGAACAAATGGATTTTAAAATCGAGATCCTATGTTGGCAAACGTAACGGGAGCATTCGAAACAACTGCGCAACGACGTGGGCAGAGCGGCGGAACTAAATGTATGTATGTATAATATAATAATAATGCATTTAATTGGTTTATTAAGTATCGTAAATATATTATTTAACATGCCTTTTATTAAACATCTCCTTAGCTTAAGGTTTTACGGCACTTTGTGGTAAAAATAGGATGTTGTTATGCATCAACTTTTAAATTTCAGTAAATCATTAGTCCGTACACTGCTTAACTACTTTGAATCGTATCGTATATATTTCATCATTACTATTTTATAGTTTTATATTAAGGTTGGAATTGAAGGGTCTCAGTCATCCTTGCATGTAAGTAGACCGACCTGCTTTGGTTACGGTTCGGGTCCGAGCTGAACAACACTTGAGGCAATGAGGACTGGTATTTTCTTTTGGAAGTCGGAGAGCTGTGTAGCATCCAAATAATCCAAATGGTACCTGTACCAGGCAGCGAAGTTTTTTACCAGTACGGTTAACTGTTGTTCTAAAAATATGCCGCCAAATGTCTTATAACCATTTTCGATTGCAGTGCTCATGACACTGATAAGGTAACTGAATAAGTAAATTATTACAAGTGGTGGACAACGCGTCGGTTTTGCCTCTAGTGACACTTGCCAATACCTGGTCTATCTGCTCGAGTGCCAACTGCATATTAGAAAAGAAATTAAAACGTTAAAAAGATTCAAATTAGCCACTTAAGGGAGTCTGACTTAATTATACCAGTTACATAGTTTAATATAGTATTTTAATTACTCATATTCGGCATGCATAACACTATTCTCGAGGCTTCAATAGCATGTGCGCGGCTCAAAAAGTTCGTCGCCGGACGGGGACGTTTGCGGTCGCACCCGCGACCCGCACGCCATCTGCCGCCTAATTACTTCCTACGCTTTTCAACCTCGCTACCTTTTGTTACTTACCTACGTTTAACATCTTTAATGCCAATTATTAGAATAAAGAAATGAGAAAGTACGCAATAAAAAACTTAAAAACCAGGGAATGGAAAGTCATTCATTACCATCAGCGTACTGTTATTATCCAACAGCCGTAAAGTTTATTGCTGACACTATTCAACTTTGTTTTATTAATTCTTAAGATAATAAATTAAGGATATGTCGAATTTTTTGGTTACATGATTTAATAACATATTATATATGTAAAATACACTGACAATTGACTTGAGACAATTGAAAAATTTATAATATATTTTAGGTAGAAATTGTTTTAAATTGATCGTAATTATAAGCTTTTAATATACAAATTAATAAATTAGTATAATTTAATACACCAAAAAACAAATTAATTACGTCATAAAGTTTTCGTATAATTATTAAAACAAATATTATATTATTTACTTTCTCCTGTTAAATGAATCGGTACGCCTACTCGCCGCTAGAGAGCGCTATGTTGCCACCATTGAACTAATATCTTTCATGCCTGATATATAAATAATACTGACATATAAATAACGATATTAATATTCACTATCAATAAATTTATTTTTAGTGTAAATAACGGAAACTTAACGCATGACATAACGTTATTAAAGATTACTTGGTAGCAGTCAATTTGATCTCACTGTACTGTCAAATTATTACTAGATATAATTATAATTATTAATAAAACTTTGAAGCAATTTACTATTTGTAAAATACGATTAAAATTTAACATTTTTTTAAAAACATTTTATTAAAAATGTTTATATTATGTTTTTACTCTAGGAATCTTATTATTTAATTTTTATATTAAATATTTTTTATATTCATTACGTCATAATTTATCTATTTGTAATTCTGGAATCGCGTCGTGCAGTCATATTCATTACGAATATTATATGTAGATACCTACTTAATGGACCTACCTACTGCACAATAGTTCTTAATTCATATTTAATTAAAATTAACCTGTGTGCACAAATACACGAGAATAATTAAATTACCGCAGTCGAATTCACGAAAAAGCACTTAATTGACATGTCCAAACATTTTAAGCAACCGGCGTGTTGGTTTTAGCTGAAGCGGTCTAATTCAATTAATTTATTTCACCAACAATTAACGGAACAACGAAGAAGCGACCGAGCGCAGAAAACGCAAACAAAATACGACTATTTATTATTTTCTCTTTGTCCCCAAACTGAATTACGTCGGGGCGGCGCCGCGCACACAATAGACCTCTATTATATCGATAAAACAATACCGTCTATATTAAAAAGACATTCAATAATTTATTTTATTCATACTTTATTCGCACGAAACGAACCCGTTGCTAAAACAAAAGTGTTGAATGCAGACCTGGCAGATAATTTAACGTTTTTTTAAATTTAGATACCTAATTGATTTTGCTGTTCTATTTACCAACAAATTGGCAAAACGTCGATAACCTGTTATCATTCTGGTTCAAATCCCATGTAATATTAATGTGCAAGATTATGATTCTTAATTGAAATCATCCTGAATCGTATACATTTTAGTATGATATGTACATATATGCACTCATGATGTGTACGAATATATTATAAATCGATATTTCGACGTAGTTGCTTCAATCGTTATCAAAGCTAAACTCAAACATAATAATTTTAGCTGTGAGAACGATCCATGAAACACGACTTAAACTTCTATTTTTTTACTTATTAATAGTTAAGTAGTCAATGCTTGACTACAATCCCAATCAGTGTCGATATATTTTACCAAATACATATAATGAGCGCATATATATCTATATCATAGTAAAAAGCCCATACTGAGTGAGTGTGTTGGAGTTTAGCCACAACCATGGATCATTCAAGTAGGTCAAGAATGTTTAATGTATGTATGTGTGTCATCGAAGAAAATGTGAGAGATTACTTTTGTATTATCGATACGGAACATGTATATAACAAAGTAATATAGTAATTATAAATCAAATAATCAATGTAATGAAATTGAAACATGAACGGTGTATGAAATATAAATGGGCGGACATAAGCCACACAAACAGCTGAACTATTCAGAGAATGTTTGAACAATTCCGCGCGCGCGCCATGTGTCGACGGTCAATTGAGACATTTTTGCGAAATAGTACCATAATTACATACTTCCGCATCCGGCCGCGCGTGCGCAGACGTCAGGCCGCCCACCGCATATTTGAAGTTTATGAAATTCAACACCGTTTTTGTGAACAGTATTTGCTTCGACGCGGGGTTCAACACTATAAAGTATTTCCCATAAATCCTGCTTTGATATTTATTTGAACATTGTGTAGTTTTCATCAGAATTTGCATGGCTAACTTGACACTCTTCATCGTGCAATGAACATTGCCTGAATAATCAAATGTTTTATCAAATATTTTGTAACTGTGGTAAGCAATTTCATGCCTTTTTTCCTAGATTAAATTCCGTCGAATTATCACACCGTCTTATTATCACGTTTAACATACACAATTATAAGAATAGTTCAGTGACGACATCAACCACTAAGTTACGTCTTAGTATTGTCATTGGGATCACAAAGTGTAATTAAGTCTGTGATCATTTAGTTAATTTTAGTAGAATTGCCTAATGTCAAAAAATTCTGCAGGTAATCTGATAAATTTTGTTGAATTACCCATATTCACCACTACTTGATCACTTTCTTCCAAAATTAAATGCTATTCACGTATAAATATTCATTTGACATCTGACATTATACGAATTTTTGTTAAAAAAACTGTAGAGAAAGGTAAACACAAAAGACGAACTTAGAAGTCATGATATTAATTAAGGAACATGATATATTATATACTAATTAACTTCACTTTATTAATAGTCCTCTACAGATCCCGAGTCTCTTTTCGCAATTGAGAAGTCAATGCTACTGAAGTGCGGATTTTTGACAGTTTCAGTCAATAATAAACCTTACATCAATAATAACAGAGCTATGGAAGAATCTTCCATATGGACGAACATCTTTAGTTATATTCCGTTTTGATTCTAATATCAAGTTAAGATTACATCTGAAACAACGAAACTTGGCTAGAACGACAGGAATGCACATTATTAATTAGAGGCCGTAAAGTCATTACAGCTCGGTCCCACTGCATAACTTTATGAGAGATTTATGTCATGTGGCGGAATTTTCAGTTTTTGTGCAGTCACACGACAACCATTAACAACCAAGAATTTGATCAAAAAAGTGTCGCCAGTTCACAGATATTATATAAAGTAATTTATACCTTTATCGTGTTTTCCTCGCGTCACCTAGGAATGTGATATTTAGTTTACTATATTATTTGGCAAATCAATACCTATTTCAGAAATATGTAAATTTAGGCTTTCAAAATAACTGATATGTTGGCTATTAAAACTGAGAACAAAATTATTTAATAAATGTTTTTTAAAGTTTAAATATGTTACTAAAATTCAAGAAAGTTCTCGGGAATATTGGAAAGAACGGTAATACTGTTGGAAAAATGAAATATTCATTTCCTCGTGTCTTTTTACGTAAACTATATAGGTTTACACAAAGGTTTATGCGTACTTACTTATACTCGTAGTACGCGCATACTTTTGTTATTATGTATTTTACAAATTGTGTTTTAATTACATATGTATATAACTTAAACAACAATATAACGTACAATTTACGGCTTTTAAAAACATGTAGGTATTTCATGAAAATGTTCGGAGCTGTCCGTCACAATTGAGAATAAAAGTTAGTGAAGCATTATTATCATAATCTGTTGTAACCACTTTGACTATACCCTAGACAACAATGCACAAAATTAACAACAACATTAAAGTAATGTTGCCTATTTATCTTCTCAAGGCACCGGTACTGAAACACACCTTCTGTCGGTTCAATAAATGACAAGACACAATCGACAACGTTCAGCACATCCGTTACCTACGTTTGATTGCCGTCGACGCTTGCCGACAAAGCCGACAAAGCGGACATTTGCATCTAGTTTGCCATTCATGTCGTATGCGCAACCTCATTCCCATTCCACGTTCATGCCACCCAAATATAGAGCAGTCATGAAATTCAGACGCTTTCAAATTCGTTTTAAACTTTCTTGTGACGTAAGCACATTTGAGGACAAGATGAAAGAAGTTAAGGAATATATTTCTGTTACGGTTTTTAGTTCTGTAACGGTAGAACATTATGCTATTCGGAATAATAAAGAATATAATTCTACTCGGTTGAACTAGGTTGGAATCTTGCACGCAAGTGAATTTTTTTAAACTTATATAAGAATTTAAAATAAATTTGCATTTGGTTCTGTGAATGCAAAACTTGTAGGGATACCTGCCAACTCTTAATAGTTCCTATTAATTCTCTAAAAACGTGTGAAGCATTACTCTCATTTGACCATCGAGGTTGAAATCTATGTCTTAAATCGTTCACATTCATCCAAAACTTCCGAAAACCAAAATAGAACAGTTACCGTTTATGATGGTTATGTGATAAATAAATGCTTATACAAACTCAATTTTCTCTAAGCCAGGATTGGCATAGATACACAACATTAAGGTATATTAAACAATAACGATACAAGAATTTAGGATGACATTTACGCATCGTCAATAATTTCAAATATTTACAATCTGTGTTTGGAATGCTGTCCTATATATTGAATACATCTACATGGAAGAATTTTTTAATCTGCTAGAAATGAAATCATTTTTTGTGTCAATAATAGTGGGGTATACTTTGGTTGAGGTTGTTTAGAGTTTGCTTTCCTACAGATATTTAATTAAAACGCTCATAGCCAACTGGCTTGTATCAATCCGTCAAAGATGGATCAAGTTAGTATGAAAGGGCGCGCCTAGATGACCGTAAGTGAGAAAATTTCTTGTGCGCTGAGACGTCAGTTATTATTAGCATACATTAATTTTTGTTCCAATTTGAAGTCTAAGCCAATCGCCCCTGCTCGTGGTATCGAATAACGGACCAGGTAATGGTGCCTAGTCGTATTTGCGCAAATCAGGTTCTACCAACGCTCGCTAGACTCTATCTAGTGGCAGGAAAACAATACTAAATTGAAGTAAATATACTTACGTGGGTTATGATCAATTCCCTTCTAGGATGAGTCGCTAAATGAGTTTAATGAATTTCTATAGCGATACCAAAAAGCCAGTTAATGATTGAGTTCTACGCTTATCTATTGATAAGCGACTTGCGATTATTGTTTGGTGTCACAGATATCCGTATATATAGCGGTGACCACTTTAATTTGGTGGCCGGTCTGCAAAAAATTGCAGTTTTCAAGCCATGGCTGAGGCTTTTGGACATAAATTCCAATACTTTAAACAGCCAGTAACACTTCTATCAATCTACACTGGAGCCGTAAGATGGAGTATATACCTCTTGAATTATAGAGAGCGATGCTAAATAATTTGTTGAAATTAGTAAATATAGAGACAAAGATAGAGCTAGAAGTAAGCATTCTAACACAGTTTAATTGTAGAACTCTTAAAATACAGGTGAGCTAATATGTGTACTGATAATATTGCTTATAAATTATAAAATATTATACAGCTCGTATTCACAATTAAGTAATTATTTGGTAAATATTTCAATTCAATATTTATAAAAGATTCTAAACAATGTTTTTTAAATTTTAATTTCAATTTATTACATTGATATCATATCTAATTATAGATATACCTAATACGAGCGCATTGTCAAGTCTCCGACGTGCTGTTTTAATCATGTGAAATAATTTTTAAACCAAAACAGTCAACCCTCGCACAACATTGTTACCGCTTTAGTCCAGTAATGAATGCAGAATAAAGAAAGCAAAAGGACAGCAGTGTGTATTTGTATAAAGCAGCGCGATTGCTTTCCAACATCAAAAAGCGCAAAATGAAGCGGAAACTAATAAAGTGACGCAATAGGAGATTGCTTTAATGTTTAAAGTCCCCGACGAGGGTTGATTGAAACGCTCCCCTAAATGCCGAATGAGTCGTTGAGTTTCGTTGTGAATAGATGCGCTAATTTGCATCGTCTTTTTGAGCAAATTACGGAGTACCCTCGCCGATATTATTATACCTAATTCAGGTTTTGATGGAGACTTTAGAGACGGACGTTCAAACATACGTATGTATGTATAAATATATTCATTCAAAAGGGTTTTGATATTGGAATTCTTCTTTTTTCTTTGTTTTCTTATATTATAACAAATGTCTATATAATATTAAAAATGTACATTCGACTGACATCATTTATTGTCATTTCTTTAATCTACTGGTCTTACTTGCCTAGTCAATTTCTCCTAGTCTATTTCCTATAATGAAACGATAAATGACAACTGCCTATTTGAGAAAATAACTGCTACAAAAAAATATGCTGTACAAAAAACTGCTTATTATAGTAGCTATTGTATAAGCTGTTTTAACTATAATAAGTAT
Source organism: Megathymus violae (assembly GCA_003671415.1). Classification (NCBI taxonomy): domain Eukaryota; kingdom Metazoa; phylum Arthropoda; class Insecta; order Lepidoptera; family Hesperiidae; genus Megathymus; species Megathymus violae. The sequence goes on from PDGT01000001.1 coordinate 7,981,215, forward strand.
TTTTATTTACGTGTTGTAGCTGTACCTAAAAACTATGAAATTGCCTTTCGCTTAAAGCTATTTGTAAAATAAGTGATAAGGCTGCCTTATTTAATTTATATTGCACAATGTTGTTTTCATATTTAATGTGCATCATTAAGTTTATGATATTGTGATGTAAAATAATTATTTTTGCAGATAACCTAATTAGAAGAGTACGTGAGTATGTTTCTCACTTTAACAGTAACATGTATTCACGATTTTTGTGTTTTTTACCGATATTACCATCCAATAACATGGATCACATACACGGAGACAGCCTCATAAAACACAAAAATCGTGAGTACCCGTAACAGTTACAATGTATAATGTCCGCGATTATATAAGTTTAAAATCATATGTGAGTATAATTCGGACCTTTTTAGTTACAGGAAACACCCAAGTTTTGTGGGCCGCTTATAGAATAGAACAGTATAGAGAAAGCGTATGGAGATAGTGCATTAAGGACACTTTTTAATATACGTTTCCTTACGTTTAATATTTCAGAATTCAAAAAACAAAACCATAAATTGCTGTTGTTTTCTTTTCCTCACGTAATAATATATGATTCGTATCTGACTGTCGCAACGTGGTAATATCGCAAGTTACTATATTCAGCGACAGATGCCTAGGTCAGGTAAGTCGAGTCGTACATTGTTTTTACAAATAACCTGTCTTAAAATAATTAATTTCTAGTAACTTGGTGTAGACAAGAGAGGGGTGGATCAGGGGTAAACAAGGGGCAATTTCGTGCTATTATTTTATCACGTCACAAAAGGCGAGTCGGATTAGCGGCGCGGCGTATTTACAAATTTAAAATTCGCACGACAGAACGTGTGAGATTACGCCCCCTGTCTTTATTGGTGTCAGAGTTCTTTCGTACCTTGTAAAGTTTGTTTGCGATTCAGCTAATTCACGATATAATAGATAAATTGTTTGTTTTCGTCGTTGCCTGTCATTCTGTTGAGGGATTGTGTTGTACGTAGTGTATATTAAAAATATTGGGCAGGACTTTTTTTATGAATAAATTAATTAAGGTATGTTTTACTTTATCTATACATTTTAAAGTAAATAAAATATTTTCCAAAGAGTGTTCACCACCAACAGTTTTATATCACAATTTATTTTTAGGTCTATTGGCATAAAATATCTTATGTTTAATAATTATTTCATGAATAAACTCCTTCAGTATGGCAATCTTTCCTGCTAATAATGTAAAGCAAGTTACGTAAGTTAAGTGAGTTACGCAAAGCCTTGTGACATACAATATATATTTTACTAAAGACAACAGTGGGTCAGCTTAGACTCAAGGAAATGCAGAGGCCCTACACCATCCTTAACGAGTAATAAAAGAGTTTTATGTCGTATTCATTTGAATATAATAGTAATAGTGCATGTATTGCTTAAAAGCGTTTATATACTGCGTTCAGTGTGTGGGTTTATATTCTATTAATAAACCATTTTTGTCATTCGTATTCATGTTACTTCGTTAAATACATCGCTTACAGTGGAATGCACCTCGTAAACCACTGAAGGGTTGTATTCATTTCCGTGATTAGCGCCAGTGAGATATACCTCTTAGAAGTGTCAAGTGTCACGCCGGATGGCGGATATGCCGTGTTTGATGAACTGCGCCACTAAATTACAACATTTTAACGTGACAGTCGGTGTCACGGCTTATAGAACGCATTTTAACGGGTGTTTGCCCTGAAGAGAACAGAGAAGGAATCGAGTATACATTATGATAAATATTTAGGATGAAAATTATGTAAGTGATATTTTGTAGTTTCATGCAATATTTTATGGATTGTGTGTTTTAATAAGGGCAGTCATAAAACTTTCACGTAAATTCATCAAGTCAAAGTCTTTTTTCATGTAAATTTTAACGAAAGGAAATTCATTTATGACCAAGTAATAATATAGGCGCAATAAAGTGTTTTGTTTAATGCTGTTTACACATTTATACGTAGTAAATTTGAGGGAAGATGCTCCATCTACTCGTATATTAGGGACAAAAGCAAATTCTCTGTCTCCTTTCTGAGGCAATGGCCGGTTCTTTGTTTTACTGATAGCTGGACTATGCACTGCACAGATTAATCCTGACGATATTCGTGCATAGAGGTAAAATTTTTTACCTATCTGTCCACCGTACGTTAAAAATCAAGGGTAAAATGTTTAAAGTATATCTTGAAAGCACCGCTGATGGTATTGATCAGTGGGGATGGTCGTCACTGTTTACTATCAGCTAGTAAGTTTTTTATGACGAGTAAGTTCCATAAAAATGTATTATGGTAATGAAAATAAATTAGCATGTACCTATTTTTAAACAACGTATAAATTATTTATTAAAATATCACACAAAGCATCTCTGCAACTTTTTTGTTTGAACATAATATCTTCGAAGTTGGGATGATGGTAATACGAACTACCTACTGTTTTATGAAGTAGCTGACAGTCCAATATTCGTGTCGCTTCTTCACAGAAAATATTATTAGTCTTAACTTTTTAAAGTCTTTTGTCTACTATAAAATCTAGAATACCCGGGGCCCTATTAACTTATATATAAATTTAAATTATGAAGAAATATTGTAGATTTTTATATTTTTTAAAAACCTAACTCATTATTTCTGTGTATGTTAACAATGAATAAAAAAGCATTTTTATTGAACACACTTGCAACAAGAGTTTTAAATTTTTGTCATTAACTAATTTTTACACCAAGTAATTTACTAACCAAGATAAATTAAGTTTTCAACCTTTATCATTATGAATCAACCAAATTATTTTTGGTTGTACTTGTTATGTTATTTATATGTAAGTACTTCCTTACACTTACTTAAAGATTGTGATATGGACATATACGTACGAATATGCAGCTGCCCGTTAGTGAGACATACGAGTATACTTAAAAAAGAGAATATGCATACAAAACTTTTAAGACATTTTTACTGCGGTTTGAATCCTTTAAAAGTCAGCGAAGCACAAAGCATAACGCTCATTTCGCATATTGAGGGATGGCAGATTAATGTGAGTTCGAAGAAGTTGATATTACTTCTGAAGGGTCTAAACTAGTGATTTACTGCGACCAGGCGTTGTTAAAAAGTTGTAAACTGCCTGTGTTTCCGCCGCTCTCCTCAATAATGTTACAATGTTACAACTTCGGTACCAACTAGATTCAATACAAATAGATTCAAAAAAGTACAAAAGCAACAAAAGCAATAACATTCGACATCAAAACTATATTGATTACGCGTTACTAATTTCAATACTTTTAATATAGTTCTGTGTAAGTTTTGATTATCTTCAAGTCCCCTAATATAAACTGTTTTTTTTCATATTTAAATGTTTGAGAATGATTTTCAGTTCATACTTCATTATGTTTCATTATTTGTCTTTTGTAACTAGATCCAGTTAAACTCCTTATTAAAAATACTTTCCGATCACCACCAGAACTGCTTAATTTATTGATAGTAGAGTATACTTGATTTTCACAATCAATACTAATAATTTCAGTAAAAAATTCGCAATCTTTACTTACGAGTAATATGTCACTAATGTCAGTATCAGAATATCAAAATATAATTTGTTTGAGACTTATTAGTCTACTTTAATCTGTCAAATGTGCTTATTACATCGTGGTAATTAATATTATTTTGAATATTTTCATTATCATTGAATTAGTATGTAATTATTCTCTCCGATATAAGTTTCTCAATCTATTTATTCCTCATGTATGTATACGTAAAAAATGTAATTTTTTTATTATTCCGTAGCCAATTTCAAAATAATTTTTAGTAAAAAATTAAACTAAGATATATCGTTTTTTACATAACATATGGGATATTTTCGGGGTATTCTGGCTTTCAAGTTTCACTACTATGTAGTATATATAACTTTATTATAGTATTATTATCCTAATTATTTATCCAGATATATTTTGACTGGATAAGTGATTGTCCTTCACTGTATCCAGACCTATACGCACTTGATGATATTCCTTAAGATGAGTATTCTTTCATATTATATGAATCCATAGCTTATATTAACTATAACATTAGGGCAAATGCGTATATTATTTGCTTCTTGCCGTCGTCTTCTTGTAATCGTTGTTTGACTGCAACGAATATCATAATATGTATTTGATTTACTGAGTAAACAATTTTACAGAAATAATAAACTGTTTAGCTAGTTTTGTAATAAAAAAAAAATATATTTTGCAGATTGTACATGTAAGTATTTATAGATACATTATCACTGGATTGAATTGAAGGTTCAGCATTGTTTATAGGGCTCAGCGTTCGGTTTTGCAATAAGGTTCTAAAGTTGATAGGTGATTTACCTGTTAGAACTAATAAACGATGTTAAACCAAAGCTTGTATGTAAAGGACATTATGATATATGCTATTGATAAATATATAAATGACAAGGAAATAACAATTCCGCGCGATTGTGCGCAGGTTAAAACTTTCTTTGTAGTTATCATAATATATTATGTTTATTTTAAAAATGTGCAGAGAAATTTCCTTAATGTTAAAGCACTATTTCGAAACAGTGGAAGGAGCAGTATGCCTGTATAAGTGTGTAAGTGTAACTGTATAAGTGTAAAATTATTAAATAATTTTGAAATTTAAATTGAATACTCATTATTTTAGAGCAAAATTATTTCGATATCATATAAAAAATATTACGTAGATACGTAGACTGCTATAGATATATTTTTCCTTAATTAGTGGCTAGCTGTGGGTCATTGGTGTCTCTTCAAATTTGAAAACACTCTTTACAACGTTGTTGCGATGCTTATTAGTAAGAAATATATATTTTTTGAGTTTATATTCAAAAGTGCATGATTTTTATTTTTATTATTTAACATATTTATAAAATTTTGGATGTATCTAGCTAACTTTATATTGCCGTTCTCATTAGCATTATTCGGACAAACACAATTTTGGTCATCGATTCCGAGAACTGCCTGACACGTGTGGCGGCATCTGTGATCTCCGCATGGAAGTTGATTTACGGTCTGTTATTTATCTTAACCTAACAAGCCCAGTATGTTTTTCTTAATATCTAAACTATATAATTTTAGACTTAACAAACTTTCGCCTTTTCTAGTATATTCATGTTTAAGAAAAGGTATATAGATTCAAAAATAACTTAAATTTTAAAAAAAGTCGTGTAAAGACTCCGTTTTGTTTGATATTAGTACCGACAGACATGACGATTCAAAAATCAAAAGTTAATATTTTGCAAGATGTTCCAAAGATACTGTACATAATTTTCTATTCATTTATCTAAAAAAACATAAGCTACTTTACTTTATAATAAATAAACCACTGAAGTCATACAATATAAAATTCGAAACTTCGTAACTGGCGACAGTTATTGTATTTAATATTCTGTATATCGGCACAAGCAAGTATTTTGGGCTGGCGAGTGAGGCCGATCTGTGTTGAATACGAAACAGGCGATGGGAAGCTAACGAGAGCTCCCTTGCTCAATCAGTTTACGAGTAATTCGGTTAAGGGTGATAAATCTCTGTTTAGTTATGGGGACCGGGATTTAATTTCATTATGCCAGCTTTGCCCGGATAACGGCTCATTTTATACGATTACAGAGGTCAACTGTATTAATGCAATTCAATTATTTTTCAATATTGACGCAAGTTTTATTAAGTATAGGTTTGTAAGTTCTTGAATGTTCTAAAGTATAAAAAAAAATCATAAAAAAGATAAATTATTTCTTCTACACTTCGGTCGATCGATTGTTTATAACATCTTCTATATCTAAAGAAACCTATAAATTTTGAGCAATTACATGTTTTGCTTAAACGTTAGAGGTTAATAGTAAAAAAAAAACATAGAATATTATTTAATACACCCGGCGGTCTTCGCTTTGCTAAGGCTTATAATGATAGTTTAAATAAGCCAGCGTTTGACTTGGGTACATCATGAATTAGGCGGAATGGAGATATCAATACATGGACATGAAGGCGGCGTCAACGATGAGCAGCGTTCATCAGGGACCACCACGCGCGCATCATTAATAAACACGAGATTAAACTAGGCCACGAGCGTCGTAATGGAGTCTGCGGCTCCTGCAGATGAGCTCGGTTTTTACGGGACGAGTGGTGGCCACCCGCAGAGGCGACACTCACTACTCCCCTCCTCATTATTTGTGGTTTCAATTCACTTTTTACGACGAACGTCGCCCTCTGCCGCAAATTACTGCCACCCAAAAATGTCGTAATCAACTCAACGCAATGACGGAAAAGTATGTCTTTCTCGGCAGTCGTAAAGTTTCATTTCGTATTGCTGTTTCATAGGGAACTGCAGGAGTCGTCGCATGTGCCTATGTAAACAATCCTTGATTAAAAGTCGTGAAATATTAGAGTTGAATATAGCGTTGATAACGAACTATCAAAGGTAATGCCAGTTTCTGTGTTTTCTTTTTGAATGTATGCGGTATTAATATGACCGTTTACAGTTTTTACTTTGAACATAATGGATCCGTAATGTCAAGCTAAGTAGAGGTTTATAGAAATGTTTAGTTATACGTTGATTGTACTTAAATATTTTCTTATGGTCTGGTATTATTATGTATACGAAAATAACGTCAACGGCAAAAAGTAATTAAGTATGAAATTCCAGAGACATTTTAAAAGCTTTTGATATTATAATTTATACCCTTAGGTAGATCTGTACTGTATGTACTGAGATGTGGCAGTTTTTTTTTTTATATTTGTGCAGTCAACAAATACGATTATTTTTTTATTTTGTTATTCATTTTACGTCCTGTAGTTTTTCTCCGTGAGTCTGAATGAATCTTATCGTGACAAGGGTAAATAAGAAAACGCTCTCATTGTGACATCAGAATCGAACCTACCAGTAATTAATAATAGGGTGTGATATGACAGTTGTTGTTACATTTTAATTCAAATTTATTTAATTTTCAATAATAAGAAAATCGTATGTGGTCATAAAGCGGAAATTTAAAATTGTTGTAGGTTAAAATAAGAACTTTTTACAGCGATCGTAGGATTAAACAGTAAGGGGCTCCATCCGTCTGTCGGTGTAAGGTTCATGCACCTTGCTGGTCAGTACACGATGTCGAAGAAACAGATTCTTCCTTTTAGAAATCATTGAGATCTGTACCACCCAATTTAATCTCGTCGGTACTCTTGCTTGACGGTAGTGTTCTTAACCTTAACCTACCTACATAGAATAAGCGCTTTCTCCGCTTCTTTCTCGAACAGCAAACTGTCAGTGACGTATTTGAATTTACGGATGCCCGTGAGCGATTGGTCGTTTATTAATTATAGACATATGTAATTATATATAAATAGGTCTTCTAATTTATAACATAAATAAGAATCTCATTGCAGCATCAATATAATATTTTATTTGTATATTTATGATTAATAATATTTCTTGTACCATCCAAAGTGTATATACTGCCAGAGTAGCCCAAAATTTAGATAGACTTTTTATGTTCTTTAATAGTACTTTCTCATGGTGGTTAGTCATGTTACTTTACTGAGTAACCACCACCCAATCAATCAATTTTGACATGTTTCAATATTTCAGTTTTAACGTCAGAGAGTTAGTTAACTAGCATTTGCCCACTATATTCGTGGTCGGCAACGTCTCGTCACCGTAGACACCTCTCGTTGCATGTATGGCGATGACCACTCACCATCAATATGGTCCATTTGCTCGTTTATTTATTCCTGTTATTTATTTATTTGTTATTGTATTGTATTGTATTGTGTTATAAATGTAGGTTAACACAGAGATGAGATAAATGTATACGTGCCCCAGTACACTAGCCATACGATGGCGTACAAATGTTAATAAATTGTAATATTACATACATTATATATGACGTTTACTCGCTGTTGACGATAAGCGTGTTCTTTGAAAGTAAGACCATCTCTTTCCTATCACTGAACCACTGCTCTAACTAGTTGGTTACTACGTGATACGTCGGTATAGTTGAGTTTAGCTGTGGTATAAATATTATTTTTATGCATGTACATATATTTGCTTTATATTATTTATGTTGCATTATATTGTAACGCTTACTTAATTGAGCGAAGGTACAAACCAATGTGCTAGTTCTGAACTTCAATGTATGAGTATTACGTGTGTGAAATGCAATTGGTCTACAAATTTATAGAGAGTACAAAAAGTCAAGTTCCACTCGGAAAAATATATTCATCAATTTTTAGAAAATCAATTTCAGGCATTTTAATTCGCACGACTTTGTACATATTATAACATACAATAGGTTAGGTACAATTACAACTTCCAAGCTAAAAAAAATAGGACACCTATTCAAGATTAAGTCATTGTTGTTCCTTTGTCATTAATGTTTATTACAAACCAAGGCAATGTGTTCCAAATAACTTTTTCTCTTACATAAATAAATTATGAATTAGGAACCAAACGTTTTGAATGTCGATTACTTTGGCTTGTTCCTAGTGAAACGTCACAGAGTATTATTTAGTGTTAACCTCAATAACATCGCCACGTTATCACAAAACATATATAGATATACCCAGAAGTACAATAAATTATTTACAAAGGTACTTAGCTATACCAGTGAACATGTATAAAATAATTGTTAATAAACATGACAACTGTATCTCCAGTTAAAATGTTACAGTAAAAGTTGATAGGTACATTTGTTTAATTCCACTTTTGTTAATGTTTAATAAGCTTGATATTAACAATTTGCAGCAATAGGTACTTAAAACACAGAAATACCAATCGGAGCAGGATGTTATTTATCGTTTAGCTATATTTTATTATAGAACCCTGGTTTGTATAGGATTTACCAAATACAACGGTATAGTAAATTTATTTATGGACCTGTTGAGGTATTTATACAAATAACGAAATAAATTGCAACTGTTTTTCGGACTAAGGAAGTGATTCTACTTATTCTAAAACATACAATTTCTAACTAGATATAATAATAATAGACAATTTCAATAGATCTATACTGTACACTTTCATAATGTCTCATAACACGACGCGGTTTGCCCGGTGACAACATTCGTCACTGCAAAGTTTTCGATTACACAATCACATTCTGTACACGGTTTGATATGTTCTATACACAGAGGGCGCGGCGAGCGGTATCACAGGAGTGAGGCGTGGTGCGGCACAGGAAGCGCCGCGCGCCCCCGTCACACAAGGTTGTTAGGCTTCACGTCTAACGGGTGCTCCGGCGACCGTCCGCCTGCTCCACCCTCGCCCTGGCTATTCTCTTCGGAGTCTGAACACGATTCCGAGCTACCCTTCTTGCCGCCGTTATGCGTTTTCACGTGTTTGGCTAAGTGATCCGAGCGCATGAACCGCTTGTTGCACACCGGACACGCGAACCTCTTCTCCCCTGTGTGAGTCCGCAGGTGTCGCTGTAACTCATCCGAGCGAGTGAATCTTTTACCGCAGAACAACCAGTTGCACACGAATGGCCTCTCGCCCGTGTGCCAGCGTAGATGAGCTTTCAAATGTGATGTTTTGCCGTAAACCTTGCCGCACCCAGGAATGTGGCAGCTGTGTATATTCTTTTTACGTAAGTGAGCTCCAGCGGGGCCGAGCCTCTCAGCTTCTTGGCAGTTTGGACAATCACAAGTAGCACGGCCGGCGTAGCGTCTTTGCGATCTGGGAGACGGCGCCTGAGCCGGGGGAGCCGGTGAACCGGGTCCATGTAAGCCGAACGATCCTTGCGTCGGTAAAACTGATTTATATGCATCTTGGAGTAAGTGGGGAGCAGGTGGTAGTAAGTGTGCTCCTCCAGACAGTGAGTGTGTGAGTTGAGAGTAATCTTGACCCGCGTAGTTAGCCATTTGACCCCCGACATCTAGCCATCCGCTGTGAACGTCCCACCACGTACTGCCGACAGCGCCAACGCCACCCATATCTGCCGCCTTCAGCGCGCCGCTGCCACCTCCACCTCCGACATTGAATGGCCAGGACTCATATGGATGTCTTGAGTACATGGAGCCGAGACTGGCACTCGATTCACTTTTGCCAAGGAGTTGATCTCCCGAAGAAGGAAAGTAGAGATCGTTTCCGTAGGATGGGGCGGCGGCGCACGACGTGGGTGCTCGCGCGTAAGGGGCACAGGCCGGGGGCTGTGTGCGTGGCGCTACACCTGCACCGGGCGGAGAATGTGCACCGGGGCTCTTCTTCCATGGGTGGAAGCCCTTCCCCACTGCGGCGTCGGCTAGCGGCGGCGGCGACTTACTCGACAACTTATTACACTGTGCTGCCAGCATCGCCAGAGGCGTGCCGCGTAAGCTCGGGTGTTCCTGAAAAGATGGACAATAAATAATTAATTATGTGGAATGACTACAGGGGTTATAATATTATTCGGGTTTAATTAACTAAGTTCGGTTAGCCGTGAGAATCGGTCGAGCGTCGGATCTGATTTATCGGCTTATTTATATGGGAACTAATACCGCGGTGTCCGGTTCCGTGAATGGCCTGAAGCGCTAAAAACAATATAAATAAATTACAAGTAGCTTATGGTTATTGTATTTACAATAAGGTGGGATGCGGTGACAGCTTCGATAGCTACTGCCTGCAAAGGGATACCCCATTGCTGAGATGAAATTAGTCATTAATTCTCATGGTATTCAAATTCCTTAAATTGTTGTTTCGTTTTGTTTTTATTATTATCACTTATTTCCAAATAATAGGTAATTCGAGCCTCTTTAATAGACGCTGTTACCAATGTGCTACCTGGATATTTTATATTTTATTTCTATGTACCCCGTTGGTTCCGAATGTTCATTTGGCCGACAAAAATAAAGGTGACCGGGAAAGGTATATCCGGTGGAATATTTCACCCCAATGTGAGACAAAAGTTGCGTAAAAAAGTTTCATTGTACGCAATAATATAATCAGGGGATCAGGAGACAGGGGGTCGGGACGAGGGGTGCAGCCACGCCCTTACATTGTGATTGGCGCAGCTGTCGTTATGTGCGCCGGAAAGCTGTGATAAAGCTCTCACCGGTTTAATACCACTAAAGTAAGTTCAACTTAAAGAATTCGATTGTGGATATACTATGAACTGGCGACTGAATGACGATATTTTAATGTTGTGAATATAATATACCTAAATGTCATTATACAAATACATATTCTAAGACAAATTAAAATATTCTATTTCTGTTTCTTAATTAAGCCCCGCATTTATAAGGTCGTGTAAAAACGAAAACTTTAAGAGAAAGAAAGATTTTTTTAATAAATATAATGTAATGTAGGTATACATTTTCTTTAGTAATCTTATAGCTAAGAATATTTTAATAAAAACATAGACTTAAATATCATATCACATCAATATTCACAAAAAACATGCACCACGTGTTATTCGGGCATTTCATAAATTAAATTTTGTTTTACGAACTTATTAACTTGTGATCTTTGTGTTAATACGTGAATTAAAACTTTTTTCTCATGTTTATCAACCGATGTTATTAATATTTTTTTATTTAATAATATAAAGTTAGAAAAAGAATTAATTATTATGGTCGAGTTTCGACCAACAGACTGACACTAATTAAATATAATGGTTATTACTTTACTAATGTAGGAGACAACACCCGAAACACGAAGATTAGCGAAGGACACTAATAGCATAGACATATACATACATAATCATATTTGCATACTCTCCCTATCTCGATATTATTACGTCAGAAGTCATAAACGAAGATATAGAATTCTTGACTTGTACATAACCTCGAGTGTTTCGCTTGTAACGCTATCGGCGGGATCTATGAAGTCATATGTAAATATGTTCGCTCTGTCAGTTATTTCCATGACAATTACAATTTCCATAAAATGATAACAAAAACCACGAAATCTTTGTTACCGAGGGGTTTCCGTGTACTGGCGTGTATCTATTATATGTAAATACACTTTCCAAGATCATTATCTTCAACTTCCTACAGTACACCTAGATACATAGATACATTGTATCCAGGATGCACTGTAGGAAGTTGCATTGCCTAAAAACTGTAATTTCATAGTTAAATAGTTAAGTTAAACTAGGTACATATGCAGCCAATAGGAAACAGTTCTCAAATATTATATACTCACCTTCTAACTGATTGTGCCTATCTTTTTTATTCATTATGATATAAGATATTTAATAAATAAATATCGAATAATAAACAGAAGTACCCATGACTCAACAACAAACAAATCTGTAACAGAAATGTCTGCCCTAGCCGGGAATCGAACATGAGATCCCTCACCTCGGCAGGCTGACCGGGCCACGATCAACTGGGCTACTGGACCGTCAATATTACTATCAATTAAAACAAACTTATAGAAATGTAGGTCGTAGAAAGGCGAAATAATGGAGTGTGAGAGTGTCTTTTCATTCTTATCCATACTCTAATCTTGGTCCACCATGCTGAACAATGGACGAGGCAATGATGCCATTTTCCTTTGGAGGTCCGAGGGTATTGAACCGATTGACTTATCCCGACGACACTCGTGAATGGAGGAAAGGATTTTTATTTACTTGTCTAGCTACAACTTGCAGTGTGCAGAATTGTACTTAAAAATTAAAAATAATGCATTTTGCACTACATGCTTCTGTTGCAGTGCCAGATAACCAATTTACTAGTAACTTCCATCATCACGGCGATGATGCCCCAGGTGTTGCGGTTTAGCAAGGGCAGCGATGATAACGGTGAAAACTAAGTGGCCCATTTGTCGGGTATTAACATAAAAAAAAAATAAAGAAGCATAGAACAATTCTTAGAGGATTATTTCTTCTTCTTAACATCAGATGATGTATTTTTTTATCTGGTAGACGGCATCCTTTCCACGGCTTGTTTCTTTTTACTTCTCTAAAGTAGCTGATTGCTCAATTAATTTTTTGATTAGTCGAAGTCTCTTTTGTAGCCAATGACCTTTCTAAATGACGCGTTTCTTTCCAGATGTAGCAATGCATCTGTGATCGACCATAACCATGCCTTTTTCTTGTTCGTTGTACCTTATAAACACTATACGTCATATTATGCCCTACACTTCGCTGGTTGTATAATATTTCATCTCTCCTCACTTCACAAAGATCCAAAATCACTTTAAAAACATAATACCCGTTATAAAATTTGAGAGCGAAATCAATGCAAGATGTTAAGGCGACGCATCGACCGAAGTCATAATTACCCTAGGCATTATGCCCCATTTTGGTCCGGTCGACCGGTCGAGTCGAAACCGAGTGATATCGGTAATTGGTCGTCAACTGACTCAGCTCGTCTCGCGCCAGATTGGATCAAAGCGTAGATGACCGACCCGACACTCCGGCGCCGTACAACATTACAATGTTGATGGCCTTTTCCTTGTCAAAAATGACGAAGATCTTTGGTCGTAAAAAATACGAGTCGGATAAAACGAAATTACCTAATGCGAGCACAAATTGTGGTATCCGATCAGGTAGTGGTGCTGATCACAAATAATTTGGGTGCTGTGATGTTAGATAGATACGTCGTCAGATCAGAGTTCATCAGAGTCAGAATAAAGAATTTAGATAAGTGAATACTGTGAAGTACTGAGAAAAACTAACGAACAGCGCTCCCAACTGCATCCATTTTGCCATTTACTGGGTAATGTAATACAGTCTGTTGTAGGTTTTTACTACTGACTATTATCTTTCTCCGTATTGAAATATTTATGTTGTGTTGCAGTATTATTTTATACGGCTAAGTTAAACGTTTTTTTTCTTTGTAAAGTTACGTTTACGAAAATAGTAATTAAAAAAAATAAAACAAATTATAATTTTAAAAATAAAGTCATGCAATTAGTTAATGTGTTCATGTGTGTGTGTGTGTGTGCGTGTGTGTGTAACATTAAATATTGATATTATTGAAACGATTTAACAAGATCGTCTGTGTCCTCTTAGGAAAGTGTTAAAAGCCATTTGATATATTTGGATTTACATAAGGTAGAATTTAAGGAATATATGTTTAGAGATTTATTGATTTTGTTGTACAATGAACCGCTCAGATAATAATAATGCCGTTTCGCAATAACAGTTCGACAAGGTTTAGGTGGGCACACCGTGTGCGCTCGGGCTGGGCGTTTTGAGGCTAGTATTTCGGGATTATAAAATAATTCAGAATGTTTACGTAGATTTGTTATTAATATAAATGATTGACGGTTGGTGAACAGTTCACATTGAGAGTACAAATCAGCTCTATCAGACTTAAAATGGCCCTCTGTGCTATCTGTAGTCGCAAAAAAGTTGTTTTTGAGGCACCACCCCAACAAGTGATGCAATATGATATGACTGGTTGTAGAAGGGCATAATAAACTGACTTTATACATTGAAAATCTGACATATTTCTTATATTCTTAAAAACAACAAACAAGCAAACAAAATGTCTTTTACATGTATCGGTTGCAGCTTCAGAGCCTGTAATGATCAGCTTTTTCTTAGTCACCAAAGCATCACTGATGCCTTTGGTTTAACAGACGTCCATAGCCAATGGTGACATAATAAAAAAATATAAGTAATATCATAAAACATAACTGTTCCAATTTTAATGTATTCCTTGTACTGGTAATAATGTAGATTACATATGAATTCATTATATGTAAAAGTACGTAATATCAATTTACATTTAAATTAGTGAACGTTTAGCCGATACCTAGTAAGCCTAGAAAAGAACAACACTTTAATCTAAAGCTTTTTACTCTTGTATAATATAAAACCAGTATAAAGCTCACTTACTTTGATAGAAAAGAAATCGAATGACTGTATCAGTTTTTAGGTACCTATACCTATTAAGTATACCTTGTGTAGTTAATAATGGTACAGTTTCGAAATCCAGACGGCAGATGTTAACAGGTAGGTAACATTTATCGTATTGAACAGTACGTTAAAGATTTCATAACAATATAAGATAAAAAAACTTCCGTTTTTTTCATTGGATAGGGAGTACCTATAAGTTTGTGATGAAATAATGTAACCGAACCAACATAATCAGTCAAGTTTATGTAATTACTGACAATGTCTTAACCTTACCTATGTATGTACGTATGATAAAAGCGAACGAGTATTTCTGACTCATGTACAAAAACAAGATAATGATAATTCACCGAGATTGACGATAACGTATTTGATAAATAACATTAAATTTGAACGGTCGTATAATGAAATTAATGTGAGAAGCAATAAATCGTGATAAGAAACGCGCACGGTACTTCTCACAATGTCGGCGAGGCTGGCGCAGATTGGATAATTTAAAATTATCTACCAAAATTATGATGAACCGAAATGAATATTCAAGCGAAACGCTTAGCCGCGACGTGTTATTAAGTTGATCGTGAAGTCGTTACAGAGGAAATTGTATTTCATAAAACTCATAACTATACTTATGACCTAATATTTTTCCGACAACACGTTATTGAAAATAATGAGAGTAATAGACTTATTTTTGCTTATTTATTACGTGAGTATTAACATTAACTTACTATACCAGGAAGGTAAGTATAATTTGTGTAACAATTAAAATCTGAAATTGAAACTAAAACAGATACTTCGATTGAAAATTAAAAACTGGAAATGGCCAATGAACAAATTGTTACATCTGAAAGCAAATATTACAATAGAAGTATTAGTTATTTCACCAAAATAAACTACTGCCAATCTCAAAGATAAAGCATTGAAAATTGACATTTCGCGGAAGTAATACACGACGCAATTATCCGAGTCAAGAAATTGATTTTTTTCCATCCATAAAAATAAACGTTAAATAACAAAGTTCAACATTGCATGTAATTGCATTTTAGAGTGCTATAGTGTTTTCAATGTACATACAAATGAATCAAATTATTTGGTTCAATGAATTAAAAATAGGCCACTAAAAACTTTCTGTCATAAAGTTTCAATCCACATCATCGATGTTCTACCCAATACTTGTCGATACTGGAAACGAATGAACCAGTCGCATAATTCACGTGAGCTCGGCCGATAATCCGAGAGCAAATTGCCGATGGCTAATTGCACAATTAGAGCATTATCGAGTTAATTCCGGGTGAAACTCTCCGGTTGAAACTGTACGCCCCGCTCCCTAACTCCCGTCGACTATTCTAATGCTAACTAACATCGCGGTACTACAATTTATGATATATTGTCTGCATTTGATACTGAAATGTATTCAAATTTTGTTAAGAGAACTATGAACATTAGATACACGCATTTCCTTTTCACAATACCTAATAGTGATGGATCTATCTGCAAATGATTAATTATTTATTATTAGTATTTCTTTAATTTTGTAATTTATACTGTCTGCTAGCCATATGCTGGACTTACTTGTAAGTACTTAGGACATAGATACAAACAAACGGGTCTTTGTTGTATTCCTGTTAACCATAATGTAATTAATAATATTCCATGATAGAATTTTTCACGCACAACTAATAGTTGAAAATTAGTTTTTTTATTTCGTTGAAGGAAAACACTGTAATGAAACCTGCGTGCCTAAGTTCTTCGTAACCTTTCCGAAGGTGTGTGAAGTCATTTTTAGACCTTTTCATTTTAAAGGAAGTCCAGAGCGAGAGAAACTTGAGCATCGGAATAATTCGAGTAGGCTTCTTAGTAATAATCAAAACGCGATAAGTATAAAACGATCCAAAAATTAAAGCGCGAAGCGAAAAAATTTTTATGTTTACATCCAGCTGTATTCTCAAGAATGGTTTTTGCTTATAAATATTTCCTTATGCCGGTACTACGGATCATGATTTCCAAGATTTGCTAATTGTAATTCCGGATTAGTCACACGTAGTAAGTAGATACTAGAGATACTCGTGACTCACAATGAAAAGGAAAACATGTTAATTGACATTTAATGCTGTTGGCTTATATGCCAATTTAAATTACTTCACTATTTATGCATGACGTCAATTTTAATCAATTTATTAATAACAAGTTATCTAAGCTCATAATTTTATTAATAATACGTCTGCTGCATTTAATACTATGTTATAACTTTGTTATGACAAAGGGTTTTATGACTGTATTAATATTTAATGAATAGGTTTATCATGATCTGTAGTATTAGGAGGGTTAACAACATACACATTAATGAACACATGATGAAATCAATAGAATTGAATGATATTTAAATATTTTTCAATGTCTTTAATATCGGAGCATTTAGGCATATTCTAAATGATTACAGTACTAAGTTTGTATAAACACAAACATGGATTACTGACGGTCATATATATATTTACACATAATTATAGTAATTCGGTAATATTGTGGTTTTCCGTTATGAAGACAACCGTATATATACCATCATATTGCCTGTGGTCATGATGATAATAATTAGTTTCTCATGATGCCAAAGACTTTTGATTTTGATTGTTTTTGACTTTTGATTTGATTTTGATAGTTATAATCATATGTAAAAACATAAAGTGTTATATGTTTTTCTAGTCAAGATTTATTAGATTAATCAATTTAGAAACGTCTATTACAGTATGAAATAAATTTCAATATTCAAATAATTGGCTAATTTGGTGACGTCAAATTACGAAATAATCTATGGCGGATAATTACTGTAGAGGACGTTAGCAAGGGTTATGTTTCTGTCGCCTGCCATCCAACACTAGGGAGGGGAGTTATTGATCGTACTTCCAAGTCCATAAGACTAGTGACTGTGAAATCGTAAATCTAAGTAGAATTTGTGTCTTACAACAGTTGATATGTAAACAGGATGTACATTGAACTGATATTTTTTGTATGTCAATGTGTCTTACTAAAACGAATTTTAAGCAATGAAGTTAAATGAAGCACAAATAGTCGTTTGGTATATTGATCGAAAACGAAAAAGCAAGTTAGGTCGGTGATTCCGTTTATTATCGCCAGAAAGCAGACTTAAAGCTGAATCTGGGGGTCCGTTGGCAGCATAAGAACTTCCTAACTTAGGTTGGCAGTTACCCCGGTAGCTTGGCAACTCGTCGTTGTAAAATGTTTAACCAAGGAAGGCTTTTCGTTGGATGGTCATAGTCTACAAATGCTGCAAGGCCAAATAGTTCCCCGCTTCCTTCTTGACTGTCAAAACCTAAATGATTCTTTTCATGTCACAGATATCGATGGACAGCGGCGAACACTTATCGCCAAGCCTCGTCTCTACGTTTTGTCTTCTACTTACTTTTAAAAGCGTGTGTGGGGAATTTTATTGCCATCAGTTACTGTATTGCACTTTTTGTCTATAATAATAATAATAGAATGGTTGTACGAAGGACAACATATACAAATGTGTGAATTTATATTGTGTATTTAATTCACCTCGGCGGAGGTTTGTGGCGTAATATCGTAATAAAAAAACGCCATAGGGGTGAATTAAGTAGAGGATAATGACGGCAAGGCATTATTTCTACATTAAGCGACCTCCACACACGCGACTAGAAGCAAAGTGTGAAACGCTCCCGTTGTCGTTTATCGCAACTTTACTACTAAAACATATAATAACAGTTAATTTCTATCTCTTATTACAATCTAATGGCTTGAACATCAATTAGCAAGAAATATAATAAATGCAGTCATTTACACTTCCTATAGTTACACCTAAGAAGGTGTAAGGAACTAATATTCCTACAATAGAAATTGGAATATATCAGAGAACTTCAATTCAATAGCAATTAGCAGAGAACATTGCAAATGTATAGCCATTAATACTATGTGTATCACGATTCATCTAATCACTATAAACTTGGTTAATATACTAAAAACTTTGCAGGTGAAAATGATACATTAGATGTAATAAGTTCTGTAAATGATGATGATTGTACGTGTGTTAAATAAACTGTAATCACACAAAAAGGGAATTATAAGCCGTGCAACTTAATGAAGACAAAATCCTATATTTACAAATCATAATGATGTGCTTACAATTTGAAGACAAACAGCGAAAAGCAGCCAAGATTTTATCATAGCATATAATATATGATATATAATAATATATGCTATATCATACATATGCTATATTATTATATCATTTGACAGCGGTACGTTGAAATATGCCAAGGGGCTTGGAGAGAGTGGGCGCCGCGGCCTGTCCGACACATTACCACACAATTTCGTAGACGTATCAAAATTTAATGCACACTAGATATCAGTTTTACTATATGGACTTTGAATATTAGATGGTCCTTTATTTTAAATATTTGGCTATAATATTAACCTATTCGCCTTTGTATGACATTAAAGTTTGATATAATAATATAATCAGATTTGATTAAAGCTTAGTTTTGATTTCACAATGGAACGCTGTGGTTTATCGAACAAATTACAACAGTTTTTTGTCGACGTACAAAAATACAAAGCAGACATCGGCAAACTTAAACACACACTTTGAATATTGAGTCACAAAATATTGTATATTTTTGTAAATATTGGAGAAAGACAAAAAAAATTTACCCCCTCGAGGTCAGTGTAAATTGACATTTGACATTAACGAGTCCAAGAAAACAGTATATTGTTTTTTTGACGATGTTAATAATAAATTACAATTGCACCCGACTGCTTTTTAAGGACAAGAAGTGGCTTTCAAATAAAATGAAATATCTAACAACAGATTTTATATTCACAGGTTATATATACTTTAGACAGGTACGTCTATTACTGCTTATTGCTGAATAAAAAGCATTTAACGTGTTTTAATATCGATTAGTACAAAATGTACATATATGATTAATGTACTTCAGTTTTTTTTCTGTCTCAGGTAATTTAACTTGAATATTTTTTTTTGTATTAATTAGTGTAATATTATTCTTTTCTTGTCTTGTCGTTGAGGCCGAAGAGGCAACAGTTGTGTGCATTAAAAAATTATATTGTTTTCAACAATTCAGTGGGTAACATTTTATAATGTACCTATAGCCGGAACTTTAGACATCTGTAGGTCTTTTCAAGAAAATATTCTTTCTAGCCTGTACATCTTTGCCTATAGCGGTGCTTATAAATATTACGTTGCAAGAATGTGAAATCCTTCAATAGCACAAATGTGCTTAAAAATAACAATGCAAGTAATGTGATCATTATTTGTGTAGCCAAGAAGTAATTCACTCCAACTGATTAGTAAAAAAATCACCTGCCTTAAAAGAAGATATGATACGAAAGTAGGTATCCTACTGGTATATACAGACATATTAGTGTATACTGCAGACAAGTTAATCCTTTACTGGATAAACTCCGAAAAATCACAACGTGATCTTCAATTGAAGAACTTTATGTCTGGCTGTTAACGAAAACGCAAATAACCAAATCGCTTTAAGTCTCATAAATCGAAATAGGTGATTCAATAGGGCGTTACAAGACCATGACGATTTGAATCACGAAAAAAACAAAAGGTCCGAAAGTAGCACACATGTCGACGGTATTGAGCGCACATGCGTCGAAATCGACGCCGAACGTCACAAGCCGATAATTTCCATTTAAATAAATAATTTGTTTCGCCTAATTTGAGGAGCCATGTGGCCGCGTGAAGCGCCCTAATGACCAGTAACTACGCGGTTTCACGCCTTCACTCACATTCACTGACACTGCGATGTCGTTCATGTTCGTTACTAGTTTTTGCTCGCGGCTGCGATCCTATTTTATTTATTATTGTAAGTACTCGATGCTCTGTTGGTACTTCACATAATTAATCAACAGCACAATTAAACATATATTGTGAAAGTTACTCAATTACAGACAATTTAACATAATCCGCGTTCTTATAAGTTAACAGTTAACACTCAAAAACTGGTCAACGAAAAAGAGAGAGAAAGAAAATAAATTGGAGCTAAGATAATAAATACATTAAGATACTGTGCTGTAGAACTCTGCTGTACGGATAAAAATAGAATTTTATTATGTTATAATATAATTGAATAATCTGAGATCACTTTTGAGTGAATTGCTGTTGATTTGGCAATCTTAATTTTGGGAATCAATGAAAAAATCACACAAACATTAAATAACTATTAATAAAAAAAATTAGGTAACGGTATAAAGGTCTTTCTCATAATACATTTTAGTTATTATATACGTACTTGTATACGACATTACAATACAAACATAGCCTAATCAAAAATATTTCAGACTTTGAATGCTCAAATATTGATTTGAAAGTTATAAACAATAAATGGGTAAATATTCTTTTTTAACAATCAAAACGAAGGGTCGGTTACGTATATGGTACCTATAAAGGCATTATTTCCTACTTCAGAACATGTAGTAATATTTTGCGTGATGGAATTTACTCCAAAATTTTCATGTGACGGTCGACCTTCGGCCGGCGGGTTTGGATAATAGGAGCTCAATTTGAAACCAGTTCCAACACCGATAAAAAACGGCCGAATGGAAACAAAGCTTCATCTACCCAAAGCCGTTGTTCTGTATTTCTGTCACATCATGTAAGTACACATCGTGTAAACCAACAGATGTATAATTTTACACTTTACTAACCAAATCTTGTGTAGTTGTTAGTCTATGCGTGTACTAGAAGTGACTTGTAGTTATCATCATGACAAGCTCTAACTGTACTATCTCAAGAATGAGAGGGAGTTGGCGTCACCGTGGCAGGCTAATTGGAAGACTTTCTACGTCTTTGAGAATTGTCTCTACTCTCACATACGACCTACAGTTTTTTCATAGGGTAATAAATAAGTAATAATTAATTTACCTCCTATAAAAAAAAAACACACACACCATCGAAAAATTCGAGTTGCGGGCAAAATTAAAATCTGGTACTTGTAGGTAGGTACACAGGAAACCTTTACAAAATGGTGGGAGAAGTAATACCTGTATGAACAAATGACTTGGTACTAGAATTTAAACTGTATTATTTGCTAGTTGTTAGTAAGAGCAAATGTAGACAGCAATCGTAAATTGCAAGATCGTGTCTTAAATAGTTGGAGATAAGTTCAAGGTCGCATTGCGGAATGGATGTTGCATGTTGCGTGCCGCGGCCGCTCGTCTCGGCCGCGATCGGCGTGCGTCGCCCACGGCCGCGCGGCCTCACCGCTCGTCGACAGTTCCAAGAAAACGTCGTTAAACTCACGTATTTTTGGTAGCAACATAATTCCTGTAATTTCCACTGAAATTATAATAATTAGCTCCATTTATACGATACTAACAAACAAATAAAATGTTTCGAACACATCACTCCGGGCTCAGGCGTCGGTCTCTTTGCTCCGTTTTCTGATTGTCCAATTTACGCACACGGTCGTACTGAGTGAGTATTCTGAGATTGATGTGTTCTACTTTCGAGTGAATCTACTAATATTACAATGTCAATTGACTGCGACGAACTATTTAGTGTGGACAAATTGAGACGTGCTAACGATCTAGGTTATTTCCTTGGAAGACAAGAACATAATAAAGAGTTGGATAGTAACAGGAACCAGTGACACATGTCGGTACAAAGCTGCGTCACAGCGGGTGCAATTAAGCGACGATACATCCACTGCACCGGCGTTGCACCATTGCTGATAGCATGGCAATGTTTCTAATGGAAGTGGCTTTGTAATTTTCTAGGGCTTCTGTTTCACATTTTTTACATTTTAGTAATTGAACGTAGGGAATTAATTGTTGAGAAAATTACCGACGTCGAAGCCCCGCGGGTCTAAGCCACAAAGACGCGTCGCAGCCGCGGCCTTGTGCAGTCGACTAATAAAAACGAACAATTATTATGACTACGGTTTTTATTTTATACCAATTAGACTGTAATTTTCACTATATTTCTTATTCACTAACGCCACGATTGCTTTCCGCAACTAATTATCAATTTTATTTGCAAGAAAGCCCCTCTTGGCTGAGATACTCTCATATCGATAAGCAATTGTTACGTCGCATGGACGTTAAATTGGATCAATCCTTTGTAACAATAGCTACAATTAGATAAGTAATAAAATAAAATACTGTAATTTGCCATCACGAACGGAACGGTCGAGCAGAACAATCGCGGCACGGCGTTGTGTAGATAGCTGGCGATTACAAGCCGCTGAGTGTTCAATCGTCACGTACTTACTCCGCGGTCCGAGAACAAAGCGAAGGTATTAAACCATTGAACAGATACAAAAAGTCCCATAATTCAATTTGCATCCTGCTAGATTAATATAATCATAGTCGGTAAGAACTGTGAGTACGGCTACGCGCTTCGGGCGACGAGCCATGAGAACCGCTTTCGCCGCTCTTCAACACTTCTACGAATCGATTAAACCCCATATTTATGATCGTGGCATAACATGACCGATTCGAGTTAGAGAATAACTACTTTTTGAAACAAACTCAACACGAATATCAATGGCGGTTACAAAAACTACACGTTGTCGGTTGTATATCGGATATGAAGTGTGTCGACAGAGCTGAAGCGTCCGCGAGGTGACTCGCGCATTATTATGATAATGCGGGCGGAGTCGATGGTATCGCGCTCCGCTATCCGCTCTCATAACACAATTGAATTAGCATAGCGGCGTCGGCCGCGGCGGGCGGTCCGAGCCACGCGACCGCTACAGTCAGTACCTACGAATCTAATTACATTTTGAGACTCTTATCTACAAATTG
Organism: Megathymus violae; assembly: GCA_003671415.1. Classification (NCBI taxonomy): domain Eukaryota; kingdom Metazoa; phylum Arthropoda; class Insecta; order Lepidoptera; family Hesperiidae; genus Megathymus; species Megathymus violae. Next base: position 8,004,822 of record PDGT01000001.1, read on the forward strand.
AAATAAAAACCACATCTAAAATGACCAGTTTCTGAATGGAATATGGCAGAAATATCTAGCAGAAATATCATGAACGTGAAAAGGAAAGTGCACGGTTACGAGGCAAAATATCGTCTTTGAAGAAACCGAAGATCCACTTAATAATTTATATCTACAGTCAATGAATCCTCAAACCACACATGTACGTAAAACACTGCTAAATGTTTCCACACCACACCGTGTTGCGGCTTGTAGGTGCGTGTATGAATGAGAAGCAGAGAATACGTTGAATAGAGTGACCGCAACAACCACAATGTACCGGTTGACAGCTGCGTGCTACGAATGTACCGACATGGTAACGCCATCCTGCGAGGTTCTAAACCGGCTTAGAAAATATTGTAGCGCATACGACGAAAGAAGATCGGTCGTATATTTATTTCTAACTAGTTAAACCATTCCGGTTTTGCACTAGTAGATGTCTCGTCGCAACCTATCTCAAAGTTTCTTTTTCTTAAAAATAAATAGAATATTCTATAGTGCATCGTTAATCGTTGTGAAGAGTAAAAATATACTAACTTTTAATTCTACGCTTTGATGATTTAAAATTTCTAGATATTTCAATTATTTTCTTTCATTATTATATCATTTCAGTTATAGTTAGATAAGATTATTTTAATGTTTCTTCAAAATATGTGATTCATGTAAGCCGTATATTTTTTTTTCTAATCTAATGATCACTACAATACGTATAGGATATACTCGTAACCGAGCAAATTCCTTTGAGCGATTTCCTGACAAGACCAGAATTGACACCCTCGGTTACTGAGATAGCCGGGAATTGATCACAAAGTGACACTTTCATGAGCAACGGAGTGAAGTCCCCTCAAGATCAACAATATGGACATTAGTGCGGCAATCATTGGCAGGCGCGATTTAAAGCCCTTGAGTGCGGTGGAGAGTATTCATGGAGATCGTTGCGTTCTGAGGACGTGAAATATTGCCCTCCGAGGGGACTAATGGCGCCGCACAACCCTCTGCTAATGGTGGCAACCGGGAAAACCGGCAAGTCAAAATATTTTCTAAATATTTGTTATAGACACTTCACTTGGAACATTGTTTATATTCACCATAACAAAATAACTTTAAAAGATTTTGTATAGGTTTGAGCATAGGTTTACCGCACGGGGACCTACAAATCAAAGTTCAGTAAAGGAAATTGTCGTGATAAAGCCTGTATACTGATTTCTCCCATTTTTACAGATATAAAATTTAAACTATATTAACCCAATAATAAAATATTATGTTGATAATATTGTGAAATTATTATTTTACATCACACTACTTACATCATACCATTATTATGGAAATAATATTTTTTTACCAGATATAAAATAACAAATATAATATCCCAGTAACATAATATTATCAACAATATTTTTTTTTATTTTTACTTTGTTGTTGGTATCATATAAGTTTTAAGACGAGAATTATATAAATTCTGTAGAAAGAGGTAATTACGTTTATAACTTACTGGAGCCTGTTCGGATTTAACAATTAATTATTACACACATACCCCTGATGCCTATGTCTATCCGCAATAATGTACCTTCAAATGGTAAAAGAACTTATAATATACATATATATATATATATATATATATATATATATACGATGTCACATTACGCTTTTTGCTTACCCGGAACAAACTTAGTCTTTTCTGTAATGCTCAAATATATAATTGTCGTTGTAGTTTTTGATTCAAACGTACTAAATTGTAACAATAACTTGGAATACTACCCCCAATCCCGTGCTAGCAGAACAAGGTGTCGTAAGAGGCGACATAAGCCAGCCTGCTTGGTGGTAGGGCTGCGCGTATGGATTATATTATCAGTATTATTATTAAGTCATTAATATTATTACTGGTATTATTATCTTTCCGTGAAGCCTGTCTGGCTAGCTACCACCCTCCTGCTTGAGTCAGCCACTAAACGACTCGTCGTGTTCCGGCTGGGAGCTTGAAAGCCAGTACCTTCTTTCTAATCTTCTTCTCATTTCATAGCCGACAACGCATTAGTGATACCGTTGGTCTTGCTGATGTCCACGGGCGACGGTGACCACTTACCATCAGGTGGCTCGTCTGCTCGTTTGTCGGCTATTAACATTAAAAAACAAGTATGAATAAGATGTATACTTTACTAAATCTTCACTTCGCCTTGGATCACATTAATTTATTAAATATTAAGTTCTAACCTAAAATTTAAATTCATAGGTTTCCAAATACTGAAATCTGGCTCAAAATACCTTTAGTAATTTTTACGTAACGCCCGAACATACAGTATACGCAAGATGTCTTACGTCATTTTTATGTCAAAAATAAACTCACGCAACAGAACACAAATGAGAGATAATATCCACAGTTCGAGAAATACATCCGGGTGTTTCTCAACGACAAATTGCAAACGGAAAATTTACAGTTAAAAGCCGGATGCTTCATTTAATAGTTGCAATTTCCGATAGTTCTTGTAATGGCCGTAATGGACATGAGCATTGGTTTTACGGTTTGTTAATGCATAGCGGATTTATAGGCTGTCCTTCCACCGATGGTGCTATTATACATATATGGTCGTATTGCGTGATGGCATAAATGCTTCTGTTCGTTATACTGCCGTAAATTTGCATAAAATGACAGTAACAAATCTAATAAACATGGTAAAGAAATTACTGGCATAGATAATTTATTGGGTACTATAAATATGAAAAAAATAACATATAATTTTTAAATATGTAGTCACAATTCACATAGATAGCATCGTGAAGTGTACAAAAAGATCACAACTCATCATTCCTATTTTGTAAATCTGTATCTATTCTGTAATAAGGCCCGTTAAGTACCGTGACACTTATTTTCCCAATTGTAAAGTTTAAATTTATTTTTAACAGTATAACAATAATATAGAGTGTATTTTAGGATTAATATAATAATAATGTTCCTAAACCAATTATCATATCTATGCCATTTTACTAGAATTAAATTTTTTTTGCGAAATTTTTAAGTAACAGTCTATCAAATGGGCAACTTTTCAAAGGTTATCCATCCCGTTGACGTGATAAGTAGTTAGCAAATGAATGGGCTATCAAGCTATCGGTGACGCACAGCGGGTGGCGCGGACTAAGGGTCCGGGTTCGAACTGCCTATTGTGAGGCAGGCACTAAATTTATTAATTGTTTCCGAACTGCCATTCACACTGATACTATGCAACAACTGAATACTGTGTAAAAAATATTACGAACTCTAATTTGAATCAAATTTTATTTATGGATTACTAACAATTACAAAAAGTTAGATATAACATTAAAAACTTAGAAATAATAATTACAAATAAAGATTTATTTCAAGATAAATTGTTATCTTGACGCACATTAAATATACCTATTAAATTATGATACTACTATAGTAATTTTCTGAAATCGGTAAGAATAACAAATATTCTTCTAGAATAACCATTCTGCCAACAACTGGGTACTAGGCAGCAAGCTTAATTAGTGGTGGCGGATCTTTGAAAATAACTTTCTCCGTTGTCGGGCCGATATTGACAGGAGCGCGATGACGGACCTGACGGCCGGCGCCTCTGCTCTCGTGACTTGCACCTAGCGTTCATTACGGCTCTAACAAGCCGGGTTAATGCAATGAGTTGCAAAAAGTCTTCACCTTTATCCCCAGCTATTGCCATCCATTATAGACCTTCAGTGCTCTCATATAGAAGTTACGTTGCCTTAACAACGTTTAATTACTTCACCGACAAAATCCATAGTCTACTCCTAGCCACTCTGACCTCTCTATCCAGTCTTCAAGACATATATTGCTGTATCAATGTCTGACACAGCGTATTCACATATTCCAGAAGCCGAACGCAGCCATTTTGATGACATTAATGACTTCCAAATCCGACTGATACGTTTGACTGGTTGTAGACTGGTCTCTATTATAAGAAGGCGGTATTCTCAAAGAGGAATACAAAAAATATTCAAGTGCAATAATTTGCAGTGTGAATGATTTTTATATTACCAGTTATTTAAGGATTCTTGATTGCTTCGTTGCTTCCATTATGCGAATTAATTTGTCGATTTACACATAAACCAAATACGAACATCAAAATAATTTGTGTTTTCCGAAATTTGCGCTATGCAATAAATCAACACTAAGTGCGAAGTAATGAGGATAGTAAGGGAAATTAATAACCGGCAGCAGAAAAATAAAAATCATCGAGTAAAATTGTAGTTCTTACTTTTCAAGGACATAATTAATTTAGCTCTGGCAACACTCGCACAGTCCTGTCGTGATGTGAAATTGACCGGCGCGAACTGTATATTGTGTGTATAAAGTACAGGGTCGATTGACGCAATGTGCAATTAGGTAGCTCTGTTACTGAGTAATTTACAAGAGGTAGCTGTTCCATGTGAAAGTACGACATCGTTATTAATATTTTGTATAGGTTACTTAACCAAACCACTTTTTTAAACGTTCCATACAATATCTAAGCCTACGCTATTCGCCCGTTCATCAGTTCTAATGCCGTGTATAGGTAGTAGTATAAAATTCGTCTATATATTTACGTCATTGAATTCATCCTAAACGGTAGGGCCGATAATGATTTTTTGTGTATCTTAAAATGGGTCCTTGATGGTTAAAATTCACAATTGGACAAAAAAAAATGTCATTTAGCGTATAGTTTATCGCAAATTAAAATATAGATAAACCTTTTCTGAACCGAATGACGTCTGCGGGGTTCGCTGGTATGATTAATATTAAAATATTTTTGACTTGACAGAATGGACATAGCAACCCTTTGTTCACAGAACTTTATAAATATACCTGACATCAAACATAGACAACTTTCAATGTAGTTTATTATAGATGCATTTTTGTAACGGTTCTGGGTAAATATTGCAAACGGCTGTATTAAAAGGCCATTTGCGGTTGTGGCGGGAAACGAACAGCGAGGCCTGTGGTCGAACCGTTTCGACCGTTTTAACACTGTACCGTGTGTTTAATCAACCACAGATGAGCTTAGGGTAGACTTTTATAAATCCCTAAATAGAGCATTAACTATTTTTGTGCTCATAATCTTGCATATAAACGAAGTTTCGATTAGAAGAGTCAGTGGACAAGTCCTTCGTTACTTTTAACTAGCGAATAAATGTAACTTTATTCGTTTTAAGTTAACTTATAATAATATTTTATAAACAAAAATATTTATAGTGAAGTAAATTGTAAGATTTTGACAATATTATTTTGCAGATTCAAGATTATGATTTTAAGAAAAAGAGAATATAAATAAAATGACGGTCGTAACAATGTTAATGGGGTGTGGTGCCTTTATGGTCCACTTATTGAAGAACAACAACCACCAGCAAAATTTTATAAGGAATTGTTCGGGCGAGCAACACTTTCAAATGAGGTGTAATATTTTAGCCCTTATGAGTTATTATTATATATTTGTGTCTAACAGGCAGATAAATCTTCGATATCGTAAATCAAAAATAATACGTTTTCAGACAAATTCTAAATTTAAAACGATATATTTACATAATAACAACTCACCAATTACAACGGTGGATTCGATTATCCGGCGCAATATAACGAGTGAGCTAAACTCGAATCAGTGCATTAAACAATTAGACGGGGAAGTGATAAATCTAAAAGACGTGTATCGGGACAGATTTGCACTTCATTAGTAACTTTTTTTACGTCTCGACTGCTGTCACGGGACGCTTGCATTGTTTAATTTGTCGCGCGGCAGACGTCGCGTTAAGTGATACAGACGTAAATAACTTAGCACAGTTTTAATTAACTTGAGGCAACTATTATAATAACAAGACTTGTGTTGTGAACTATTATCTATTCTTAACAATATACGAGACAGTATAATATAATATAAATTATTTTTTTACCCGTCGTTTAAATACTATGACCGCCTTGCGTTTTCGCTATGGAGAAGAAGCGGCGCACGAAACCCATAACCGACAACTCAACAAAATTCTTTTGTTAGTGAATTGGTGAACTAATAAGCTGACCCCCCCAGCTTCCATTTTTCGGTAACGCGTTGGTGACCTCTTACCATTAGGTGGCTCATCACGTCGGTTGTCGACTTTTGATATAAAAAATACTCTGCGTTGTCCGCCATAGGTATGCCTTCAGATAATAACATAATGTATAGGTATGTATATTTTATTGCAGGTATTTATTAGTAAACGTCGCAATGACTAATTACCATTTCAATAACATATACACAAATAAATATAAATGAATATAATTATTATTTTTAACATATGGTTTTCGAACGAAATGAATGATGACGACAATTTATTTTTTGGATCATTAAAAACCTATTCATATTTTTAAACTGATAAAGGCGATACACTCGCTGATAAATTTGTTACAACAGCTTTAATGTCATGTTTCCAAACTAACATGTTAACTAAAAATATATTTTTTAATGTTTTAGCGTTTAGTATTTTTGCTACATTTATACACACGAAGTGAAAATGACAACTGTCCAATTCAATTCTAAAATTGAATCAGGATTCAGGCGAAGAGTGTTTAATGGTTGGTCGGAATGTCGTTGTGCGCAGTAAATATCATTTCACGACAGCTTCATTTAAATACCTTTTGTCAATGAACGGGTTAAACATGACGGGGCGAGGCGATAAAAAAGACTTATGGAGGGTGTCGCTACCGGTACGCGGCGGAGTTTATTTTTTCATAATTGCTTCATGCAACAAATATTTTAATTAGAACATTTTCAGTGAAGTGTGACGTTGTGAGTACGTGTCGTCGTCGAGTTTGTTAGTAAAGTATTGACATAACCGTGAGATGCACTGAAATGTAATTTTTCTAGTGAGCTCGGTTTTCATGAAGATGATTTTTTTTAATGTTAATAGCTGACAAACGAGCAGACGAGCCACATGATGGTAAGTGGTCACCGTCGCTCATGGACATCAGCAAAACCAATGGTATCAGTGATGCGTTGTCGGCCAGGAAATTAGAAGAAGGTAAAAAAGAAAGAACTGGCTCTCAAGCCCCCAGCGGGAACACGACGAGTCGTTTGGCGGCTGACTCAAGCAGGAGGGTGGTAGCTAACCAGGCAGACTTTAGGGAAAGATAATAATGCCAGTAATAATATTAATGACTTAATAATAATACTGATAATGTAATCTTTACGCGAAGCCCTACCACCAAGCAGGCCGACTTCTGTCGCCTCTAACGACACCCTGTATTGTCAGCATGGGATTGGGGTGAGTATTCTAGGCCGCCCCAATACGTAGGTAGTTTAAACATTGTGTTTTGTTTATGCGCCTTATTTACGTTTAACCCTAATTTCTTACCAACCTTAGATACTGTGTCAACATTTTACTAAAAAAATTGTTTTAAATCTTATATTATTGTTCTTGAAAATGTATTTGTGTAACGACAACATACTTTATAAGCAACATTGTGTAACCAGACTGCAAAGTTACATCACTCGTGAATTTTGTGTAATTCGAGACTGGTTATAATCGTGCTATTCTCAAACATTTAAAAACAAAAAACAAAACTTTCGTAATTTAAGTTTTGTAAAATTTCGTATGTATTTAGAAAATACAAATAAAATGAAAAGAATATAATTTTGCAAAAACAAATAATATGGACATAGCTACTTTCGTATTTTGGTTTTAGAGTCCCTACTAGCTTTTTACCATTTAAAACCCTTTGGTTTTCCTTTGATATTATATGCTTAATTGGATTAATATCAGTCTATGATTAAGACATTTTTAGATTATCTAAGTATGTTTAGTATAGTGACATAACTGCATAATGCCATTAGATTAAATCAAGTATATTATGACACATGAGATTTCAGTATGTACCTACTTTCAACATCTTTAATTCACATTGGTAGACGCTGTAGTAATTGCAATAAACACGTATAAAATCGTGCACAAACCATTACAAATATTTTCATCTCAAACTGCACTCGAGATTATAATCCGTCGAGTAAACCGTAACAAAGAGTATTTCGCTATCAAAGGTGACAGATCTCAAAAGAGCAGTGCAAAAAACGGGTGTTAAGGTAATGGCACTCGGAGTCACGAGTAACCCTGTTATCCTGTGGCGACATCAGATTTGCCGCTTTCGCCATGCCACTCAGCCGATGACAAAGCTCCGAGCGCCTTAATCCCCACAACAGCCATTTAGGGCCATTACAAATAAAAGTTTGTCGGTCGTCGATTCGGCTCAATGCCACAATGGCCATTGACGGGACTTCACGCAGCGCCCGTGAATGGGCGAGCGCCAAAAAAATCTATTAGACACGCATAATGGATCCGATGTATAGATCGAAGTGCGGACGCGCTGCGAGCTGCTGAGGTACCGATGTGAGAAATAACTGTATGTTGATGTAATTTGGAACTATTATAAGGTCGGAGAGACCGTCGGAGATAATACGCGCACTGATTGATGGAATCGGCGAGAATGGCCGCGGGAGAAAGCTTGTTGGATTAATTGTACGCGGCTGACGTGAGCAAGGAGAATTTTGGATCAAAATCATTATCGAATAACAGGTTTTATTACGCAATAGGCTTATAGTGTCCAAAGTTCATTGTATAACTTGAGTGTCGTAAATACATTAGTGGCCTAAAGCAGAAAACGGGATTCATTTCATAATTGATGAGGTATGAAACATAATTCACAACACTACTTACTAGGTCGAATTTGGTTAACTTAACTAAGCTTCGGTAGTTTCTAAGTTACCCGGACACTTCTAACAGAGAATTGTTATCTAACGATGATACCCAATGCTTAGCATGTGCTACGAAGCACGAATCACTCTTGCAATTTTCGCCACTAGCGCTCCCCATTCAACTCCAGCTCATCCGCGGTTTTAAAACATTCACATTGTATATAAGTACATAATATAAAATAATTAATCGCATATGAAACCAGAAAATCGATTCAAATAACATTCTGTTGTAAGATATATCTACCCATTGTTCGATAATAAAATAAATTTATCAAATAAGGTCATGTAAGTGATATAAAAAGATCGCTTTCGAAATAGAACAATGCCTTATTGTTCTCTACTTCATCGGTTCATAAATTCAATAAGGCTCCGATCGAACGGCGCGCGGCACGATACAACAGCGATACGATTTGTTCCCAGCGTGTTTCCTGATTTTGTCACCGATGACAAATACAATAAATACTGTGTAAAGGATGATGGATAGGGAAGGAAACAATGCAGTGGTATCAAACAAATTTACACTTTTGGATTGGAAGAAATTCGATTACTCAATCGAGTTTTTTACTCTTTTGATTTTTACGGTGTTACTTTTCTACAGTAACAGCTGGCAAACAAACAGACAAGGTACCTACGTGATTATTAATGGTTACGGTTACTATCGCCGATACACACTTGCAATATCAACGTATGGCTGGCTGTTTGTTTCTTGGTTGTCCAGCGCTGCATTCGACACGTGTTAAAAGACATTTGACGGTTAATTCAAAGAAGGGCAACTATTAAGATTTAGATTAAAAATCCTATCAACTACTGTTGTGATTTCATTGGAATGTAAAGAGCACAAATATCTCTAAAATAAGGGACCGAACGCATTAGTTTCGCTCATTTCTAATCACAGCAATGTCAAATCTATTCACACCATGAATAGGAGATGATGAGGGGAAATCAAATATAGGAGAAGCACCTTTTTTATATTAAAAGCCGATAAACGAGCAGATGAGCCACGTGATGGTAAGTGGTCACCGTCGCCCATGTATATCAACAAGACCAAAGGTATCACTGATGCGTAGTCGGCTAGGAAATGAGAATGTTAGAAAGAATGTACTGGCTCTCAAGCCATGATAGTTATTGAGTATTGTGATAAAAACATCCTAAATAGATATTTAGTAATGTTAGCGATGTGTGATTTTGAGACGGACACGCGAGCGCGCCGCCGCGGTCCGTAGACTGACCCGTGCTGATCTCGGGTCACGAGTGTTACGCGATTCTTCACTATGGATCTATCTTATTAATAAAACAGGGCTATAAAGAAAGCCGATTCTATGGTATTTAGCTTTGTTCTTGGTTTGCTACATCTATTAACTAGAGGGCTACCTTAAAAAAAGGTTAACTGTGAGTTTTGGAAGTAAATCAATTACATATGTAGTTTATTATTGACTGTTTAAATCTGTGTTGACACGTGTATAAAGCAAAACATTACAAAAAAAATCACAATAGTGAACAACAGGCTGCTCTTGTTGTTGTTGTTAACAATTTAAATAATAATAATGATCATTTTGTTACTGGTAATTGTTTTAGCATAGGTTTTGCAACGAAAGAACTTTTCTATAAAGCTTGTTATCTATTTTATGCAACTGTATTTTTATACAGCTTATATTAAATTATATATTATTACAATTTATGTTTAATAAAAGTATTTCGAGATTTATTATTATATTTTCGAGAATTCGATTGCTAGTTACATGGGTTGTTTCTTTAAGTTCAATTTTCCTTTATGTATAAACAAATAAATGTTATGTAGTATATCGATGCATAAATTTTAGAACTTTGAATCTGAAGTAAAGAGATGGAATGCTTTGAGTCCCGAACCGATATCAGTATCATCGATTACAGGAAAAGCATTTGTGATACTTATGAATAGATAAATTAACTCAATAACTCAATGAATAGATAAATTTATTTCTAGAAATTATTGTTGCAAAGCGATAACATTGTAAGTAACAATGCAATGTATATTATTATTGTAAATGTATATTATGTATTATTCCCAAAATAAGCCAACTTTTATAACAAACTACCCGAATATTTCACTAATTTGAATTTAGAAACTGCAAACACTGACAAATTAAACAAGAAGATTATTAAAATAATTTCTAAATATGGAAAACTTACAATAGTCTTATTGGGCGCCGGGAACGGCGCGTACATATCGGTGATCATCGTCCCACGTGAACACTAAACTCACAACACGAACTACAACAACAGTTCATTTGTTATATAAAGCATTGGCAATTTTATATTTTTTATTAACATTTATTACGAACGAATCAGTTCGTTGATCGACGCGCAAACGCATGAGCGATGTTGACGTAGAGTCGTCGCGTCACTTCGGCTCAATGCGAGCTCAGCGCGGGTGCAGCGTGTGGGGGGCGGCGGTGGGCGGAGCGTACCAATCCCAGCCTCTTATGAGCCCCGCCCACGCGAAGCCCCGCCCCCAAGGTCGTGCTGGACGTGTATCGATCGCACGCGCGCACCGACTCAGCGACTCCATTTTATTTCGAACCGATTTGCATAACTTTGTTTCCGAATGTCGCTCGGTTTACAAGTTGTAGCGATGTCACAAAGTTTTACGGTTTCTTATTGAATGTTAAAGAATGACATATACATTCTAAGTCTCTTTTTCAATACATTTATGGATCACAATACGTTGATGTCAACCGACTACTTCGATAAATGTAGTGAGAATAGGCGAAACTGTATGTATGTTGGTAATACGAGTAAGTACTCACCCCCCTCGCTTTCCTGTATAAAATCTACGCACTAAAACTTTAATAAACAGGACCTACATTGGTTTACGATGGGTTTTTTAGTTATGTCAATTAGAAACATATTAATTTATTACAGTAGCTGCAGCCAGGAAGTAACTATATTAAGGTAGGTAACTTAACAAAAGTTGGCAACAATAATGATATCATATTTGATTTTTTATCCCGCGAAAACAGATTCATTTCCCAAAATGAACATACCTCATAGCCTAGTTTATGAGAAATTAATAAAATAAAGTTACAGTTATGCCAAGTATCATCCAGAATTTTTTTTGGTTTTAAAGTTAAACGTGTTCAGACAGACATACAGACAAATTTTCCAAAAAACATTTTGCATTTTCATTTCCACTACTAGTTAGGGATAGGTATTAAAAAAACTATCTATACGTAGGTATACCAGTTTTAAATTTTCTATTTAAATATTCGACTCTGGTACAGTTTCGTTCGGTATTAATACAGCTTTATATTTTTAGCTTAAATGGGTGTGTTTTAAGCTGTCTCAAGGAATAAAATATTTAATAAGCTTAATAATTCTCTGTAATATTTTTCCCGTTTCTTTCTTTATCAGGATTCCTTATAGGAAAGCTATTGATGTTAGGTCGCTATTTTGGGACCCCGAACGTCTCCAACAAAATTTTCTACCATTAAGGAAGATAAATAAATAAATAAATGGGCAATGTACCAATTGTTTTCTTGTCACTGTCATCAGGTATTCTTACTGTAATCGTATTTAGGTAGTATTGTAGTAATGTTAGTACTAATCGTAATTGTTCACTACAAAACTTACTTTTTAATTACTTGTAACGAGATGTGGGATACATATAAGTATGAAATATACCTATTAATCGGTAACACGAAATCCCCAAAAATACAACAAAATTGTTATCTCCATTTTAAATTGTCGACCCCATAGCCCAGTTGCTAGTGACCCTGTCTGCCGAGCGAGGGGTCCCGAGTTCCAGTCCCGGCCTGAGAAAACATTTGTGACGAATAAACTTTTGTTCTCGGATCATGGGTGTATGTAATGTCATATTTGTGAATGTCCATGCCACCCGCAACACAGGGAATCCTAGCGTGGGGGTGTGAGTGTGTAGACGTCTATTATTGTTTAATATATATAAATATAATATCATCAATCATTATTACAACCCATGATGGTTCCGCTGCTCAGCTCGGGAGTCCTCTCACAATGAGTGGGGTTAAGGCCATAGTCCACCACGCTGGCCAAGTGCGGATCGGCACACATCACATACCTTTGAGAACATAATGGAGAACTCTCAGGTGTACAGGTCTCCACGACGTTTTCTTTCACCGAACCAAGTGATAATTAATTTAATAATAATACTCACATAATTTTGAAAAAATTTAGATGTATGTATGTATCCTATGTTCAAACCACTAGGCTACTGGTTTCGTCGGACCAACAAGTACATAACATACCCCCAAAGACAGATAAGATATATCAAAAACATCTGTCGGTGGTACATCCACAACCCCTCAGGTACCCGAATCGGACGAGCTCCCAACAAGGTGTTAAAGATAATGAAATATAATGCACCAATAGAAAAAACCTAATGAACACAACCAAATAATTCGTAATGGGATATAAAAACACCATAAAGGTATAAAACTCCGTCTTAAAAAAGCCATGGCGCCCTTCCGCACCCCGCGTTCCTCTACCAATAAAATTTTCTAAGAGAAATGTCGTCGCTTTAAGAATAGCTTAAGCGGCTAATAGCTTTATGGCACGCATAACACGAAGAGATTTCGACTCAGCACGGGACTATCGCCTGTATACTAACGCAATAAGGTACACAACAACATGCGGAAGTGAACGGAAATGACAGTCGCGAGGCATTAGAGCGACATTAGATAGGGGTGATTCGTAAGTAAAATTATGTGACTGGGTGCCAAAAGGTCCTAAGTACAAAATTTGATTTTACTGTCTCATTATTGAAATCGAATTAAATTTATTTGTATCAACGTAAAGGACTTATTAATATCTAGTCAAATAAATTTATTTACGTTAATTTTGATTGGGTGGTAGAATTTATTGGTAAGCACTTATGAGGTACGGGAATATTGTAATGCGTTTTAATTTAAATTTACCTTTATATTTCATACCTTTACATTTCATTTCATGTAAGGTTTACTTTATATTCACGCAGAGTAAAGTCAAACGAAGTGTCAATGATAAGGTCAGTAGGTATTGCATATTCGTTACTATGTACCCATTTTCACAATGTGCCTAATGCACAAAATAAAATAAAAAATCCGCGCTTGCATATGTGCGAATTTGTGCATCTACTTTTATTTATCAAAGTAAGAACATCATAGGTGTCTATAAAATTATGCTCTAAAATTATAAAATTTGGGTAGTTGCGTCGATTTGCTTCAATTCTTTTTCAGTTAAGTCTAACTTCTTCCCAAAGAGTGCAAGTTAGAATAGGACTAGCAGCAGGACATACTTAAATATTTATTTTAAAAGTTATGCACACTACACTTGTATTAATTAGTTTGATTATAAAACAAGGTTAGTATAAAAGTATATAAATTTATGTAGGTATACTGTTTCTACTTCTTGAACAATAAACAATGATGTTTTTCCAATACCGTGAGATCTTATCTACGCCGATATGACGCACATGGAATATTGCCACATCGCAAAAAAAAAAATTTACATAAAGTCATACATTTGTTTTTATAGTTGAAATTGAATGTAAAATACCAATTTTTTATATTGTTTATAAAATTTTACGAACATGGGAATGGATAGAATAATAATAATAATAATTAGAATGTGTTTGAATAAAATTTACATAAAACGCCTACGATTATTTTTTCGGTTGATGGAAACAAGTGCCTAAAGTCCTTTAGCACGTCATACAAATTAGGAATTTACAGTTACAAAAAATTTGACGAGTTTCAATAAAAAAACCTATTTTATTGCTACAATGTTAAAAGAAGGTACTTTAGCAAATAAAGTTCTCGATTGCTGATGTTTTGATAATAAACTAACTCAATTCTTATTTCTGTGAGTTGTGACACTTTACTTACGATGTGCGATGTACCAAAATTCTTTAGTTCCTTTACCTTCAAGCCGCGGAACCGTAGCTAGGTGAGTCCGAAAGGGGCAGGGGTTATGGGCGTGTCGGGGATAACGAAATGAAAGCTCGGGGCTCATGTCGACCGTGCGAACTCCGCTTAACGCAATAAACATTTTAATTTGAACACGAAACTCACGCTGAGATGTGAAATTACAGCGAGGGTGGCGCGCAAAGAATCGAATTACGAGAATATTTTTCATACACGAACCAGATACCTATTACATAGTAAAGCATTGATTTCATGCAAGCGCAAATCAAAATTACATAAGTATCTGGAGAGTCTTAACATTTAAAATTACATTAATACATAGTGTATGGAACTTCAACCACTATAGGTATGATAAAATTATAACTGATCGCCTTCTGTATCTGGAGGACATATGAGCAAAACTATTATTAGGGGCCTTTATTAACGGAATAGAGGCCAAAACAACGGTTATTAGAATTTGTTTTAGTTTTCAGTAATGTATTGTAGTAAGTATCACTTAATATTACAACTTCGTTTCATTTCAGTCCGCCCGTACCTAAATAAAAAAGTTATAAATTAATTATCTGTATCTATAAATGACAGAGCGAGGAAAACCCAGTCCTAATACAATGCAAGTTCCATTGCTAAGCTTAACACGTACTTTTTCTGAAGCGAAGCGGGAGTGGTTTGCTATTTTAACAATAAATATAAAATATTGTACTTAAGTCAAAATTTATTCGTGATGTGAAATTACGACAAGAAGGCGGTGTACGTAAAAGAAATCGAATTACGTGAATATATCATCTGATAGTACTTTCCAATGATGATATATTGTCAGCCGAGATTCGGATATTCGAAATCGCGAATCGAATGATGCATTTCGTTTGGTAATGCGCAAAACCGTTAATGACATGCAAGACACCGAGTAGTCATGGAGTTTTAAGAATCAAAAAAAAAAAAGAATAGGTAAACAATCTCTTTGAGAAAGTTAATTGTATATGATACCGGGTATAGGTACAATCGGTATATTTAAACAGCCGTATTTAAACTTTTTATTTGGCATTATGTATTTGAATCACAAAATTTAATGTTTACTGACGTTTAATGGTGTGAGTGATTTATTAAATGTATATGACATTGTAATATGTTCTTACCAAATTGTCAACTTAAACTCGGATTTGTAGTACTGCGTAAGACTTAGCAGCTAAATATACTGGACAAACAAACAAATTTAAAAATAACATCTAGCCTTTTATTATGAAAATTTATTGAAAAGAAAATTACCTACATAATATGTAAGAATACATATCAGAAAAATTCGTTCCTTTCCAGAAACATTATAATTTTTTCAGAAACATTATCATAGTTTGGGGTCCTCAGTTTATCACTTACTCGCAACGCATTGAAAGCATACAGCGTTCATTTACTAGACATCTTGCGTTCCATTCTTCCGGCATTTCCCACCGTAACACCTATAATGTTCCTCTCAAACACTTTGCAATGATGTCACTTTATAACCGTCGTGTATAACTGAATATAAAATTTAAAAAAAAAAAAAAAATTCTGGACCGCAGATTGTAATCACCTACTTCAGTGCATTAATCTGAACGTCCCATGCAACTATCCACGCCGTCCTATTACTAAGATCTTTTACATCCCTGCCAGTAAAACAAACCTCTTAAAAAATTCGCCTCTATCAAAAATTTTTGCCGAATACAATCGGGTATATGTATCTGTTGACATTGACATTTTTCCATTTTTCATGACCCATGCTTAAGTTTGCGTAAGTTTCCTATAATTTTGTAAAATTAGTTCACTATTATTATTAATCTGCTTACTATTTTTGTGTTTTTTTTTGTTTCTTAAATTAATTAATTAATTACAATAACATGTCTTCGATTATAAGAGAATATTGTACACGTCTTTTATTGGCCTACAAACCAGGCATTAGTTTTAAGTTAGATTGTATATAAATGTGTTGTGTGTTATGCTGTTGATGTGTCATAATAAATAAATAAATCATTATTTGAATACTAATTCAATGATATTTTTTCAAACTTTCGTATTCTTTCTTTAAAGACTTTCAAACGATTTCACTAACTATCCTTACGTTAAATTACTTGACAAAGTCATTAAAATGGCAAAATGAAAAGTTTTATTGCTTGTAAGTATAATGACATAATTATCTTCAGTAATATAACTGCGGCAGTTACATAGTACGTTATCAATACGTACAACCATGTAGGTACAATTAAACCGCTTAGTTTATTGCAGAGGGTTGGTGTGGAGTTTGACCGGCGTCTGTGCCGGCCGGAAATAAAGGAAGTTGATGTCGCCGGCGTATCTGTTTCATATCGAAGTACCAACGTATTCTGGTACATATTTCGTTATGTTATTGGAACGTTTAAATAACCGCTATCGTGGACTATTTGCCATTCATTTCCAGATTAACGAGATATTTCATGCAGTGCGCCAACATTTACCTATTACTGGTCTATTATTACAGATGTGCTTTCTTAGACGCGATGCCAGATCACAAGCGCCATTTTGGGGAGAGCGTTGAGGGTAAACGCATAGCAAAATACTCGCCATCTTCAATAAAATTATTGATTTTATTAGGTACAATATTATTGTAACGTGTGATAACTAATGAACGAATAATCGCGCGCGCGTGTACCTAAACTGCACTTTCACATCCACGAAAGAATAATAAGGACACAACTTCTTAATAAATTTAATTTAAAATAATTATTTCTGGGATCATCTGGTATCGTAGATTCAATCATTATTTTGTTGAAAAGAAATGGAATAATTTGGATTAATCGGAATTAAGTAGTGGAAGTTGAGCTATCAAAGCAGTTGATTCATCAAATATACTAATAGCCTTGTAGATATGACAAAATATTTAGACTGTCTGTCTAAAATATTTTCTGTCATTTTTTCTTCAATATTGGATGGGTGAATCTTTTTATATGTAAATACATCCAAGGCGGTAATGAGAAGATGTAAAAATACGCACATTAAAAATGTCTAGGGATTAATTTGGTTTTTGAGTGAAGCCAACTGAGGAAGCCTATGTCCAGCAGTTGACTTTAAATGACCGATAAATAGAAAGATAATACCGGCCTCCGGGTTAATAATAATCCGGGCCTCAAGATCTTTTACTGCAGGATTAATGGTACAGACCGGGATGGGACTACCACCAGGCCCGTCATCTATGACTTTGAGCAGAATAAAAATAAATATAGATTAAATACTTTATAAAAAAAACTAGACCATAGACAACATTCTTTGGTAACTTCTAAGTAGAAAATAATTCTATGAAATATTCATATTATATTTCAATTACGTTGTTGTATAAAGACAGAAGATAAATACATTAATTAATTTAATGAGTCATACTGAGTCGTGTCAGGCGTATCGTGAAACCAGCCGCTTAAAACGTGAAACATTAGTCTTCTGTAACTAGTTATTGAATTAATGTTTGCACTAACAAACATACTATTTATGACTATTGTTAAAATTACCACTTACGGTTATACTTCAGACTAAGACGAGTAGGTAAGCCGTATACTGCTGCGGAAAAGATATTTCAATAAGTAAGTTTTATAGAACTAGAGTTAAATGTTCCCTGCATTTTCTGCTGAATGTTGGAACAGCTTTTAGGTACCTAAGTTTTAAAACCGTTTGCTCATTTTCAGCTGTAAAACGAAGTTGGAGCTCGGATTATGTTAAAGTGATAGTTTTAATTAAATCATCTGTTTATATTCTTCATCTTTTTTTGATGATGGTTTTGCAACACTTGGATATTAAGGGTGCTTATGGAGTATTAAGAAATAAGAGAAAAAATTAAATAGAATGGAATATGAGTTCTTGTTGATTCAAGCCACTGTGTGCCTAACACCTTATTCTAACAATAGTTAGTATCAATTTTCATTCTGTTCCAAATATTACTCTATTATTCGAAGTCTTGTCTCATGATATGTCATAAACAAAACGATTTTCTTTTATTTAAGTAGAGATAGGTAAATTTATTAATAACTAGAAAACGGTCCCCGTTTCGCTTTAGGGAAAACTAGGCCTTAAGCTTAGAAATAGTATTTGCATTGTTTTAGGACTGGGTGTTTTTCGTTCTGTGAATTATAAGTACATTAATTTATAAATTTTTAATTTTGGACGGATTAAAATAAAACGAACTTTGAATATTAAATGACGTCTATTGCAATACATTAGTGCAAACCATAATGAAATCGGTTCAGTCGTTTCTCACTTGACCGCGCAAAAATGCACAGCCACACAGACAAATTCTAACAACTATTGTTTCGGGCTCTATTCCGTTAATGAGACCCGTAATAATAGTTTTTCTCGTGTACAGAAAGTGATCAGTAAAAAATTTTTTATATGTACATATAGATTGTCATCATCACCGTTTTGTTATTAACAAGTTGTTGAGCATAATCGATTTATATTTATGTCAATCATAATTAATGTAATAAGAATAAGATAGAATACAAATAATGAGATGGTCATAGTTATAAGATATACAGTGATGATAGTCATAAGGTGTTTCTTACATCGGAGAACGTGATACAAGTGTCCGTCGTTATTTATGTAAATCAGCAAATTGAAGTTGTAACCCAACAGTACTCATAAATGGTGATAGGGATAATTATCTGTCGCCCATTGTCCTTCTAGAGTCACCCTTATAATTTTAAAAGTGTTTCGGTTGCAACATCGGACTTGTTGGAGAGCCAGAAAAAGCTGTTCCCTCGCTTTATTCTTGGATGAAGACGATTCGGTGATGCCTTAATTGTCATCCACCGACGGTTGTGTCAACTTATCATCAGGTGGCCAACCAATTGGTTAGTTTGTCGGGAATTAATAAAAAGAAAAAAAATATATAAAAATCAATTGATTCACCATCACTATAATATGATATTTAACTCAATTTATACGAAGAATACGCCGTTGAGCAATACAAAACTTTGTGTTTGATTTTATTTAAACAATTACATCGACGTGATTCTAATGGTGTGCGCACAATTCGGCCACACACAGAACCAGCAAGCCTGCGGCTCCAGGCTTTGAGTTGGTTTCAACCTCGCCATTATTCATGAATAGCCCTTTCAATTGCATTCTAAGCCGACTACAATGTATGGTTGCATAAAAATTAATTTTAATACAATACATTTGAGATAAAATACCCTTTAACTTCTTGTTATCGTCTTGCAAATAAATATTTATAATACTACGTGGCTCAGTAGATGTGTTGTTGGTCTGTTGTTTTATAGACATTTTATGTAAAAATGAATTTAAATCGGTTAAATATAGAATTTGTTGGTTAATAACTAAACAAAAAATCTGTCTCAATATCTATATTCAATCTATGAAATTGTTCAGAGATTACACAATCGTTTAGGGATTATATTAAGTATGTAATATGCAGTATGTAATATGTAATATTTAAATACTAGTAAGTATGTTTTATAGTATGCTTAAACAGTATGTTTTATAGCTTATAATCAATAATTTAAAGTAATTAATTAATAATATCTTGGCTACGTTCAAGTATAATCATATTGAATGATGTAATTGTCCATAATATTATTAGGACAATAATAAAAATAAACTTTCACACAATGTGTTATGTCGACTCGATTATTCACACAAATTTTCGCCTCGAGCAAAACTCATAAATTTTCATCATAATACTCAAAATGAAATGTTCCGGACGCGTCCTTTAAGAATATATTCTTTGGCATATTAAAAACACTACCTAATTAGCAACAATTAATATCACTTACTGCTGTTTTGCATTCATAAGATAAATAAAAAAAGTTTGTACAAAATACCGGCATGTCGTTTAAAAGTGCCAGTTCTTTTAAATAACAATTAACATTAACGTTTTGTCCAATATGTTAAAGTTCTGAATATGTTATGTCATTTAGAATAATTATTTTGATAAATGAAGGAATCTTGAACGAATCCCATCATCATTTGAATATCCTAACACTAATGAGACAAAACTCAAAGTTTAGAAAGACGTGATTGACCATTTAAAGATTCGTTGCAGATTTCATATTTAATTATAATAAAAGTATCTCGTCCTCATCGAAACCCTTATAATTTTGCTGCAAAGATTGGGTTTCCTCTCACATTGTACGATCCATTAACTTCAACGTGGTGAACAAGCAGGATTGTAGCAAGCGTGGATTGGCAAGGGAAGTTTGTATAGATTAAACAATATCCAGACAAATCCGAGCACGGTTTGTTAGTGTAATAATTATTTCATAAAAAAATTCAGTTGACTCTATAACAGTGTTGAGATATATTGTCGAACGTGTCAAGACGCACACACCGGCGGCGAACATCACTCGTCAGCTGATAGGGAATAGTCACGCCCCGAGCTGTATTTTAAGCTCTCTTACTTGGTGTAAGTAACTCGGTGAGGTAATATTAATTACAATTTCCCGTCTTCTTTCACACTGAAAGTCAAGTTGTTACGACCGTTTGACCGAATTTACCAGATCGTCGTAAACATCCGCTAGGAATGCATACATCGTATGCCGCTTTAATGATAATAATGAAGTATATTAGGTTATTTTTAATTAATAAAAAATATTAAGCCGTTTTTCACAGAACTCAGTTTTTTATGTTAAAAGCCGACAACCGAGCAGACGTGGTCACCGTTGTCCATGGACATCAACAAGAACAAAGGTATCACTGATGCGTTGTCGGCCAGGAAATGAGAAGAAGGTAAGGAAGAATGTACTGGTGACACACACACGACACAAGACGAGTCGTTTGGCGGCTGACTCAAGCAGGAGGGTGGTAGCTGGCCAGGCAGGCTTTACAGAAAGATAATAGTACCACTAATAATATTAATGACTTAATAATAATACTGATAATATAATCCTTACGCGAAGCCCTACTACCAAGCAAGCTGGCTTCTGTCGCCTTTTACTACATACACCCTTTTCTACCAGCATGGGATTGGCGGGAGCATTCTAGGCCGCTCCTATACGACTAAAGTTCATCAGTTCGAGTTGTCTCAAGCAATAGATAAAAGAAAATGCCCGTTTAATACCGTGTCGTTTACGATTTTCATACATATTCGTAAGCGACTTTTTCAGTAGTATGAAAAATATATATAAATATTGTCAATATATAATTTAGTGTTATCGTATTAAAACAAATCTCACATATAATGACAGGTTTAGAAGTTAATACAATTTGTAATAATTTATTAATTATTCCATGGTTAAAATTCTGACTATTTAATCTTGCAATAATAAAATATCCTACAAAACCGATGTTGGAATATACGTTGTAGAATGTAAACTGTGAACATTAAATCGTGCGTAATAATCATTCCAGTATGCATTTAACACATTTAATGTCCTGCCCAAAGCTATGTATGCATAATCTCTGAAACTGGCATGCAACAGTTTCATTTTACGAAGACAGATTACATGCGCTTTAAAATGATAGTATTAAGGATCAAAGTTGATCGAATATCGACCAGTGATGAAATTACAGGTGTACATAGTATGAGACCGCTAGAAATTCCTGAGCGAGCGTTGTTCGGACATCACGTGGCGTGCGCACGCGCATCTCGCCGCGTGTCGAATGAATTACTCTCGCCTCTCAGCGCCACACAATGCCCATTTCACAGTATCAGACGTCGATGACGACAAATCGAAATAAATTACCAATTTCTCCAATCAATATTCGTTCCGATATAATTTCGTATCTTCGTGCCGGAATTACCCCAAATATCACTATTAAGCAATTTGTTGCAACAGAATTTCTTGTAAGTATTCTCTGACTTCTCATAACTGCCCTCTGCTGCATTGGAACTCACAACGTGAGCCATAATCTAATCCAGCACGCTGGCTCAACGCCTTTGAGAACATTATAAAGAAATCTCACCAGTATACCAATACTGATTTCCTTGAGATATTTATTATTCTTGTATTGTAATACGTGTATAATTAAGAGGTGTTTTAATGATGTGAACTCGGGTCTACCGTATATGAGACCGATGTTCTAACCACTAAGCTATATCTGCATTTACTTGGTTTCTAAGGTACATAAACTTAATACATAAGTGCATACATTATGGCGCTATAAAATATGACTGTAAGATCGTTTGTATTAATGTCACAAAAAGTTTGCTCAAAAACTTGCTTGCTTGTAAGAATAGTAAATTTTTTGACTTAGTTTTATGTTATAAAGTGGTCCTATGATTACACTATATACCTACATTTTTATACTTTTGCTTTTAATAATAATTAAATGTCTAATTCAATAATATTCCGCACGAGATACCCAAGTAAGTCTTTCACGCACCTTTAATTTTTATAATGATACATGTAGTAGAAATTAATTTTTACTTGCTTCAGTGAAGCAAAAAATCGTAACGACACCTGTATACCTGAGAGTTCTCTATAATTTTATCAAAGGTATATGAAATTCAGACTTGATCAACGTGAAAAACTATTGTCTATTCACCTCTTATTGTGACAGTAAAACCAAATCCCAACAGTGAAACAGCTATCTATACATGTGCATCGAATGTATAGATATCTCAGGTATATCACTTGCTTTTCAGTGAAATTTTTAGTTGTTTATTAAACATTTTTCGTGCTTATTCCAAAATAACGTAATTAATATTGCAGAATTGTAATGTGACCATGATAATGAACATAGGGGATTAAGTACTTACTAATATTTTCATGTCCTTGTGATCCGCGGACACGGAGTCGATACTAACCTGTAAACACAAAAAGAAACCAATTAATTTACTCTGCACTTCTGGACAACTGAATGGAGCCATTTTACTCTTGTGAAACTTAATACAAAAAGAATAAAAAATAAAAACAGCCATTTACAACTGATAATGCTTGATCGACAGTATAAAAGGTTACTATAATCCTGTCATACTATGTCAATGATATATAAAACACATCCGTTTGCTTTCAGATTTTAAACCAAGTTTTAACTAACGGACGAAAAGCTCAGATGGTTTTTATAACCTAGCGATCGAATCAAAACCTTGTACCTATTCTAGCCGGCTTTCAAAACCCAACAAAAACTAATTAGAAAGCCCCTAAAAAGTTAATATCATAAGTCGGTGAGCGTACACACGAGCGAATTTAATTTGGAGCGTTTTTAATTACGGCTGGAGATTCGTTCGGAGTCGGCCGGTTTCGGCGCCGCGGCTGCCAGCCCTGTAATTATGGGCCCCGTAATTGCGGGACCCGAGTGCCCCGATCCCCGCGCCCGCACCCCGCTCGCTAGCGTCCTATAGCAATGCCACTGAAATTAGGATAGGTACTCTTTGAACGGAGTTCTAGTCAAAAAACCTATACTAGTCCTCTGTTAAATTAGCCTAGCCGGATAATTAGTTTGGGCTTCTCGTTACTACCAAAAGGGTAGGTTTCCATGTTGTTTACGATGGTTAATACTAAAATGGGAACACATTGATCATTCCTTATGATCTGTGAGTTCTTTTATTTAAGTATTAAGCTTCATTTAAACGCTCATAGGCAGTGTATCAATCGTGAAAGATCGTCCGAGTTAAGCAACATCCCGGAGCATAATCTTACTGCATTTAAAAAACTGTTGATCTTGGACGCTATAAGTATTAACAACCAATTTGTGATTGAGAAAGTTTATATAAGGTCGTAGCTTCAGACAGATTGAAAACCAGGCATTTCTAAGTTCGATTGAGTGTATCCTGTTGCGTCTCCATTCACATGTTAATTCTATGAATAGTAAAGAACTAGTTCCAATGCAATAAAAACATGACCATTTGATGCTTGATTGATCGTCTGGAGCATTTCCGTCTGCATTACCACAAAGTCAATTACACGCTTATGTAGAATAAGTAAATACAGAACACTAATGAAATCATAACTGTATACATGCCTACAAATCTCAACCTACTATTTTACGTTTGTTACGGAGCTTGCAAATGCTTAATTCACTATAATTACGGACATAACTCGCATTTATAATCGCTACTTACTACTGCGTATCTACTGGTCACTATTGTTACAAATTGAAATGTCTATGGAATACAAATACGCAAAACTGGATAGCTCGTACTATTTGGCCTTTAAACTTGATGTATTAAATAAGCAAATAACAATGGTTATACGATAAAAATAACTAACTTAAACATCAAACCACACAAAATTCTAAAATTAATATCGATTACATAAATGTCTGACCGTAAAATGAACCCAGAATCACAATGTAACTATGTAACTATTAGGCATGGTAGCTAACAATTGGGCTACAAAGCCAATTATTTATTTACTTATGAATACTAAAGAATCGTTATTTAATAGATTCTTTTTTTAATACAATACTTTTAGGTACATTTTCTATTTTATTTAAGTATTAAAGCAGATATAAAAATAAAATTCTAATGTACCTAATAACGTGTACAGAATTAATACTGCGATAAACAAGTGTTTAAATAATATTTTTTTATATCCAAGGCGTAAAATAATAATGTCGACTTAGAAATGTACATAAAATTTAAGTAAAAGCCATTAGAAAGCACTCTAATTTAAAATAGTATAATTGTTCTCAATGCAATCCACTCATCTCTATCTAGTACAGTTTAAAAGGATTGTATTTAATTACCATGACTGGCTATTTGAAACCCAAAAAACGTATTATGATAATTATGCTATATCGTAACGTCCAGTGACTAATATATTTATGAACGAACGGCTTAGATTGTGTTTGAAATTATTTAAGATAGTGTTTTATATGACAAACTCCAACTAACTGACATTCAAAACATTCGAGTAGCACTTCTCTGCGAATTATTAATTTGAACAATCATACATACATGGCCTATGTCCGTCCGGTATAATGTACTTTTCAAATGGTAAAATAATTTTTGTAATAGGTGCCATGGTTCCAAAGCTTACCTGTCGCATATACACTAACTCAATAAATTCGCATTCTCTCATTATAATATTAATATAGATCGATATACATTATTTGTATGATAAAAATTATCTCTTTTGCAAAATTTATTTTTACTATACTAGACAGGAGTATCGGATTCATCGAGATATCATAAAGATTTCTACGAAAATGCTTGCAATGTAGTTCAATTGAGAGCGGAAGCCATTGCGTGTAGTTGTATTGATGGTATGAGAGATATCGAAATATGCACTTTACTGAAACAATGTGATAACTGAAAAATTATTTTCGAATCTATCCGAGGCATAGCAATCCCTGGACTCAAACTGCGTTATGCTGGGGTAGGCGTAAAGTAATGGAGTTTATATTTTACATGCGTGCCTAGTACTTTACATACACAAATGTCGTAGTTATTTTGAATCGTCAATTTGGTCAGCTGTAGGACAGTCGAGAAATCATGAGTATTATCTGACTTCTTAGTTGTAGTAAACTACTGCACCACTATAATAGATATGTTTACGGTGAAATTGATAATCGAAGTTCGTTCCTATCTACCGTTTTCCGTAAATATGTATATATAGCGAGTATCGGGTAATATACAATAGTAGTTCTTGCTTGAAGTTATGGTACCAAATAAGTTATTGGCTCTATTAGCTATCATGGCAATAGATAAGCAGTGTGGTGAGAAAATAGATGTTACATGTGAAAGTTGCAGCTGTTATTAATATGATCGGAAAACTGTACTGTAAATATGTATCATATATGTTAATCTATAATAAATGTTATCAATGTTGTGACTTAACATTTTTATTAATATGTGATGCAACTGGAGAGGTCATACAGTACGACATTAAAGAGACAATAGGATCAAGCCAAGAGGAAATTGGATCCAAATCGAATTTCCAGTCTCCAGACACTGGGTTGATAAACTTAGAATTGGACAACTCGAAACAGAAACATGACGAAACCATAGCCCAGTTGGTAGTGACCCTGTCTGCCGTGCGAGGGGTCCCGGGTTTAATACCCGACCGGGGCAGACATGTATGTGGCAGATAAATCTTTGTTCTTGGTTCACGGATGTTTGTAAAATCATATTTGTATATGTCCGAGCCATCTGCAATACAGGTAGTCCTAGTGCGGGGGCGTGGTTTTATTATCATAAAACACAAATAAACGAGGTTCTTATTGGTTGGGAATTTCCCAAAAAAGGTATCAAATTAAAAATATTAATATCAGTAAGTATTAGCTCTGTATTTTGTGCCACAAACAAAAGTGCCACAAAAGATTTAATGTAACCAGTTTATTGTCTGTGAGTGTGACGCGAGGCGCAAGAAGGCGACCACGGGAGGTGTTTGTGCATCGTAATCATACATATAATTACACCAATTAAATATTTTTATTCCCATTCTGCCTCAGTTAATATCGAGGTGTGCCTTTGTTGGCTCGTTTCCGATTCCTTTGTTTGCTAAAGGTGTACTTACTTATAAAAACTACAGTAGTTTACGACAGAATATACAATGAAAGTCTTGTGATATTAAATTTTCTCAGTACATTCAAATTACTCTAACAGATATGTCTTGAGTGTATATTTTGGTATGGAGATTTGTCAAACTTTTACCAAACCGAAATTTAGTTTAAAGTCGTTGGAGTCACTTTTTTTTAAATCTTATGACAATTTATGGAATTTGTTCAACTGTGAATCGTTATGGAACATAAAGTCTTCCAAAAAAAAATATAAGCATGGTAATAAAATATTTTCTCCTGTCTTTCCCGAATCCTGTGAGTCCTTTTACGACGTGTTCTCCAATCCAAGTTATACAAGTTACGCATTAGTTTTATATGTTCGTTACAGATTACCTATTGACATATTTAAAGTTAGTTTAGAATATCCAATTTTTTTTTTAATACAATATCATTTATTCCGATTTTAGTTTTGCTACATGTTTTGAATGATCCACTAGAATACTAAACTTCACGGCATTTGTAACATAAGGGACTAAAACGAAAATGGAAAAAATAATTGTGCCAAAGTATTATTTTTCGTTAAATAAAATAAGGTAATGCTTGACCTATGGTAAGGTAGCAATGAGGTCTAAGATGTAAGATTCTAATGACATTATATATAGGTAATAATTATATAGAAAGAAATTGCTACATCTTATATTTAACTTCTAATAAGTATCGGCTTATTGAACACACCATTAATATGCCACTACGATTTATAGGATAACCAGAATATTTCAATCAATAACACGATAAGTATTATATCAAATGCGTAATAAAAGACTTACTATTTATAGCGGTTGGATAAAGTCTTCAAAAGCAAGGAATGATAATAATAATCATTAATTCATGACAAATTGTGCCTTTTTAATCAATTTACAGTTTTTATGAATTGCGACCATATATTGTTGATAAATTCTGTTTGATTAATATATATTTTTTTATAAGCAGAGGTGAATTACTGTAATTAATCAAGGAGATTGCAATCGTCGATAAGACGTGGTCGATATTTTATAAGTGACAGGCTGGTACAATTAAGTAGCGCCGCGAGGAGAATATTGACCAGGCCGTAACAGGCTTATAAAGTAGGTTGCACTGAACCCTATATATTATGAGATTATCTCGAAGACCAATAATCTATTAATATCCTTCATTATTTTATTATTCAAGTTACAGAACTACAAATTTCATAGTTACTGTTTTTAAAAGTTTTCGATCTTTAATAAGCATACATTTTAAAAACTAAATTGTATGTTAATAATGAATTTTATTCTTGTGATATTAACAATATATTTCTGGGTTAAATCTGCTTACAAAACAAAACATTTACAATTTAACTAAAGCGTTAAATCTGTATCAAATTTTGAGTATCACCTTATTGGATTTTTGCTAAAAAAAAATCATGGATTTACCTCGCTGAAATGATTATTGTTGACGGTATGGGGCACGGGGTACGAGCCCCCGGGCTGCTGATAGTAAGCGCAGTTCATGTCAACAGCCCATCCGTTCGCAGTCACTGATCACGACACTCGCGGCTCGAATTTTCCCAAAGAAAATTCTCGGAGCAATTATCCCGTAACGAATCGATGCGACGGACGAATCTCGCGTACTAATTGCAGGGTAGTGGCGGCGGTGCGCGGTCGTTCTCACTCGCTTGCCGTCTCGCTCTGCCGCTCGCTTGTTTGTTTATGCGGGGCGGCGGCGGCGAAGGCGACGCGCAGGGCGGCCGCTGGGCGGGCACGGGAACCTATCGCACGCAAAACTAATATAAACCGATAAACATTGGTTCAAAATTACGACTAATCAATTGGGTTTTGCCAAAGTGACACGAGCAGTAAGTTGCCAAAATTATTATATGAAAAAGGTACAAAAAAAAATCTTTCCTGATTTGGAGTTACGAGTCCTGTTGTCTTTATCGACTGCTCTTCGAACTTCGAACTTGTATTTAGTTCTAATTTATATCTATCTATCTCTATTGCGTTACTGGTTTTTCAAGATTCAGTAAAAGATATTGTTTTAAATGTGTCATTGCATACATTTCTTCATACAGTGTTTCTCGAAATATCTATAAAATAATATCTTTTTTACTTAAAGTAGACCTTTTTGGATGAAAGAGTTCATTCAGTGTTATGCGGATCTGAATTAATTTAAATTTTTATTTTCTTTTAAGACAACATCATAAAAGCACGCTCGCACTTCACAATACTTACATAACAAGCATTGTAAACGCTACCGCACCTCAATAGTGACCTACTGCGAACATCTGAAAGAGCTGGCAGAAGCTGGAAATGGGAGTAACGAACGCGAGTAATAAGTACACACTGGTATGAGGCACGGCGGGACCGTCGCGGGCGCAATGAAAATTACAATAATTACGTGCGCACGCGCCGCGCCCAGCGCCACCTAAAATCACTATCATTTGCACATGTTATTCTATTCCCTACAAAACACCCGCCTGCCGTTGACGACATCTACTTACGTATTGTTGTTTTTACAATAGTGTAGTAACGGTTCCTTTATGGTAAGTTAATCCATAGATTTGTTACACGTTGTCTCTGTGCGCATGCTATTAAAATGTCTCGTAAATTAGTAGTGAAATGCGATAGCGTATTTTGTCATTATTGTTACAGTTAGCTTATATATTGATAACATTGTGTTAAACATAACTTATAATACTTTATTTTAACATATACGATGTTACGGACGTGAATGAACTGCGATGACCATTTACCATTAGGTGGCTTGTCTGCTTGTTTTACGATTATTTTATTATATATAAAAAAAAAAGATTTATGCGTCGTACTTAGTCTGTATTCAACGTGGCGGTTATATTTTCGTATGGATACAGACAAAAACAAATATGATATTTTATTGATTTTCAATATTAGAAGGCATCTGTTATCGACTTCAAATAATAATCAACGACAGCTATAGTCACGATGTATGGTTAGAGATTGTGGTGAAATTTCTGTGTGAATAGCCGAAAAACGATCAGAGAACCACCTGATGGTATGTAGCTTATGCCATTCATTCTAATTCCGAGCACTAATGATACCTTCATTGATGCGTTGTCGGCCCAGATGGATGCGGGGCACTTGCTCGTTCCTGGCTCTCCGCCACTGCTAATGAAACACTTAAACGTTTCACGGTTAATTCTAAAAAGAAAGTGATTGACAGCCGAGCTGGTGAAGAACCTTACCAACATTCTCCAGTAACGTCGGAATTACACCGGGTGCCACAAAGGCCAAAAACCGCAGGCGGAATGACCCGTTCGTCAAAGCATCGTCCGTTGTTCTGAAAGGTTCACCACGGCAAGGGAGTGTAGCTTAAGCTTAAATAAGGACGCAGCTCTTTACAACCCTTTGTCTTGGTTGTTTGGTCCTTTGATTTATATGTCGTGATACGATACAGAATCCAAGTGTAAGTACGTACGCAGTTGGGTAATTTACAATGCTTAATATTACTAAAAACATATTTTTAGCGGGGCAGATGTTTCACGGTTACCGTATCATATAACCAGATTTGACGTGATATCTACAATAGGTTAAGTGCGTTCTGTCATACGAGCGGTATCCACCCCCGCACGGATGTTGGTAAAAAATGGATCAATTTTTATAATAGTCGTTGGGGTCACGATTCCGATGTACTTTATTATAAACCGGAAACATTTATTACCTTTTGTGGGGAAAAAATACTTGCCTACTTTCATTAAATCTCCATCCAAGTGGTGAGATTGTAACAGCTGGCGGCGAATTAGAATATATTTGTATTCACCCTGCATTAATTTGTACACGTTTCAAAATTTTCAGGTCTCTGTATTAACATCGAATAAAATAAAATTGTACACACCTGTCTAGACTAAACTCTATTATATATTACTTTTATATAAAAGTACATAATATGGATCAATTTTCAACTGAGCTGGTCAATGGTGCACATAAATGCTTCAAAAATAGTCAATTTCTCATAACTTTGAACTAGAATTTTTTTAAGTATTCATTATCAATTTAAGTAAAACGTCTTAACAGTAAGTTTGACATTCGTATCATATTCAACAATAAGTATAATTTCTCTTATTGTTAATATAATAATATTTTCTCTAGGAGGTTTCGGTTTTTCTCCCATAACCAATCACAGTAAGGATTAAAAATAATAATATCATTTACTTATAAAAAAATATGTATAAAGTTCATATTGGGAAAATACGCGTTTCTTATATATAAGAATTTCTACATTATCCTTTCAAAACGATAGATTACTTGTTAGCGTATACATAAATTAATTAATTAATTGATTATTAATACACATTGAGATACATAGCACGATTTCTTACGTTTGTGTTACATGAGTAAACACAAAAAAACATTTAGTAGGTACAATGTTATTTACATTACATTTGTTACTTGAATTGTATTGATTATTTGTCCGTTAACAAGACTGAACAGGCGCAGGCGTTGTTCGTGCATTGTTATTTGGACTGCGCTGGGCGGGCGGTAGGGCGGGTGGCGAGGCGGTACCTTTGCGCACGCGGTGCTTTCACATCGTCATTATGCTATTCCATATCGCACAATGCAATATTAATTAATACCAATTATTACAAATACATTACACTCATTTTATGTAGCCACTTATTATTTTAACAGTTTCATCGTGATATTTTAATATTAGAAATAATTAAAGCATTTTCGAAAATTTCGGAAAATCGAATTCATGTCGAATTCAATGTCATACGAATTGAGTCATACGGATGACTGGTGAGGGATAATTTTTAAAATTTTAAAATAACGTAGTAGCTGTTGTAGCTACTTATTTTGCTATATTCTAGTCTAGTATATGCGCAGATTTGGGTACTATTTCAGATCTTATAAAATACAGCGAAATCACACCTGTTTTTCAAATCTAGTTATCAATCAAACTTTAATATTTACAGACCACTTTTAATTCAACCGACACTCAGTACGAACTTCGAAAATATTCTATTAAATCAAATATTTATCCATTTCAATGCAAATAACATACGGCTTTAGGTATAAAAGGTCAAACAGCAAAATATATTTTCGAGGCCTAGAATACAACGCAAATACTGCCATAGTTATATTTTGTGATTCGTCTAAAGCGTTTGATTGTGTTAACAACGAAATACCATTTCTCACAATTAAATCTCTACGCGTGTCAAGAATACTTAATTGTATTCGATTGCGTCTTAATTAAACGTACATTGGCATTGTTAACATAAACAATGCCAAAAGATTAGCAGAGTAAATGGTAAATGGCAGAGTATATGGCTGATACACGTTATTATTATTTAAGACAAACAGAAATATTAAAAACATAAAAAATTAAAGATGTAGGTGTACCTACTATTGGTGCCTCAAACCAAAGCGCGAGCAAAGGAATGATACACACAGTTATTGAACAAGAAATAGGGATAATTATATAACGTCTTCGTATACTTCTTTAAGGTGCATCGATGTTTGATAGAGCTCGGTGTACTTTAATACGTTACGTACCTATTGGATTTATAAGTGGCATGTGAAAGGATCGCTTGTAGATAAAGGATACAAACGAATAATATTATTGAAATAAATATCTGGGAATAACAGATAGATGTAAGCTTTAATAGTATTAAAATGTCAGTTTGGCAATCCTGTAACACTATTTCCTTACGTGTGCACTTAAGCAGTACAATGTAACGAGTGCTTCGAATCCACGTGGCGGCTTCCACAATGCGCTGGCACGGCTTGCGAAGGGTTGCACACTGCATGGTATCCGGTTGCAATCTTACACCTACTTCCGTCCAACGGTATATCTGGATCTGGGCGCGCATTTAAAGCAATTCATTTAAATCTTTACTAATGGAACGTGGTGGATATATTATTTTGACCTAAGCGTTATTACTATAAAAATCGACAGTATTTATATTTTTTACATTATTTATTTTCCATATATTTAATAATATTTCGTTCCAATTTATTTTTGGGTTTTAGTACAATTTTGCAATTTTTTTTGAAGTCGATTTAGATTTATTAAATAACCTTCTATTTATATTTTATTTCAATAACCAACAAACCAGGCGTCAAGTAAACGATGGTCAATGGCCACCCTTTTACATTTGTAACACCAAAGGCATCACCAACGCGTTGCCGGTCAAAATAATAACTAGGAACCTGTGTATTACTATTTTAAATAACTTTTGTTTGCTACTCTCAAAACTCATATAATACACGAAGTGTGCGTCTGAACAGATTTTCTGAATCCGTGGGAACTTTTGTCGTGAATTTTTTTAACACTGGACATAATTCAATATTCCATATTCGATTTTATCCGGTCGAGTATAATCGTTGCAATATGGAAACATTGTTCAAATTTCAGTCACAACACGTGCGATTCTCCTTTTTGATACGGACGCATTGTCGCCATAGTCCGCTTAGCCCCATTCATAGCTATTTCAATGCACGTACATTCAATGACGGGACATTTGACGACCGCTTCCTATGCAAAATTTCGCTTAATCCCGGAATAAAGGAGTGCATTTGAATGTTTCCGCTGCACGGAATGAAAGCAAATGTTGAACACAAAGAAACGATGGAGAGATGTTCATTTGAGCATTTGATATGGAGACGTCAGTCCTCAACACTATTTATAAATATAATAGGATTAGTAGCGAACACTAAATAAACACATGTTTAACGTTTTGGGACGAAAGCATTAAATATTTGAAATGAGAATTTGGATTTTGTGCCAGTTTTATTGATTGCAGAATTTTTGTAATTAAGTTACGCCATTACGTAATAAATAGTATACACTTATTGTTTGCAATGTGTAAACGACGACAACGACAATAATTATGAAGAATCGATATTTTACTACTCTGCAGTGAAAACCTAGTGGTTTTATTATCGGTCTCCCACACAAAGGGCTCGGGTTCGAATCCCGCATAAACACCTAATTATTAAAAATTGTTATAGTCAAAAATACTTTCATACTCCACTTTAAATGTTATGCAATTTATGCAATGTAAGAGTCAGCTTATAAAACGCTACGCTAACTGGCGAAGGCGCGTTGGCGCTCATGACAGCGTCGGTCGGTGTGCACCCAACAACAAAATAAACCAGCAAAGCCGTGTAATAATGGTGTTTCCACCCTATAACAATAACTACGTAATAGTCGAGAGAGCTTTTACGAGCTTTTGTAAGCTTGTCGAAGCTTCCACTTTGCGTTTTTTGTGATGAATGCTGTTCGTCGCGCTGTACATCACTTTACGACTGAAATATTTTATTGAATACTTACTCCGCGCTCAAGGATTTAACATTGACGAAGGGCGGCTTTACAGCCGTTTACGGTCGGTCCTGTCGGCATATTGTTGCTATCATGAATTTAGTTTCTCTAGCTGCCAAAGAATTGAATATCATAAACGTAACATTACTTGTACGACATTCTCGTATATAGCCTGTTTAATGTTTTCATACGATTCATATTATCTTCATTTGCATGTTGTATGAATTTATTGGAGTCTTAAAATCAAATTTGGACTTACGGGCACGATATTCAATTGAGCATAGGTTGTCATGGACTTAGGGACATTTGGAATCCAGATTTTTAAAACAACAACGGTCTATCCATCTAAATAGGTCTAAGGCTTTTGTAGCGATGCCAAATTTCCCAAGAGGAGAAAACATATATCTTATAACATAAACTGAGAATATGTTACGAGTATACATAATAATTAAAAAGTTAATAATTAAAGTACATGATACCAGTTCCATAATAACATGTTTCTAAATCAAAACATTAATTTCAACTAGAGATGATACTGAGATAAAGCGGCCGCGTCGTCGAGTAAAGACGCTCTGTTGTTGAGATAAAATTAATAGCACCTATTAAACCGCGAAATATTCTGAGGAAGACTTCATTAATTTTGCGCGATCGACTACGCCTCTTAATGGTCGAGATGGCTCGACGATAGATTTATTAATTATGTATCGATAATTTTCTAGATATGTATTGATAAACTGTGATTGAATAATAACAAACTTCCTTTATTGTACACTGTTATGTAATAACATATGATTTATATATTTGTACATACGGCTTATTTCAACAAAGCCATGTTTTTTTCAAAATGCGTGTAGGTAAGAACTACATGTAGGTAAGAACAGACTTATACGGAATGAAATAATATTGGATGTACAATTAGATATAGCATAAGTGTACGAACAAGATTGGTATTGGTATAAATTTTTACTCAAAAAAAAATTATAATTAACAGATGTTTAAAATAACAGTATTATTACTGTTACTACGATGACCCCATAGACCAGTTGGTGGTGACCCTGCCTGCCGAGCAAAGGGCTCCTGGGTTCGTTTCCCGTCCGAGGCAGGCATTAATGTGATAGATAAATGTTTGTTCTCGGGTCATGGGTGTTTGTGATGTCATATCCGTGTCACGCCACCCGCAACACCTATCCTAGGAATCCTAGTGCGGGACTGTGTATGTGTAACATTTATTGTTATAATTATTTATTTCTACTACTGACAATAATACCTGCACACTAAATTTGTAAACGGAATAGTTAGACAAGTGTAGTTAGTTGGAAAGAGTCCATTTTTGGTTCTAAACGTAGAAGAGCTGCTCGGATTTCAAATAAGATTTGTCAATATGAATATTCTGATGGTAGTACATATTTGTTAATGTCAAATACGCCACTATGGTTACACGTGTTTTGGAATGCGAAATCTGTTTAGTTACTTATCAGTGAAACCTAGGCAAACATAATATAATCGTAAAAAAACGAATATTTACATAAATATAGTTACGATTAGTTATAGTTACGAATATCCATATATTCGTTTGTGACCGGGCACAAATATCTGATAAACCTTTTAACTAGGCCCGATAATTTGTGGAGTTAAAAAATAAGATGATTTATGAAAGTAAATAGATAGGTTCTTAACGTTATTATTTACGTTATTTAGCGGCAGTGACATCTCTCAATCAATAACCTCTTAATGAGGTTAGGCCTCTGAAGTTTCTATTAGTATCAGACAGCAGACAAACGAAGAAGATGGAATAACAATTTCGATATGTTTTCTCTCAGGCAGAAAGAGAGAGAGAGAGAGAGAGATTAGCAGAACTAAAATAAACTATGAAGAAAGGAATGTTTAAGGTCTGAAGTTAGTAAACTGAGGATTTCTACAGTGAAATATGGAGGAAGAAAATGTAACTGGTGGATACTCACAATAAATTACGAAGTTATCTGTGCGCGAATAACTGCCAAGCCAATATCAAACGGTGGGTGGCCGGCTTATCGATTTCACTTCGATTTTCATATCGCGCATCAGCAAAATTAGTCACTCAATCTGAACAACACAAGTTTTCACACTCACACTGTACATATTCGTACATTTAACGTTTAGTTAAGCGGGGTACGAAAAACTTCTCTCACAGTGTCATTTTTCACTGTTACGGATTAAATCTTTCAAAAGCAATAAAATCAAATATTTCCCAACGCATAATTATACTCTAAACCATATAATTTGGAAGTCATTCATTAAAATTCAACTAAAGATGAGAACAACAAAGTTCTTCGGGAATCACAAATCAAACGCAACTCGGCGATGGCCGGGGGCGTCGTAAATCAGAGGCGCGCTTAGACCTTCTTAGCTTTTCTAGATAAAGATTTATCCCGTAATAACATGTTGCTTTTCAGTAAATCAACCGCCGAATTATCCGGTAGAGGAGCAATGATTAATCGATGGAGCTGCCGAAGTAATGACGGGAGGATAGGACGTACGCCATGGAAATATTACACTGCCACTTGGCTAGCAGGGCTTACGTCGCTTGCGAACACGATCTAGGATATTTCTGTGAAGACGACGCTATAATAAGATCAATTTCATCTTTTAACTCTATCAACCATGCCACAACTACCTAGAAGTATGTGTTGTGGAGATAGTACCTTAAGTTGATTAAGTTTTGATATAGTCCACTCTTATAGCCTTTTATGCTATAAGCTTAAATACATTTAAAATTAATATGTGCATAAACGACAGTCTTCCAAGTTTCAATATAAATCAAATATCATGTAACTCTTTTTGAATTTTAATTGAACACAATATTTAATTAAGTTTACATGCGACGAATGATATTTCATAAAAATAATATACGTTCTTACTGCACCTAGGAAGTCTTTATTAAGATTGGAACTGCAAAGAGGCGGAGTCGTCCACTTGTTGGAGAATTTGAATAATCGCCGCATTACCAAATACTTTTAGCATTATATTATGATATGAGAAATTTGTTGCGCTATAAACATTTCATTACTTAAAGTAAAGCATTGGAGTAAAATAAACGCAATTAAAATTTCGTTTCTTAAAAAAAAACCCTTGCAAGCGCAATCCGAAGGAATTCCCTCCAATTTGTACATATGGAATTGAAAATTGCCTAATAAAATTAGAAAATTTACTAAAATTGAATAAATTATTAACTTCCTGCTTAATTCGTTAAATGCTTTCTCTTAAGTTTTTGTGCAATTAAATCTTATTTGCTGAACATATTTTACTATTATTAAAAATAAAACGAGCCTAAGATGTAAAAGGTCTAGCTGCTACTGCAACTGTGACATCGTTTCGTCATCATTAAATGTGAAATTGAGTGTACTGAAGTAAGCTACTATTACAATATGTTTCTTACACTTAATTTTTTTTGTATTTAAATAATATAGCATTTAAAGTTAAATAATTATCATAAATTCAACAAGTCCTTTAAGAGTATCGTTGTGTAAAAACCTTACTTGAATCGTGCACAAAGAATCCCGCGCTGTCTGTAAATCACCGGAATTCAAGAATTTGCACTTCCACGTCATCGGTCATATTTTAACGATAATGACTGTAAGTGAGAGTGATAATAATTGTTATTACTATGATCCACATCTGCTATTATTTTATAATTGAGGGCTTTTGGGCGAAACCCTGCAATTATAAGGAGAGCCCGGAGCAATGATGAACAACATGCAACGCAGTTTTTGCTCCATCTCCAAATGGTTAAATCTAAATTTAGATAAGCATGCCTTTTTAAGATCGCAGCAGAATCCAATTCTTGGGATTATGAAACAAAATTATATTTCGAAAATTTAATAGATAATCAAATCGTGTTTCTTGTTTTTGTATCAATTATTGACTATGGTTCAATTGTTGATAATATTGTTTATATTTCGTCGTTCCAAATTATTGAATCAGAAAATATGTTAAGATATTTGAGTATGCAACGAAAAGCAATGATTAATGACATAATTTATACTTTATTATTATTGAGAATTTTTTAATCCGTCACGATCGTTTGATTAGTCGTCGGCCCTTTAATCGGACAATCTACTATGTGCCGCAATCCTTCGGAGTCCTGAGAAAGGAGAATTCATTATTTATTATGAATATTAGTCAATTTTTATTTAGTCAAAAAAGCGGGCAGAGAAGGCACGGCCGAGCGGCCGTATGCAATTAATTGAACTAACCCTGTAATTATGGACAGTAAATTTCTGGACGCGTCCAAGCAGCGTTCGCGTATATTGTTCTGTCTATTGAGTTTATTTAAGATTATCTCGTTGCTAATATACTCTCATCTTATTGCATTTTATTTTTATTCTTACGACACAAAAAGTGACGCGTGTGTGCGGTTACATAACCTAACGGAAGGACTGATTGTTAACAGTAATTTGCTTATTGTTATTATGTTCTATAATATCATTTCTTAATACATTACGCAATAGATATTGTTAATAAGGTAAGGTTACGATTATTGTTATTTTAATGTTTAACTCGTATAACATATGAAGTAACATTTCAAAATGATATAAAATATGCATAACATGAAACGCCCCAAATATTATTGTATATTCGGAAAAGAAACGCTCTAGAGAATAAATGCATAAGGGTTTTATCTATGTTTACCATCGCGATGAGGAAAATTGTAATTAAGTTTTATAGTTAGACAAATTTCATCAACTATTCGAAACGGCCAATTTATGATAATTATTTTACGTCAACTGCAATTAATAATAAGCGATGTACACTGTGGGTGGTATTATTCTCAAACTTACAAATGAACACGCTAAATAATGAAGGTAATCAATTCTTACATGATATATCAAGAGACCCATTATACAATTAAATAAAAGTGAAATAAATTGCATGATATTAAATTTCAAGTTCGTATTGTGTGCATTTCATTTTAATACTATTAATGATTTCAAGCATTGAATTTTGAAAATATACAAAATATATTTTACAATATGGACAGTAAAATAGTTTGTGTGGTGAGTATAAGTAGACTAGTTTTACTACAGAAACTAATCAGAGCCATAGTATCAAGACCCGCTGTAACGTTTGCATCTTATTAGTCTCTTATCATAGTGTGAAGGCGGGATAAATCGTCCTGTCATTTATGTTGAATTTGTTCTTTATGACATGTAGTTAGTGTTGTAACGTATGATATTAGACAGGATATTACTAATATCGAGACGGTACGTGCCGATCTTTGACCCCTATTCATTCACAATCAGAGCCGTGTCGTGACACATAGTGCCGTGTCGTTGTCGTGTTTCGTGATTCCGAGACACAATGGAATTCCCGTCATGACTCGGCGAAACGCGCCCATTCATGCTACGCCACACGAGAGTCACCTACACGACAAATGAGTAAACATCGAATGTAAATTCTTCATGTTCAAAATGGTTCACCTACAACATGAGTTATAGGTATTGCATTTTTATATTAATATTTAGGTTTAACTCGTTTTAAATATTTATATATTACGAAGATAATGCTAGAGCCTTGTAACTTGTATAGTTATTTATATTTTATTAATTTACGCCGAAACGATTCTAAGGTTCTAAATATCCACTATCGCTGATTATGTTTCGATTCGGAGTTAAATACGCTTATTCTTTTATAAGTGCGAAATACTTTTTTCAGCAGAGAGGAGTGCTAAATTAAAAAAATATACATTACGCTCAAAAATATTAGCTAACATACAAACTATTTATTAGTTTTATTTAAATCTTCAGGTCCAAAGATGGGTGTGTTATATGTATTTATTTAGGAAAAAATGTTTCTTTGATAAACTCAGTTACCGACATAATACATGTAAATACGACCTGCTACTATGTTAAAATGATTGTAAAATCATTACTTAAAAACTGAAATAAGTACGAACTACTACAGTTAGTAAAAGTGAGGCCTATACCCTAAAACGAATATTAACATGAAAATATAAATATCGAATGAGCCTCACATTCTGATATACATCTATATTTTGGATAAATATATATAGGTAATGAACATACAAACTCATCTGGGAAACTCTAGAATCTGAAACCATATTTCTGTCACAGACATTTGGGATAGATTATTAATCAAGGGTGTACCATTGTTTCCAAATGAATTTGTATTATTATTAATTTATTGTATTAGTGAATAAATAACACTGATAAATATTTATTCCAGGCCAGAACATTCGGGGCTGAACCGGTTCGCGAGAAGAATGTTAAGAAAAAGAGAAGGCCGGTACGGGCCGGTAAAAGCGCGCGTGAATGGCGACCTGCGACCCACAATTTGCATACAATGGCCTCCTGCGTGGGCGCTCGGACTGGTCCTGGTGCTACATTATGTGACCATAATCCCATATACCGACATCAAGTTGAACTGTAAGTAAATCCACATGAAATAAGATCTACAATAAACTGATGAAGATGATGACAACGCGTGTTAATATATTTTAACTTTTATTATCACTACTTAGTATATAATAAAATATATTGTATTCACGTGTATCTGAACGCGATAATATCAGAAAGGGCTACACGGATTTTTGTGTACTTAGTTTCTGTTAATAGATAGAGTGATTTACGAGTAAGGTTTAGGTGTAAAAAATACAAATTTAATAAACGCCTGATAAAATTGAGTAATAATTGTTCCATTCCTTTTGTGAATTTGTGAACTTAACAGTAATTATTTCCAAAGCGAAGCATATTTGGGTTACTAGTGAATTATAATGCAGTGTATTGACGATCCTTTACCCTACGGGATGCTGGTAGGTGTGTAACGATCTATTTTGTACAATAACGTCACGCTTCTCTTCGGGAAAACGATAACTTCGGTCAGTTTAAATAAATAATCGGTACGTTTAAATAATAAACGCAATCGAAATAATTGAACTTCACTATAGCAGGCATTTCTTAAATTTCTTATTTATCCGATTTTATATTTTAAGGTCTGGTTTTCCCAGTTTTGAAAAATTGTTACATATATCATATAAATACTGACACCCCTGCTCTACGGGTGGCATGGACAAACACGAATTACATACCTTAAACTGTCACCCGAGAACAAACTATTGTCTGTCACATAAATGTCTGATCCGGCCGGGAATCGAACCCGGGACCCAGACAGCTGGGTTTATTACCAACTGCGCTACAAATTTGCCAAATTTATTTAATGTAACAGCCATAAGAGACCCCTCAATACTCATTGCTCGATATAGGAATTATCGTTAGCTGTTGATCCATTTCATACGTTGTAAATATGCAAAGTGCTATTTTAACCAATTCCAATTAACATTTTGTTCAGAATTTTTCGTATGATGAATTAACAGAAAAACAAAAATTCCAGGAATATAGGGTATGACGATAGTCGATAATAAACTCTACCTAAATTAGAATTTTCTATCAATATAGCATGCACTTGACTTCATTCCTATATTATTATTAGATTGTATAATAAAAATTATTGCAAAATAAGTATTTATACATTATCATAATTCAGCTAATATCAAAAGTAGTTAATCATATTCAGAATGCCTATGACAACCTTATAGTAGACGTACTGAGGAAGCGTGATCTCTGCGGCCTTAATTTGCCTCCGTACCATCTTAATTCTCCTTTTTTATAATAATAATATGCAACAAAACTTATTTTCTTTCAAATTTCAAATTCTATCCAGTCCTTAGTTAATCTTTAAATAATATAATTCCGTATAATTACTTTAACCGTATGAAAAAAGTTAGTGGAGTGTTTCATAAATCCGGATGTATTATTCCCGCTCATTTGGAAGTTGAAAATTTAAAAGATCTTTATACCAATAAAAAATAAATATACAATCTTATTTTATTTGGGTAGGTGCTTTTGAATTATATACATCCATTTCATGACACAAAAATATGCTAAAATGTTTGATACAAAAATTTTGATATTTCACTTCTCTTACGTTTAATAAAGTCATGTGCGATAGTCACAAAGTAATTTTAATGTTCTATTTCTTATCTTCAGCTTAAAAATCAGCAATAATAATACCTGGAGTGTGTCTAAGAATAACAAAACCGCAGTGGGCGTGATCAATGTGGCATGTTTATTTCAATCGGCAATTTTTCAGCCGGTATGTACTGCAATGCAGTTGTCGGGGAGATTTATTGCTAAGAGTTCCCTCGAATGAAGCGACTTGATTAATGAGCGCTGGATCTATTTACTGCTCGCTGCTTTGTATCACTGCGCAGCAAATCGCAGTGCTCTAATTGAAAAAAATCTACAACATTCTAAATATTTGGTCAAATATTAGGTAAAAAATTTGGGGGTTTTAGGCTCTCTTCTTTGAGTTGTAGCCAACTTAACCAGCCCGTGTTACATTCTCATAACGAACAAACTGATGATGTTACATCCCTTATGATGGAAGGTCGCTGGGTTATATAGTACCCAATTTGCTAGCGTTAGTGAGTACCAATATATGTGCAATATATGTGCATAGTGGTGTCTAACTCGCTACTATCCTTCTTCTACAAGCGGTGTCATGTTTTAAAGTGATTTAATTACATTATCGAAGAGAAAATTACGGGAGATTTCTTCATTTCTTTCCAGTTCAACAACGCACCATTAAAAACCTTAGTGAAGCATATGTTCGTGAGCAGCAGTTTCCACTGACCATCACGTAGGCATATCTACTCGTTTGTGCACTGATACAATAAAAAATGTCTTACTAAACAACTAAACGAATACAATAAATAAATTAATAATATTTTGAAGATAATTTAATTAAATGAGTTGGTATTTAGTATGTGTGTGTTTTAATGTGTTTTCACCAAAACCCTTGACTCTGACTAAACTCGTCGCCACTAAGCCCAAAAGTGAGTATATAAACGGAGCGTAACAGAACGGGGAAGCGATAATTTCCCATCGAATGGCGTACTCGACTTGTTCACATCAAGGGTGCACCTAATATGATACGTAGCGCACCAATAGGGT
The DNA here is from genome assembly GCA_003671415.1 of Megathymus violae. Taxonomy (NCBI): domain Eukaryota; kingdom Metazoa; phylum Arthropoda; class Insecta; order Lepidoptera; family Hesperiidae; genus Megathymus; species Megathymus violae. Next base: position 8,048,217 of record PDGT01000001.1, read on the forward strand.
TGCGCGTGTTTACAGCTTCTATTTTTTGTATGTCAACATGAGTGGTCACCACAGCTAAAACACTTCTGCAACACCAAAGGTATCTCCGATGCGTTGCCAACCAAAATGAAAGTGAGATGCCTTATTTATCTATTACAAATCCGTAAATTGTGCTCGTATTTATAATGAATTATGATACATTCGATCGAAAAACCCTGCTAGTTTTCTTTTATGCATGCTATTTATCAAAAATTACTTGTGAAAAAATATTTGTAGATTAGATAACATGAATATAACTCATACAAGTTGCTCGTTAGCATCCCAGCCTCGGTTCGCTTTACGAAAAATGTCCTAATATTTATTAAGAATGCTTGTCTACCTTTCCGTGTTACATTAGGCCTGAAGTATTTGAACCACATTGTATTAAAAGTATTAGGTTTTCATTACAGTACTAATTCAAAATCAAAAACTGCTTCATAAACAATATTGTAAAACATTTCTTGTGACAAATTATCCCTTGAGTCCTAGACACTCCTTATTCGTAATCTTCATTAGTTCGTGTGTGAATGAAGCAGGAGTAGCTGAAAGTATTTTCTATCTTTGATACTGAGTTGACTTGAAAATTAGCTATATCAAACAGTCATCTCAATCCGTTTCGTACATTCCGTAGTTTTTCATGTCTCAACATCTAACGAAAATCCATCAAGATATCGGAACCAAATCAGGAACAAGTAAAGCAGACATATATACGGACAAATAGATAAACGAATTATTATTCGTTACTATTATTAATTATTATTCTAAAAATTATTTCTTTATTGGACAATATATATTTTTATTTTTTTCAAATGTGTTTGATAAAAAAATGAGTTATGAAAACAGAATGTTAACTTAATATTTTTAAAACTTGCAGTTGGCAGCCCTACGCAGTATGAACAGTACGCCAGTTGACCGCATTACGAGCGCGACGAAGCGGGCCGCACCCCGGGACTATTTATCAAATGATCATTTGATTTTCTTGTGTTTGATCATTGAACACATTAGAATTTGCAACAGCTTCGATTACGTTCAAAGTAGCTTCACTCTTCCTTTCCACAATTTTTATACTTAAATTCCTATTTAAAGAAATACAAATAGGAATTTGTGGATGAAATAAACATTAAAAATATCTATAACTAATTAATTACAGATTAAGCATAAGCAAGTGGGGATAAAAATGCCACAGGGTATTAATTACGTTGAATATTTCCAATATGTCTTAACTTTTATGGACATCGGGTGAACTAATTAAGGCATTGATGACCAAAGACTTAAAAAAGGAAATAAAAAAAGTTCGAGTATACTCGTAGCCCACAATTAACAAGATTTTTTTAGAAAATCGTATTATATATAAACTTTCACATACTCACACACCTGTTCCCTGTGTTATAAGTAGCATAGGCACACATAGAATAAAAGATCATAAGCAGATACCACCCAAGAACAGACATTTACCAAAGACAGGTTTATTGCCGACTGAGCTAACGGGTTAAAAGAGTTTTCAAACAGAATGAATAATTTCCGAAGTCAAAATCTATTAACCTAAAATTTGACTAAAATCGAACCCAAAATCGCTACTTCTAATGTGCAATCAGCTACTTACATCTCCCACGCACCCTCTCCCTCTGAGGATACGTCTTATAAAATACGATCTGTTTTGATTGTGGCCTGGGGCACAAATCAATTAGGGCTCCCTCGGCCCCCCGGGGCGCAGCGCCCGCGACACCCGAACCAGTGGCTCGTTTTATGACACATCACACAACGAATCGATTCATTAACATTCACCAACTTTATTGCCGCCAATTGGCACGACCTTTCATTCTTATAATAGACATCGATGGGGCATCTTGAAACTTGTAAACCAGTGATGACCATAATGGTTTGGATATATGTCTTGTGCACGGAGGACCCATGTTGGAACTTGCACAGACCTCAAATTTTTAAGAGTTATGTGCTTATTAGATATTGATTATCACGTGTATTGAAACACACCAGAGCTATAATTTTGTCAAAGGTTTTCGAAGTCCGACAATTTGTAAACCAGCATGGTGAACTGTGGTCTTATATCCCTCCGATTTAATATTAAGCAGCCCGGCATGTATGACGGACATCTTGAAAGGGATAAATTCAAGTCGCGTTATTGTCGTCCTGTTTCCGCACCAACCATCTTGAATTGTCTCAAGAAAATCCCTGGTTGTCTAGAGACAAATGTATCAAACACTAAATGTAAATTACAAATTATAATACGTGATATTCATTATATCAATATAGGTAATCAATACACGAACGATTTTTACAAATATTATGTTTATAAACTGTCCTATTCTAAGTAGTATAAATATCCTTGTATGGCAAATAATAATTATTCTCATCAAGCACGTGGTTTCATTTTGAGTTTATCAATTACAGGACACGATTTTAGGTAATTACAAAACATTACAAATTTCATCATCGCACAGCCTAGAGAGAAGAGTTCTCCACATTACAACAATCTTTACATTGGCTGTTTAAGGCTGAAACTTTTACATGACAATGATATAGTTAATTCAAAAACATACTGCAAAAAGTAATTAGGTATTATGTAGATTTTTTTGTAATTCATACTATACATAAAATTATTTTTATATGTACATTATTTTTGGGAATATTTTTGAAATGGAATTTCTAAAACTACTTAACAGATTTGGGTGATACTTGGCATATTAGAAGCTTATATCATGGATCATATATTTTTATCACCGGAAATGGATTTAGGGAAATAAAATTTAATATGAACATTCTATTAAGAGGACAGTAAATAAAACTTTCACTGCCTGGCTTAATAATAAATGAATATGTTTCTAATCACAGAACTAGAAAAATCCATTTCTAAAACAATGCGGTTGCTGTGTGTAAACGTAAGGCATAGATTTTGTGAAGGGAAGGTTTTGATGTAATCATTAAAAATCACTAAAATCCGAACAGAAGCTTTTCATGGAGATAAAATCGATCAATACCATCATCTACCATGACACGGAAATTTGATTCCAGTTTACGTGATTACGATTTTTAAAAATAATAAGGTCAGCAAATTAAATTGATCGTTCCATCGCATTTAATAGACTCATAGCTTCCAGTCGTACTTTAATATTGCTTTCAAATTAATCTTCGATTTAATACAAAGTCTATTGGAAAATAACGACGTAATAGAGGCCGCTGGCGACAGGGTCGTTTCCCACGGCGCTTCAGACAATTTGAGGTTTTTTAAGACGAAAATAAATTAAGTTTCTGTAATCAGGCGCCGCCCGATTCCTGACCCGTTTCCTCGCAATATTTCTAAAACGCTATTACAAATACATTTATATCACCGCACAAAAAAGGTCTTGGGCAATTTTCGCCACATAATGAGGCCATTATGGGGAATTTTGTTTTACCAACATAATAACACTGCCTTTTATTCGAGCGATCCTGTCCGCGAAGGACTTCACGTTTTAAAGGACAATATTATTCCAGACTTGATGAGATTTTCGTGCTAAAATTTTAAGACTAAATTGGCATCATTATGTATTTAGCTTTGCGGATTACAACCCTAAAGGTCAACAGAGGGTAATGTTTACAGCCTTAATGAGTCAGATCTTGATGCTTTAATTAAATCATTATTTTAATCACAATTTTTAAACGTTATCACGTTTAAAAATGCCAACGAAATTTTAATCTTTGCATTTTCGAAAAGTTTTGTATTTACCGTTATAATTTTCTTTAAATCTATTGCCAAAAATAACAATAATAGAGAAACAAGTTAATTTCTTTACCCTGGAACAAAGTGCACATGAAATCTAAGTATCACCCAAAATACAAAGGTCTGTTCTTAGACCTTAAGACATCTGATACAGAGAATTTCAATACAACACAAAACCGTTTTTAACTTAGATCATTTTAAAAAGACAAATTAAAATGAGCTTAATATTTTTCTTCATAAATTAATATTGAATGTTTTTCCTCGGTATTTTTATGCATTTCCGTACAGACTTTGGTAGTGAGTGACCTTCCCTATAGATGTAAAAGTACCGGGTTTGATTCTCGCCCGGAGTAAGCGCCTATGTGAGAAATAAATATTTCATCCCATCTATTCGAAAAGGGTTCCTTGATAACTGCGAGAAAAATAGATCATTCAGCGCACTGACAAAAGTGAGGAATTGACATTTGAATTCGAAACTTGAATTACTTATATGATAAATAAAAAATGCAACATTTTGATCACAATTCGGTTCGATAAAGTCCTGGCCGGTAATAAAATAGGCGCCTGCTGACCCTGCATTGGTTAACCAAATTAAAAAAAGGCTGGAACTTCTAATTCTTTTATATAACTTTTTATCAAATTATTACAGACAATTTTATTTAGTCACCATTGACTCAACATGATCATCAACCAGAGTCTGAAATTATTACGAATACACAAGTGATAAACAAGTCAACGACATTTTCGGTTCCCTACAAAACAGTTACAATGAGCTTCCAAAATTGCTAAAATGTATCTAATATTAGTATTAATTTATAATTTCGTTATGTGAATATTAATATTCATCACTACTAAAAGCATATCTTATTTATTTTACTCATAGAGGGGGATGAAAAACGGAGTGTGCGACACGGAACCAAAATTATTTAACTTCGCGTGACGTATTTTGAATCCCTCGCCACACTTAGGATTCTATTTAGAATCCCTCGCTTTACTCGGGATTCTACTCTAGGAAACTATACTTCGCTCTGGATTCACGCGCGCCCGCAATACATTTAGTCCCTTGTGACACAATCTACTATTTGTCTTCTAATACGTTGTGCGCATAAATTTAATGAAAGTTATATAGTGTGTGTTCTTACAATATCAACTCGAGTTTACACATCGGAACCAGGATATCTTCTTCAATTACAAAATATGATTAACAATAACAATGTAAATGAAATTATTGTAATTTTATAGTAAATAACAATGAGATATGAATGTTTAATATTTATTGTTGAAGCTCATATATGACACGTGCTCATTCTTAAAGTGGTCGGCATTAAGTTTATTTTTGCACTTAGTACACGCAAATATTCTTGTACATAGTCGTATCGCTGCTCGCTCCCGACGTCATCCTTGTAATTGGCGATTTTGTGCAATTTATGGCGATTCGCGCAATTTATAGCGATCCGTGCAATTTATGAGCAGCGGACAAGTGGGCGACGCTGAGCTCTTTGCTCAGGTCATAGCGAAATGGACCCTGCGTTTCAATTAAAATTTTATGTTCCGCAAATTACCTACCAATTATGTTCCATTAAATAACATAACCAGGAAGTTATTATTATGATTATATTCGAAGTAACGGAAGCCCCTTGCGAATATGATACTTGTTCTAATTTGCAATATTATTTTATTATCATTATACTTGCATTTTCATATAAATATGTTATATTGTAAATTTTTTCTTCAGATAACACCTTGCTGATTTGTTGATTTTAACGCATGATCAATAAGTATTGACTGCAGTTATAAACTATACCATACTCGTATATTCAGGTACCCTCGCGATGTTTTCCTACACCGAAGAAAACGACAAATAATTTATAACACGCACAGTATTTGAAATATGCGTGCAGGATTCGAACTCGAGTCTTTCGTGTAGCACACCAACGTTCTAACAACTGGGCTACCACACCTTTCAAATACATTGATAAACATAAAATAAGATATTGAAAATAAAAATATAATGCTTTATAAAAGTGTTATTAAGGTACCTATTTAATTATTTTTCATTAGCATATTACCAAATTTATACCAACCAAAGTACATGCACCTGCTACTGAAATAATTGCACGAATAGAATAATGTCAAAAAGCTTACACTAAAAACGAACGAATAATATTCCATGCAATCATTTTTAAATTTATTCAGTTTCCATCTCATAATAAAGCAATTAAACGTAGGTAATTTTTAATTCAGAGAAAATTGCATAGTTCGAAGACATTATCTGTAAAATTTTACATATTTATATATTATACTTAATATTTCTTGGGCCGTAAATTGCAGGTAATTTGCAGGGCAGTTACAGACAGTGTGGACGGTCACATCAGCCACGCACTTAAGATATACATGATAATATTCCTACACAATTTGTTGAACTTTGAAAACTGTGTTGAAATTTAATTTTATCGGAATATTTTGGTAGGTTTTTTGTGTATAACTTATATGAAAGTGTAAAAGTATTCTTAAATTTGTGTATTATTAAATTTTAAATTAAGTATCAAAAACATTCAAATAGTATTAGAGAGATGTTTTTCTTCCGAATCCTTATAACTTAATTATTTATTGAAGAAGTCTACCGATACAAGAATAACTTAACTGTACAAAATTTTGTACTGTACAAAATTGTGAATCGCAAGTTCTGATAGAATTTATATTAAATATACCCTTTTAAAAAATAAAAACCCCAAATATGATATTACAATATTGTTGAAGTCAGGAAAAATGTAATCGTGACAAGGTTATTTCCTATAGTTAATAACAGATTTAATTGATTTTCATACTGATATCCTCTGGAGATAATGCCATTTACGGAGTTATTAAATTAAATCACAAACAGTTTCTCTTAATTAATAAGATGGTGCTGCTGGTACAGTTGAATCTAGTGAAACAACAGCACATTAACTGGTTTGGTGTATCTATATGAAACAATGTAAGCAAGTCTTAGTTTATTAGTTTAAGTAACCAATGTTACTTAAAATGTTGTATAACTGTTACATAAAAATAAAAAATGTTATTTGTTTAATAGTCCTCTTATTATAATACGCTCTAAAATAAGCTTCAATTGCATGCCTGTACGTGTCGTTGCATGCCTGCTTATATTATATGTATGCAACTAATGTCTTTGAACTTATTTTTCTCCCACAAAAAAGTGGATATTATCGAAAATTTTGCAAACATCTTAATAACAATATCACACTAATTGCTACTATATCTGCTACAACCTAATAAGCGCACTAAAACCCAATAAAAACGAAAAAAATATATAATACAATATTTTTCATAGCCGATAAGTGATTTAACCTTCACACCACAGATGTCGCTACAATATTTTTCTCAAAGTTGCAACTGTTTAACTTTTCTTCATTATAATTATTATTTGTATCTGGTGACTGCTTATGTTTAATTATCGCTCTTGTATCTTCATATAAACGCTCGCCCAGGCATTGCTCAAATGCAGACAAATAATTATAGTTTTCAACCAGATTGTAGTCCTCTTCTAAGCCAAGCTTTCCGATAATCGTTACAAATCGCTCTACTAGTTACGTATAAGTAGGTACATCTAGGTACTTTTCTATAATATAACAATTTTGTAATTGTAATATCTTTATAAGTTCCAATAGTTGTTTATGTCGTCGACTGAACGACTTGACCGATACAAGTCACATTGACACAATATATTTATATTGTTGAAACGTTTATTACTTTGGTATTCAAATAATTACCAAATTCTATTAAAAACTTATTCATACGTAGTGTCATAAGTACCTAGATGTAAGTAACATCGAACTATGTGTAGCTTAAGCATAAGTGTCTTGCAACATGTGGAACTATTGAGTATCATAAAGTAGCAGAGGTTTAAGGCACCCGCGTCCGAAATAGCCGGTAGATATCCGCCACGGCTATGACGTGCCGATATTTATGTCGCGCGGCCCCGCCCACCGCCGTGACTCCATTCAGCCTGTTTGTATTTATTTCATACCTATTTATTTGTATTTGCCTTCGCTTTTGAATAATGCATGAGCGGTACGTTTCCGTCGTGTGTAGGCTGCGTGACGCCGCGCCCGCGTCTCCATCCGACCCTCCTCGGTTCTACCACATTTTTGCTTCACACTTCTAAACTCGTTCCCGTTCCCAGTCTGCCAACGATTTTATCTCTAAATTATCAGAGTTACTCATCGACAAATAAACGCCCGTATGTTTTCTGGTCAAGTTAATTAACATCGGATGGAATATTATAGAATTAATTATCGATAAGAGCGGTCGATTCGTGGATATGTTCCTTCATTATTTGGTAAGTAAATCACGCGCGGCTATCGCGGCCCGTATCGATTGGCCCCGCCCCGCGCGATTTACAACGGCTTGCGTCAAACCGGCCCGCGGTGATATCACGCTTTGTCTCTACCACGCTCACGTAGTCAATGGGACACCATGAATATTCAATAACCGCTGTCACTTTATTGTAATACGATATGCTTTGGAAGCATTTATTTCATAGTCTTAGTCTATACTATTTGCATTTTCTATTTTTAAGGTATTTTAAGGTTACGGTTTTCCATAAATTTTCGAAATACATTATAATTTTTTTCTGACACTTTTCTGACTCTTAGCTTGCCATGGAAGTGGCGAAAAGCTTACCTGGTTCTTCAAGGCAGCAACTAAAGCAAATTAAAATCTAAAATTAAATTTTAGATAAGGGGCCTAACCAGGTTTCTTGTAAACAGCCGACAAATGAGCAAACGGGATACCTAATGGAAAAGTGGAATTCACAGCCCATGTACGCGTGTAACACCAGGGATGTATTCAGGTGTGTATTGCCGGTCAAGCGGGGAAACCACGTGCTGGTGAAGAACCTTAAGACGCATTAATTTTTACCAACAAACTAAATGGTAGAAAACTCAGTAATCATTAACAAGAAGAATCTACTGTTATTTCCTCGTGTTGTATTCACAATAAACAGCTCAAATACAAAAATGCATTCTTCAAAATTACATTTTCTATTGAGTTTAATCTTGCTATATGAAAGTGATTAATAAATAACATCCACATTTATGTTCGTCTTAAGTAAATGAGCCGTCGTGTCGCTTTTAAAGACATCTTACCATTAGGCCCCTCCGTAAATGTCTCCGAAACACAATAAAGCGAAGATTGCGGTGGTTATTTCAATAAGTGGAGACGTTAGTGTCGCGGATAATACCCGGATCTGTGCCAGTCACGGGCTTTCATTCGCGCAGTTTCATAAATCACGCAAACTCAAGCGATATTAACAACTCACTTACTTCATGTCTGTCGCTTCTTTCAAATAGCATCACTCTCTGTGGAACATCACTTACGAACACGAAATTAAGTGAAATCATTTAATATTTGTGTGTAAACTCCAAGTAGAACATGTACTTACATTGAAAATAAGAATGTATACTTGGAGCTTGTGTTGTGTTAAGAAATGCTTCCTTATATAAAATCAACAGTTTAGTTTCTCTAGTGTTACAGTTCTTTATGGGCAGTAATAAAAAAAATAGTTCAGATAAGAACCGAAAACACTATTTCCCTTTGTCATTGGGTGGATTATGTAATATAACAGAGTACTCATGAATATTTACTCTTACGATAAAGAGTCGAGTCAAATCACTTTCAAATAAACTTTGGACATAAGACCTAAGAAGGAAGTAAAGAGATATGAACGATGATATAAAAATTCCATATAAGAGAAATGTTTAAAATATTGTACGCTTAAAAGAATTTTACAGATTTGGCTTTGTGACCAATCAGAAAATAATATTCATGATAAAAGTTAAAAGCCTCATTTGTCATCAGTGTCTGTCGAGTGTCAACTGTCCAATGCAGTCTCACCGTGACCATGATCCATGTAATCGGGTCGAAATATCTATCTACCGATAAGTATCTATTTTTGATTCCTCAGATCATTTCATAATATTAATTATATTCTTATTTGATTTCATATCAATAAGTTGTATTATACCTTCTATTATTCAATGACAGTTACCATTTTTGTACATTACACAGAGCGTTAAACATTTACGCAAATATGTTTAGAATAACAAGAACTTTTAAAAAATAATAATTCTTAAATTATTGAACTCTTTTAGGAATTTAAGTTTTCAACACATGGTTTTGGAAAAAATATTTTAAATAGAAGTCTTAAATTTAGTATATGGATTGTTCAGACAGTTGGGATAGTACAACCAACAAAGCCTTAAAAACATGACAATTGTCTGTACCTCAATCACAATTGAAGGCGTTTCTTTGTGGCCCTGGAACAACGTATTGGAACTGATCAACTATGGTATGAACGTAAACTTATTACATTTACTTACTTAAATGTTATATAAAACAATTATGAAGCCATCAAGTTAATTGTACAGTAATAATATTGTTTCTCAAGATGCTATTAGGTTACGATTGCCAAATTACAAAACAGCTACGCCACAGCAAGCTTCTCATCATAAATATGATAAATTACTTGCGCGGAGTAAGTATATTAAGCTTTCATTGTAATTCATAAAATACAGGAGACATTTTGTACGAAATCGATATAAACCACAAACCCGCTAATTGCTCTCTATCATGCACCTCATAATAACATAATGATACGCACATTATACTAAATACTTGACTTTCGTGACGTATAATATTATTACCCTAATATGTATGCAGTTTATGTATATATTATCGTATAAATAATGTTTTGATGAACATGTCGGACGGTCGCAGTTTCACAAGGCTCACAGTTATACTGTTCGTGGTATTGTTTACCAGATTACCTCTTCTAGATGTTTGTTATTTGTGCCATCGTGTATATCTCTCAATACTATCCTTTACAATCTTTATCGTAATGAAAAATTCTTTTTTGTATGTCGAGACAACGGGATGCAGAAAAATCGCTATGAATGTTTCATGCAATTCATGTTGCCTAACAGCAAATAGCACATAATAAAAACATGTACCAAATTTTACAGCACTAGTTGATACATTTGAATTTAAGATAAGAAAAGCAGGTTCATAGGTTGTCGCAGGTGTTGGTTTTATGCAGTTCTCTTTTAAAGTATTAATTGTACCATAAATTTATATCTCTTCTCATTGAATTGATTGAAATAAAGACCCAAGCAATGAAACAGAGACAGACGCACTGCTTTGAATCTGTCTCTAAAATTGAACAATTACCCACATACCAGGACAATAGGAACACTTAAGAGGTTTCCATCTGACAAGATAATAGGCGCCACAAAAAGCCCCACGTGCGTATCGCATGACGCCTCTCATCAACGACTCTCGGCCTGCTTCTACCTCCATTGATCTCAGTCAATCTCGACAAAAACATGCTTACATGACTTCACCAATTACCAGCACATAGATTTTGCTTGCCTTGTGAGCCTTCGCTTAATATGAAGGCACATTATGATAGAATGAATTGTCTCATCATGTGAAACACATTTTGTGCTTTTCTTTCAGAAAATGGATTTGGGTAAAATTAAATTAGACGATAAAGTCTAAAGTTATTTCTTAAATTGTATTTAAGTACTTTGTTACGCTGAATTAAAAATTCGAATACACGAAAATTGATTTTATTAAGAAGAAACTGTTCTTCGAAATTTTTCTCATAATTTCTATAATTTTTAACGTCTTTTGAACATTATAAAAATAAAATGTGACATATAATAATTAATAATTATCAGACGTTTTTTTATTATTTTTATAATTATGATACACATTAACCTACCATGAATGTTTCTGAGATTATCGCGTCGAGATAGAGAGACTAGACTCGGACTTTGCTTGTATTATGTGGAGATTCAATATTTACTCTGTTGTATTCCAAATCTCAACTAATCAGATAATCACATTATTTACATAGTACTGTATAAATATCTCTTAATTATTTATTCTAGTAGCATTTCCGTACATTATTAGCGAGTAATTTGGAGCAAGAAACGATTATTAACCGACTTTACTTCCAAAAGGTCACATTACCGGCTTCAGCATTCTTTTTTTGTCTAAGAAAGCCTAGACGTTTAAACATTGATCAAGGTGCACCAATAACTAACGTCGGAAATGTCTCATACACAGCGTTAAATGCCACTGAACATGTCACTTTGAATAATGAACTCTAAAGAAAAAATAATAAATGCTTAAATAAGACTAAGCAAGACCTGTTTTAAGACACACATCCACGACAGTCATAAATCTAAGTTATCCGGAGATCAAATAGCCAATTTTTGACCGACCGCGTGTCGACATCGCCGAGTGTATCTGTCACAAAAGTATGATTAACGTTTCGTGCCGCTTGCATTCCTCGTCGGCTGTCGCCCGGTACAAGTTCATCCCATTTAAATTTAGCGCGGCGCGTGCCGTGCGGGTGTCCCCGGGGTGGTGGGGTGCGGAGGGTGCACCAACGAGGGCGGGACCGACTACCATCAGTCAAGTGACGAAAATTGACGGAAAATGGGCGGACACCGCTTGCCCGCGACGTCATCAATTACAGCGTCCTGACCGCGTGCACTCGCCGCCGAAGACGTGCATACCTAATATCCTTTGTAACTAGATATACAATTATTACTGGATGACACATGCCGAGATTCAAAGCAATGATAGCCTGGTGGCTTAAAATGTAGACAACAATATGGTGGCTCTGGGTTCAGGTATGCATCTCTAAACTTTTGAAGCTATTACCCATTTGAACTACAACTTATTAGTATATAAGTAAATATCGTGTGGTAACCTGCCTGCCCAAGAGAGAACAATTATTTCGCATTCTGAGAGTGCAGTAGAGAAATAGGAACTGACAAAGGACATTTTTTGCGTCTCTTTCGTTCTGACTAGCAATACCTGTTATTAATTTTACTACAGAGCTACAGTATCGCCGTTTTAATGAAATAGCAACATCACTTGAGATAGAATACCATAACGTGCAAAAATAGTAGCCAGGCGCACGCTCTACGTGCAATCTCTGACAATATCTCGAACAAGGATAATTCAGATGTAACCTAGAAGCTATTGATCGCAAGGTAATTGCGCAGCATAGGCTATGAGGCAAGGTTACTCATCAGATTAGAGTTTATGTTTGGATGATACCCTAATTAATTGGTAGCTGATACTACAATTGAGATCGTTACCTTATTTTACACGGTTAAAACTCAGTTCAAACTGTAAACTCCTCAAAAATATATACCAAAACCCAAATAGGTATTTGTAAATATACTGTATGTTCTTGTGCCTTCTTTATAATTGCGTGGAAACATTCGTAACTTATGAACGATTTCACTACTTTATTCACACAATATATGAATGAAGGACCACTTTTGATACGGTTAGGTGAAATTATTGAATTTATTTTTTTTATAGACACGTTCCCCTGGTTCTTATGCCGTGATATAAAGTTCGCATAAGTAAAGTTCATCAACAAACTGACAGAACAGTGTTGATGATATAAGTAATACATCTACAACTACAGTACCTAGTTCACAAATGACATTTAAAAAAATACGGCATTATAATTATAACAAACTTAAGTGCGTCACGTATACCTATACACTATTATTCAATAAAGCTAGCTGCTAACTAAATTTAATAACAAAATTAACAAAACGCTAACAATGTAGTACAAACTACATTAGCGTGATCTGTCTACGCCGAGAGTTTCAAATACCAACTGGCAGTTCGAAGCACGCAGCCGCAAATAAGAATACAAAACGAGAACAGATCGTGGGCACCTTAGCACTGCATGTTTGCTTACATTTTCTCCCGAACGAGCGAACGCAGGAAGCCGCAACCAGTGCAAAAGCTCGGCGATCGATTTTGAAAATTGCCCATAATTAGCATGTATCTCACTGGTCCGGCCGACTGTGCGTTTAAAACTGGGAACTCAACCACAGGCTACATAATATTCCAGTAGCGTTTACCGAGTAACGGCAGGCGAAGGCGACGGACACAAATTGCCGGAGGAGCTGCCAGTGCTGCCACTACGCAAATTGTAGTCTGAGCACGATCGATTGTTCGCCTCGCGTGGCCTTGCTTCGGCTTGACTTAGCATCATGCACTGCCGCCGTCCATCGCATCGCAGTCTAAGCGCTATTCTGACTTTAACTGCCCGAATTGTCAAATTTTTATCAACACAATTCAACTTCGCCAAGCAAGATAAGGACTACTGCGAACATTTTATCTTGTTTAGTTTTACAATACGGTTTATTGAAGTCGTGAAGACATAAGGTAAATTCAAATTCAAAATCATATAGGTATTCAGTAAATACACTTATGAACTTCATTTTTTTGCTTCTATTACCGTTTCGAAAAGGTGCTTTAACAATGAGGAGAAGAAACGGCGAAAGAAACTCCTCAGCACATCTTTTATATGGTAATTACAAAAGTTTAAACCGGTGCGAAACTAGTTTCGACACTAATTTTTCCAGGCATCCTTGTCATTAATATACTCATCCATACTATAATATCCTTTGCGTATAAGTTGTGTTTTAATTATAATTCGACCTCCAGCTAGGTATATCCATGATAAATAAATAAATGAACGTTTACACACTCACACCCCCGCACTAGGATTCCCTGTTTGTGGGTGGCATGGACATACACATATATGACATCACAAACGCACATGAGCCGAGAACAAACGTTTACCTGTTATATGAATGTCTGCCCCGGCTGAGAATCGAACCCGGGAACCCCTCGCTCGGCAGGCAGAGTCACTACCAACTGTGCTATGGGGTCGTCAATATCCATGTCACACATGTTACAACATTTCCATCCAGATTTTGAACTTCTTTCTTAGTAGAATATTAATCATATGATCACCTATTCCGTTCAAGTTGTAAATTACCTTAGAATTTGTACCCTTCATATTATAAGTGCTTACCGTACTTAAAAAGCGTTAATACAATAAACTCAAAATTAAAGGAATTCGAAGTATTTCACTGATTTTTCTTACATTGAATATCTCAGGAACCATACGTCATACCATGCTTACACATAAACATTATACCTTACAAAGTCATATTTACCCAATACCATGAATATATCATAAAATACTTTTGTGCATTACACATACAAAAAATATACGAGATCGTTTAGTTTTCACGTGTCCATCGCCCCGCGTGTAAAGCCACTAATAAGTACGTCCCGGTCATTCCTTATCCCGAGAACGACTGCCTATGCTATGCTTAAATGTTCCAGCAATGACTAAAAACACGCGGTTTCCGCAGCAACTAGTGTGTAGTGGTTACTTGTAATTTCCATTGAATCTAGATAACGCGGCACTGGTGGCGACTTAGAGTCACGTCCGAGACATTTGATCGTGTAACAAGAAGTATTTGAGAAGGCAACGACTGGGGTAATGGTGGCGTAATTGCGCAGGCATTATCAAGTGACCCCATATTGCGGTCGATCGACTGACAGTGAAGGCGTCGCCGCGGGCAACACACAACGAGAATATTTAATATGAAGTACTTACTACTAAGTACTTCATGAGTCTTATAATGTCAGTGTCAAACCACAAAAAAATATTATTGGTACAATAGATTTATAGATGAGCAATTTATCTAAAGTAACATGTGATTAAGAAGCAGTCACAATAAAAGTTAAAAATAAATGATTAACATGACTTTGTCTGTTTCAAATAACTATTTATAACAGTTAAACGCACATACAGTAGTTGTTAAATTTATCCATAAATTACAAATTCAGCATGCATCGTGTTATTAGCAGATACGTAGACAAGATCTTTTTCATAAAATACCAACGGTTTTTAAAGTCAGCGTTCTCTTTTTAATATAATTCTTCCGTCACTTAAAATGCCTATCTGTCTTCCTTGATAGGAGGCTGATAGTCACAAAGGAAGATAATAAAGGCATGTCGCGACTGTCGCCGCTCTTTGAAGTCTCAATTAGTAACGCGAGCGGGTAATTGTGGCGAAAATTAATTCCAACTCCGTCTGCGCGCTGAGCGCAAAGGGGAGTGACGTCATTACTACACGTCGGCGAAGCTTTTACAACAAAAAATACAATCTACTCAAATAATTTTTCTGATTTGTGTGTATTATTTGAAACAGTTACAGATATACATAAAAGCCAGTATTATAGTTTTTCTTGATAATTCATAAATGTCATACTGACTCGGGACTTCTCTCACATTCATCATAGAGTAAGCACTAAGGTAGCCAAACGCGGATCGATAGACTTTCACGCCTTCAAGATGATTGCATTCAACAATATTAGAATTCTAAGTTTCCTACGTTTCCTCACGATGTTTTTTCAAAAAAGCAAATGATAGATAGGTATCTTCCGATACGCTCGTAATTCTGAAAAATTGGACGTATACCTAAGATTTATACCCGAACCGTACTAGTGACCGAAGTTCAAATCATTATCACACAGACTATGACACGAGTCTTAACTATTGCAGTTGTTCACGAAGTAATCTAATTATTTGTGTACTGGTTTATTGTTCAATAAATTTTTGAATCACTGCCCAGCTCAGTATTGTATGTATTAATACAATTTTAAGCAAGAGGTAGTTATTATTCGAATCCCGGCCGCGGCAAACACCGTGACCAATAAATAAAAATTCTTCTCGATTATCAGTGATATCTAGTTTTGGTATTTCCAAGTCAATTGTAAGACAATTAATCCTAGTGAAATTATTTATTAATTTGTTATTGAATTATAAGTAACTATCAAAGTACAGCTTTTACGTTAATGCCGGTGTTATTTCCATATATCAATTTACTGTCTATGTCTAATGGTAATAAAACTGAATTAAGAATAAAATTTCTAAACATATTAAATATTTCAAGTTTATGGAATTGAAATAAAACCGGCATGCAGTCGACTACTTCATCGCATAATTGCAGACGTTTTTGTTGATTTAGCAGTTTAGAAATAACCACAATCAAATTATGTCCAAATATTAAATATTGGAACTATTAATAATTATTATTGTCTATCATCAGGAAATATCCATTACCAAAATTAGATAAATAGACTTATGTTTCGATTCAATTTAAATAAAAAATTATGAGATATTATTGTTTGCCAGTCTCTTTAAAATAAAATTCCAAATAGACAACGTTTGATATGCTGACTGTATGTGGATATACAATTTTCTTACTTTATTTGCTGCTTAAAGCGGACCCAAACTGTTGTTAACTAATAAGAAATATGTACGTAAACACATAAAACAGTTCACAAAGTAGCATTATCTACTTCTAAGAAAGGTCTGAACAACATGTTTCCTTACTGTACCTTGAATCGAATTCCTTGAAATTGTCAGCAGTTTAGTGTGTAATTTAAATACTAGTTTGTATAGAACATATGTTACGTAATTGTGCTAACCCTATGAGTGGATTAATTGAACGGTTCAAAGTAATTAATGCACCCGATTAAATATTTATATTAAGAGTGCAGTGTATATTATTAAAAGATCTTTATAATACTTTATCTTGCAGTACCAGAATGAAGAGTATACAAAGTGAACGGAGAAATGGAGCATGGTTTAATTTTAAAAACTTTTCTGCTCTTCTTAATTTTAAAACTAGAACAGTACTCTTTGCAATTTTAATAAAAGCAATAAATAATTAGACACTTAAAGTTTATATAAATGTTAATATTATAAGAGGTAATAAAATGATAACCGTTTTGTCCATAATTAAAATTACTAAAGACTCCCAAAACTGACAACTAGATATGAGTGAGCGTTAAATTTATTTCACACTTAAAAAACTTTTGGGAAGAACTTTATAAACCAATTAGGCTCATTACTCACCTAACGCGACCGGAAGACAAAGATTACGCGCTCCTCATTACCAACCACAAACTCCCCTTGCTGTGAAATGTTAAAATATTACTTTTCACATGTTATCTTCTTAAAAAGGACAATACAATGGCTCCGTTAACGGCTATATTGCAAAAGAAGGTCGTTCAGCTTCTAGTGATCCGTGACGTAAGCACTGTAACATATGTAAATTGCACCAGCTCTATTCACCATAAAATTGCTTATTTGTTGTCTTTGTCACAACATGTTTAAATATAAAAATTCAAGCATGCCACCAATGATAAATATGAATATATATGTTTTATTAATGTATGTCTATACTAGCGGCCAGCACCGACATCGTTCGGATTATATTTATATACATAATATAATGATGATAGTTTTTGTATATCCCTATGCACTGGACGACAATAACTGGAACAAGAAATACAAGTAGAAAGTACAAGACAGTTGCTGAGTCATTAACAATATTAACTGCAAAAGACGGATATCAAGTTTTATATTTTGGTTATGGTATTTTTCAATGCTAATTAAACAAAATCAGATACGTAGAATTTAAAGTAACTTAAAATACATGTGTATCTGTTTATATTCTGAAAGTCATCTTCTTTTCATCATCAAACCATCATCGATTTTGTTTAAACTGTTAATTTTCATAACAATGTAAAATTTTCAAAATAGAATTTTGTCAACAGTTCCTCAATTTCTATCTAGAACCGCTATGCCACCTACAAAAGACCTACAGCCGTGGGGCTCGGCACGATTTACCCGCGCTGTAGTGAATATGAAAATGTGGAGCTATTTTGTGGCGGTGTGATGAATGGCGGCGGTCATTTCCCGCTGCCATTACTTCGGTCACAGCATATGGCTGATTTGCGCCCACTGGATGAGGGCTGCCGCAAAACAATAAAGTTGTTTGTTCGGAGAATGTTTCCATCGTTTTTAATGTATTTGCTACAGGGTTTTTTTTTATTTGGGTGGAGGACTTCAAACTCGGCTCTTGTTCGTGCAACCAAAACATGATTTTCAAGTTATTTATTAGATTTTCGGATATTCACTGAATAAACATAATCCTTACAAGATCACACGCCGTATTCTCTAAATTTACTACAATTCCAAATCAGGTGCGGGTAAAAATTCTGGGCACATGTACAGTTTGATAAATTAACCCTTATTTTGGGAGTTAATTTTTGGGAAAATATCAACTAAAAGGGCTTTATACAGGACACCAATAAATATTTTCAATTAATAATTTAGAAGATTTGTAAGAATTTTTGAATTTAAAAATAAACATTTTATAATGTATATTTGTTGTCACCTCATCCAGATGTAATACACAATGAACTTAATGTACCAACCAGCCCTCGTTGATGTTGAGAACATGAACTGTTAAAATTCAGTAAATCAAATTTGAATGTAAACTACAAATTATCTAATAATTCGTTACATATTTTTTTACAATACATTTGATTGTACTTGTTCTTTAATATAACGTTTATTTGTAATTGCTGCAAAATATTACAGTATTACAGATGTATAATAATTAATAATATTGACGTAAAAGATAACCCTAAAAACATTGCCCCGGGTGAGGATCGAACTCACGACCTTAAGATTATGAGACTTATGCGCTGCCTACTGCGCTACCGAGGCTGTTGACATGTTGCATGAATATGTATATTCATTTAAAAGATGGTCCGAATTATTTAATTTTATAAAATTATACTTAATGAAAAGCCATAACCAAAAGTAAGATGTAATGTAACGCAATAACTGTAATGGTGCATTTTTTAATTATTAAGAACAATTTACAACACCTAAAAGTATTTTTAAATAAGTGATTTAATGATAAATTTTCTGTTTATTTAATTGTTACTACTTTTATATTTTTGTTTACTTAGTTACAAATAGGAGTACATTAGGTACTAAAGTAAAAGAAATACAAATAGCCAGTGTCACTGCTTATTTCTTATAATTAATAGTTCTAGTAGCGCTAGTCTTATATATATATATATATATATATATATTTCTACTAGCTGACCTGCCAAAAGTTATTCTGCAATATCATTATTTAAAATATAAAATTTTTACACGATTTCACTGTAGCGTCACTGGATTCAGTCATAGCTATGAATTATCTATATCTATAAAATTACTATGGTTTAGCATCCAGATGTTTCGGAGGAAATGTAAAACTTCTTTCATGAACTGTGAAAAAATTGATAAATTATAGAAGTTTTGGAGGGAAGTTGAGGACGTTTACAATGGATTCTGCAAGGTTTATAAGACGGATGAACAAATATAAAACGTGTTTAAAGATAGAAAGAAAATGTCTTATTGTGCAGAATTTTGCTTTTATTTTATTTAGCATTGAACGTTGGCCTATTGCCCATTTATTTTTTATTTTTAAGAGCAATAAAACTTAGGGCCATTTAATCGTTTAACCATAAATTCACATCTAATTCATGTCATGGGCTTCTGATTCTTATTTTAAATTCAAAACAATTGAGGTTATTGTTCAATTGTTTAGGTAATTGTTTTGGCCGTATTAGGGTGGCCTAGAATACTCCCCCAAATCCCATGCTAGCAGAACAGGGGGTCGTAACAAGCGACAGAACCCAGCCTCCTTGGTGGTAGGGCTTCGCATATAGATTATATTATCAGTACTATTATTAAGTTATTAATATTATTATTGGTATAATTGTCTTTTCGTGAAGCCCGCCTGGTTAGCTACCACCCTCCTAGTTGAGTCAGCCGCCAAACGACTTGTCATGTTCCGGTTGGGGACTTGAGAGCCAGTACTTTCTTTCTTACTTTCTTTTCATTTCCTGGCCGACAACGCATCAGTGATAACTTTGGTCTTGTTGATGTTCATGGGTGACAGTGACCACTTACCATCAAGTGGCTCGTCTGCTTATTTGTCGGCTATTAACATAAAAAAAACTTATGCACAGCATTTTATTGCTTTGACCACAGTTTCAAAAAAGTGTTTTATTACTGAGCAGAAGAAGAATATATGAAAATTACAGAGTAAGTCTCTGACTTGTTGCAGATCTATTATTTGCTGATATTAATATGCTATTATATTCTTTAGCTGGCAGCTGTTTTCGCACGACGCTTGAACATTACAGTAGATAAATAACGTTGGTAACAATTTTGGTACTTTACTGTAAACACGTAAACCATAAAAGATGAGGCCACCAGAAAGAGAAGAAATAAAGACGACGAAACGAAATTATGCTTATGACTTATTTGAAGTGTGTAACATGTACTTAAAATATGATATTGTATAACGTACATCAAAAGTGAACTGTAATACAAATATTTTTTATAATAGTCAAACAAAGCTTCACGAAAATGTTATTTGTGTCATCAATACTCCGAACAACTTCCCAATTATTGTTATATTATAAGAATAGAATAGCCATAACGGATAATTGAATCACGTTATGGTATATAGTTGGTATGGATACCGGTTGGTATGCTGGTATACATACACCAGCGGATTATGTAAGTAGTAGGAATTCGCCGGTTCTGACTCGAAGAGTCAAATCCCACCGTTTGTGGCGATCGAAAACTAAAAAAAAAAAAACTCAAGTTTGGTGTCAAATCGTAGGTTTCCGACTACGCCGGATCGATTGCACTTGTCCGTTTTTTGGTAACGTACGTAGTTCCGAAGATAACTGATGCATTATATTAGCTCCAGTTCGTTATCTAATCACTCGTCCGGTCATTACTGAACGCACGATGGGTCTTTCGCTTTACTTAGTAATGTAATCACT
>PDGT01000001.1:8070801-8130874 GCA_003671415.1 Megathymus violae
ATCTTCGCATTGTAAGTGATTACATTACTAAGTAAAGCGAAAGACCCATCGTGCGTTCAGTAATGACCGGACGAGTGATTAGATAACGAACTGGAGCTAATATAATGCATCAGTTATGTATCTTCGGAACTACATACGTACGTTAGCAAAAAACGGACAAGTGCAATCGATCCGGCGTAGTCGGAAACCTACGATTTGACACCAAACTTGAGTTTTTTTTTTTTTAGTTTTCGATGGCCACAAACGGTGGCTACTACTTGTGTAGTGTATCGTCACGTGACAAAGATAATGATCTGGCTCTCCAGCTCTCCAACAACACAAAAAGCATTTCACTTGTGAAATGAATGCAGCGTAATTATTCAGACAACAAAAATCCTTTACCCGTTCACACATTGACTTCGATCATCATACAAAACTACCGGGCAACAGCGGGTTATATAGACCCTACGTACCTTCAATTGATAAAGGAACTTTCATCCTAGAAACCATTGATCTGTTATATATACATACATATATAGATATATATAAATAGAAGAAGAACGGACACAGAAGTACGGAACAATACAGGATTTAGAATAGATTAAGAAATAGGATATCTACAATCATTTATATTAACATTTTGAAAAAAATAAAGCTATGTTCGCTGTTGGAAAATCCTATTAAAAATATTAAGGGCTTCCTATTTTCCCAAATTTGGAAGTGTACTTCCACAATGAACTGTCTCAATGAAATAATTTGAAACATTTGCTCTAAACAAAACTTTTCAAAGGCCGATCCACGCCATTATTCTCAGGGTATTTTCATTCCTTTATATTCATCCTTCATTTACATGTCTAGAATGTCACTCTTGTTAATTTTATTCATAACTATAGTACTTTATTGCGTAGCATTTAACAGAATACACGTATTTTTGAGATTTTTTCCACGTAGTGTCAAAAGTTGCCAAGTAAAATAAGTGTGACATCAAGCCAGACTTAGAGTCTGTTTTACTATTTCGTTATGGAACCCTAAAAATCATGGCATGCCGTAGGATACGTGTTTGAAAGTCATGACTGAATTCAAATGGACTAAATTGTCGGCTAATAAAATATTCAAAATAAGAATCTAGAACGGTCAGTCGTAATTGCTGACAAGAGTCTGTCATTACTCAAATTACAGTTTCTAATCATAAATACAAAACTATTTATTTCCATCCGTGTCTTGGCGAAGCTTATTTGAGGTGCTATTTAATTAGGAATTCGAAATCTATCAATTAAAATTTCCACTTTCCTATTGGACAATTTGTTCGTATCACTTATTTGGAATTTAATTTTAAATACAACGTAACAAGCAGCCTGTAATCACGTAGAATATTCCCACCGAACAAATGGGCCAAAGGACATAATTACAGCACTCGAAGATTTAATAATAAGTGATTATATAGAAGAAAGGTGTTCACATTCACGCGGGGTGCGAGAAGCTAAGATTTAGGGCTACAATTGCAACGCTGTTTTGTAATTAATACCGAGGCAATTAATTAAAGAATTCAGTATCTATGTTTTACAAACAATTTTAGGATAGATTGGGTGTTAAAGAACCTTTTCTTGTTTGTCATACGATTTTTGTCACAATGATGGCCAATTTTAGGCTGTATTAAGGATAAAATATTTAATCATAAAGTTAAATGAGAATGAAATTACCTATACATGTTAGACAAGTGATTCAGTAATCCGTTATAAGTATCTATGTCTACAAAAGTCTAAGTAAATTTTACACGAAACCGATAGGACTTCGAGGGCAAATCATTAAATTTGATATTACTGTCCCCCAGCAATTAATAGTTGAAATTTGCAGAATCGGTCTACCACTATTTTTTAACTAGCCCCAATATTACAATAACGTTACAGATTATATTGACATTGCTGCGATACACAGATAATTTTTTGTTAGTTTGTAATTCAGTGTTGACATCATAAAAAATATTGCTAATTCTTAAATTTCAGAATTTTAAAAACGTGTCGATTGGTGGGGTGTTTTTCATCACTGTAACAAGTATCTTAAAGCTGTACGTTTAATTTATTTTTTTGGATAAATATGTAACTGACGCATATTAATTGATGCAGGTGTTTTATTTTTGCTTTTTCTTGCATTTTATTTTATAAATCATCAGCACACGTGGGCTTACAATAAATCAGGAATGGAGGCTGTAATTAAAATCACGATCTGAAGTAACAATTTGAAATAAGGGGTATAATTAAAATCTTTTTGTGTTAGTATCGTTAGCTGAATAGCTGCGGTTGTGTGGAAAGGCTGGATGCGTGGCCGCGTAGACGCAGATGTTTACATACGTTATAATTACGTAGATTCTTTCTTTATTTAATGATCTTTCCACGTCTTACAACTTAAGAACCACAAAAACAATATAAAACTTATATAATATACGTCTTTAATTGTTCTAATAAATATAACTCAAACAGGCATGCAGTATATAAATCTGTCGAATTAAATAATGTTTATCATATTCTCCGGTTATCTGCTTTCACAAAAAGATGAAATATTTTGTTAACGTCATGAAATGAATATAAATCAAAGTGTATTACGCTATTAAATACTTTTTTCGCACGTTCTTATGAACGCGATTATAGGAAAATTATAATAATTGTGCGGTATATAATTACGTGATGTAATGTGCGACCGTCAATTTGAGTTTATGTAAAATATCGCGCAATAAATTTACATTTTATGACTTCGCCCTCATGGTCGCGTGGGTGCGATATCTCTGTTTAGCATCTAAGCTCAATAACGGTAAATTGTTGATCGATTTGGCTTCGATGGGGTCAGTCCCAGGTGGTAAATTCTTATAAAATTGATACGAATATAGTTTTGTTTATGCAGCATATTTCCTGAAAAGATGGTGATATATCTAAATAATTATATTCGGAACATACACCATGTTTAACTGAATGATAGATCTCACAATATGTGTGTGTGTGTGTGTGTATTTTTTAATATTGAATATTTATAAACCATCGAACTCATACAGTGATACTAAAATGTCGTCGACTTAGATTGCTATGTTTATTTGACTATTCAAATTATCTCGTCATATATTATGTAATAAACAGATAAAATTAATAAAAAGTCTCTTTTGACTAAACCGTATGTTAAATGCTATAAATAATGCCTTAAAGTATTATTTTGATTTTTGTTTTTTTTTATCTGTGGTAGAGTTTGTTCGCGGACGCAATCGACCGCGGGAAGTGGCCTCACGCGCCGCGCCCCAAGCGCGACGATTATAATTTCGAACGCCGATCAACATGAAAATGAACGTCCATAAATTTATTAGACATAGTGTCGGCCGACTCGCCCGAGGCTCGCATTATATAAAATATGTCAAGAATTAACCATTATCATACTGAGAACATTTTACTTGGGTTACCTACTCGTTCACCAATCCGGTGAACTATGTCAAGATTGTAAAGCATATTTGAATAAATCGTGAC
Source organism: Megathymus violae (assembly GCA_003671415.1). Lineage (NCBI taxonomy): Eukaryota > Metazoa > Arthropoda > Insecta > Lepidoptera > Hesperiidae > Megathymus > Megathymus violae. The sequence continues at coordinate 8,074,284 of PDGT01000001.1, forward strand.
TCGAGTCATGGCTGAATGTTATCAGACGAATTAACGCAGAAAATTACTGCATTAAAAATAATATTTGATTGCGATGTTCGATTATATAAAATTAATTCCGTACGTAAGGTACTTACTTATACGGTAATTATGTAATATAGATACTTTATATATATTTCAGTAATTTTCAAATATCAAGTGAAGGGTCAGAGTATTTAATACTCTACTAACAATTTAATGTCTCTCTGTATTGAATGAATCCGTTTAAACTGTTCATATGATAAACAGCAATTTTAGTAAGAAAGCGTCATGTTCGTTCAGTACAATTTTATGAAACGATTTTCAATGCAATATCAATAAATTTACACAAAGTAATGATATTAGAATTATAATTAAATAGAGCTATTTTCGTTTAAACCTCTTCTTTACCAAACCATCTTTGGTTAAAGAACACAAAGAAGCACTGCTCCACATTTATTCTATACTGTAAATAATTAATACTACCTATATCTATAAGTATATTGCGAATGTAATATTTCGCTAATATACAGTTTCAACCCTTTACTATAAACAATTTATCCACATCGTAAATAACATATATAAAGGCACAGATAATGTTATGTTTCCATGAACTTGTAAGCATTAGCAAATATTTTCACATTAATTGGAACTCCATGACCCCGTAGGCAGTGACATTACCTACCGAACGAGGGGTCCCGGGTTCGATAACCGATCAGGTCAGACATTTATGTGACATATAAACGTTTGTTCTCATGCCATGTGTGTTTGTGATGTCATATTTGTGTATGTCCATGCCACCCACAACACAGGGAATCCTAGTACGCGGGTGTGAGTGTGTAAACGTTTATATAATGTTTAACTTGATAATTTACATACATGAAACAAATCATATACAAAATATTGAAAAAAGAATGTTCGAGTAGATACCTATCAAATTCCTGAAATAATAAATATTAAATAAATTTTATTTGATCTGAAGTAGTTATAGCGTATTGGGTTGAACGTAGGTCTCCCGCACGGATGACGTAATTTCGAATCCCGCATGCACCTCTAATTTATCTAATTATGTTCTTGTTACAAATGAATTATCACTTGCTTCAGTGAGGGAAAATATCGTGAGAAAACCTGTATACCTGAGTTTTCCATAATGTTCTCAAAGGTATGTGAAGTTAGCCAACCTGCGGCTGTCCAGCGTGGTTGACTATGGGCTTCCTCCTCTCATTGTAATAAGAGACCCGAGCCCAGCAGTATCCCACTGTATGTATATAGTAATGATGATGGCGATGATAATCTGATTTAATTAAAACGAAACGTAAGATAGACCTGATGACGTCAAGTAAGTACAAAAGATGTATTGCTGAGAAAAAAAATATTTGCTCTTTTGCTAAGTGCGGAAACTACATTCAATGTTTAATGGCTTAGAAACATCGGGGTTTTGATATCTAGTGAGGAAATCCATGTTTACTTAAATAGGAATATGTTAGCGAGGGTGAGGTTTTCTGTTAATAATATCTTAAGAGGTCTCGGTAAGTTAAAATTGTGTTAATTAATTGAACTAAAATTAACACATACCATATTACTGTGATGATTAATTAAAACATTCGTTTGTTAGATTTAAAAAGTAAACTTTAATAAAAAAGTAAAACCAAATAATAATATCTAAATATAATATGAAATTTACACGAGCGAATTGTAAAAGTTATATATTATTATCTTCATTACATTACATAGTACATGTAACATCGTTATTAAAAAAATGATTTTGTTTAGATATGAGTAACTTTTTTTTTGAAATACAAAACAAAATATGTTTTATTGAAACATCGACACGCGCATCGAGCTAGCGCTGACGGACGCACAAAGCGAACGGCTTTTTTATGGAAATGCCTCCATTAATCCGGGAAAATAAAATATGTTCGACGACAAAGCGACTTGTTCCGGAAATGATACACTCCAAAGGGTACGTCGCTGCGTAAATTTATCTGCCTTCGAGCAAAAAATTCGCATAAAAAACTTTATGCGTCCTTATTTACCCACTTATTGATCCCGAAGTCGTCTTTAATGGCTTTCGCGTTTTCACCTATATATGTACATGTTTTATATCTTACGCAAAGAGAAATGATTGGTAAATTGTGTTTTCACGTCGTTGGGATAACTCGCTTTCGACGTGACTTAATCAACGGTGTATTGGTACACCGGTGCAGATTCAATCCACAGAAATGTCAGCTTCACACTTATCCCTTATGTCATGCGACTTAACTCATACTTAATCAACATTTTCGCGGTCGATATCGATATCGAATAAGTCACAAAGTTTAATAATAGATTAATGTTTAAAAAACTGCAAACTAAACTTACTTATCTTAACCATGGTAATTCTAATAATGTGCATAGGTGATCATATGGCACTGCTGAGCTCGGACCTTCTCTCACAATATGAGGAATTAAAGCCATATTCCACATTGATGGCCAAGTGCAGTTTGATAAATGTCACACATCATAAATTACATTATGAAGAAACATCGGAGAAACTTTTTAAACCAATTAAAAGTCTTTCTTCTATTTATTTATCAACACGGCAGCAATACGGCTGACTAGAATTACGTTTCATAATTATGTTCATTATTGCGCTGTATTGCATATAAATACACAAACCAAATTATTAAAGCTCTAAAGTAAAACTACAGATAATAAATTCAAATTTTATGCGCTTTATCAAATAACCGATAGCACTCAAATCTTGCGTTCCGAGTCATAAAATTTAAAAGCACATAATTTACCGTTTATTAAACCCACTTTGTTGTGCAACGATTCTTATAATGTTGTACCTAAAGTAATTTATTTAAACACGAAATAAGTTTCACAAAGCTTTGACGCATACCTTTTAAACCGTTATTTACCTGCTATTATCGATATTCTGAAAAGTAGGTAACAGAAAATATTTCATTTGTATACTTAGCTTCTACACTCTTACTATCGTGAAAGGGGTGCTTGGAGCAACTAAATTTATGTATTCATTGATAGATAAATTGTTGGTTCTGTCCCAGAGAACCCATTTTTTGTGTTTACGAGAGCCCAGGCTTGAAAAAAATCAATCTTTAGAGATAACTTGATATGTTTAGCTTTTTAAATAATATTCTATTTAATTATTTGTTTTTGTGTACAATAACCCATATAATGTAATATAATTTCTAAACTACGTTAAAAGTCTCTGAAGCTTTTAATGCACTTGATAGTCATTAAAATCTAAACTGAATTTGTTATTTACAAATAAGTTTGTTATCATGCTAAATTGAAAACTAGAACCAAATGTCGGCAATATAAAATAACCGTAGCACGTGTTCACAATTTAAGTCCACTGTGACCCAATTGTTTGTCAAGTAAAATATATGGTATTTGTTTCCCAGCCAAGGCGTATAGGAGATAACATATAGACATTTGTTCTTAGGTCTTAAATGTACGTTTCTGCTAGTAGCAACACAAAATAGAGGAGTGGAGGTATGAGAGCGTTTTTATGAGAAATATTTCACTCAGGTAGGTATATTATTTACGAAACAATAAGTTGTTCAGATTCAATACGACCGCAATGATAAAAACATGTTTGGGTCTCATTCACACCTGTTGCGATCGTCTGTTGCACAGTATATAATTACAATTCTTGATTCGCATCACCGCGGACCTGTTTCGTTGCATCATCTCGGGTCACCAATGGAGAACAACCATTGACCATTGGTCAAATGGTTAAGCAATACGTTTTCTTTTGGAACCTTTTGATTTTTTTGGGATTGGGAATTTAATAATGATTCCTTTTTTAAGACAATGATCGGTGAACAAAGTTAACACAGAAAATAAAAGACAATCAAAATATGACTGATAAAAAATTTATATTGCTGTTTAGTATCCTTACTATGCCTTTATTACTATCCAAGAATACCTTGTTGAGAAAGAGTTATCGAATATACCAATATATAAAACCAGTAAATATCAGTGAATTATATCATTCTTACTTACTCTTTACGTATAAAATATAGAAGTGTAACTAATCAACACATTTCACTTATTCTATAATACTATTTACATCGACTAATCTATCAACCCCGCTCGATACTCGTACCGACTTGGTAGTATCATACCCAATATGATCTGCAAGTAGATATTATTAACACGATTAAGGTAGTTGAAGCAACATTTATTGAAGCTACAGAGTTGGGCGACGGTTGCTCTGAAATATTATTCAATCTCTGTATCTGTTATTACCATCTCAGATTTAATGAGCGAATTAATTGGAATGCGAACGGCGGCCGTTAGCGTAATTATGGTTTCGACTGGTTCCAACCAATGCAACGGTCCATACAGAAGGATGTATTTAAATCTACGATACTGACCATAGGCATGTGTGTCAGGAGCTAAGTTTTATATGTGCGCAAGAAAATAATGTGGGTAAATACTTTATAATATTAATAGTTAGATTATGAATAATAAATAAACAATACCCATAGCTCAGATACCTATCTATACGGTAGTCGGTAATGAAAATGAGTAAATGCTGTGGGATGATGTGTGATATGCGCCATCTGGATGCCGGAGGGCTTTAGTGGGTATGAGTCCATTTTTTTTTGTTTTCGAGGGGGGAAACCTTCAAAAGGTACCCGGTGTCGTGGGAGCGACACCAGATTATGGGGGATTTTTACCGCACTAAAACCCGGTGGCCTTCCTCAGCGCTATGTACGGGACTCCGGGATCTCCAACAGAACGCAACTGGAGTCCCGAGCGCGTGCCCCGCCGGGCTCTGCTCTTCATGTTCTGACCTTCTGATGTTTACGGCGGTATGCGACCACGCATACCGTCGTCTTTCCCCGGGTCGCTGATTGGACGGTTTGAGCTCCCACCCTAGCCGCCCACAACCCCGAAGCCTCCTTTTAGTCGCCTCTTACGACAGGCAGGAGATACCGTAGCCCTATTCTGGTCGCGAACTACAGGGACAAGTGGGTATGAGTCCTAGATAACCCTTAACCCTATTTTCACAGAATTACATCGACGATACAATTCTAATATGGATACACATAATATGTGACCCAATGAGGACCATTTAATATAGTAAATAAAAGAATTATGATATTAGGAGTTAAATGGAAAGGCTAAATAAAAAGAAAACTTCAGTCAAGCAGAATTTTATTTTATTTTTACAAGTATAGTTACAAACATATTCAAAAATGCATGAAAGTTTAACATTCCCTTCTTCCAAAATCTATATAAAGATTTCCTGATTTGAAACTTCCTATAGGAAACAAAAACTACCTACTCCTGAATATTTTCACGACGAAGACAGATTTCACGCGACTCCCATTCGGTCAAGACTAGTTTGATTTTATTTATTTCACGTCGTTATTGCTTAGCAATTGCAATAAATTAATTAATAGTGTCGGCAGCACTATAATTACATCAATTAATTAACACTTCAGCATTAAAATATTTTCATTGTTTAATTAATTTCATATCAACAACTCGACGTCTCTTCCTTGCAGTACCTACATTGACGCATGCACGTATCTCCACGCAATGTAAGTGAATATAATAACATCAATTTTCAATTTTATGATTTTATTTTAAATATCATTTTCGTAGTAAATTAGTTTCAAGTCTGTCCAACCATTTGGCTAATAGAACAGGTAACGAGCGGCTTTGGAACATCGAATTTACAAATATTAAAATTAAACAGGATCTAAATTTTATTATCAATATAGTAGAGTAAATAATAAAGTTTATGTTACTCAGGAATAGTGTAAATTATTATTAATAAAATTCGATATTTAAAAATTAGGAGTAATTATTGCTTAAGAACTTTGTTTTTATTTATTTATTTATTTATTTAATTGATAAGTACGGGTTAATCCAATCCAACACGTGAAAAATATTATATATAAAATGATTGACGATTGATTTTCAATATTATTAACATAACAATAAAAATTCGATTAAAGAAATCATTATTAGCCGAATTAAATACATGGAAAAAACAGAGTTAAAATAAAAAGAATGTCAAATATCTATGAACAAAAATACAATTATGTTATTTAAGCATACATGTCACTTAAATGACCATGAACACTGATACGAAATGCGGTGATTATTATCCCCTTAATCCTGATGGTGTAATATTTATATCTATTTCTGAAGAGGATGGAGTCCAGTGTTAAATGCACGTAGGTAAACCCCAGAACGCCTTTCTGGAACTTTACAATGATGTTTTTTTTTTAAAACTTGATTGTAAATCGTCTGACGGTTCCATTTATCGTTGATCGCAATCAGACTATACTCGCATAAATAATATAGTATGTCGAACGAGTCAGATTAATTTTAAATTCAACTCCAACCGAATAAGTGTTGTCCGAGTCTTTAAAATTTCATGAACTTGTCATCGCACATCGCACATGATATCGAAAATTTAAGTTGTTAAAGCAGAAAAATGTTTTTACGCTTTTCTTATTCGATGGACTAATTTTGCTTCATACCTGATAGCTAGCAAAGTGTGTGGGATGGAGCACAAATAACGTACCTATAATAACCAAGCGCGGGCAATACATTGCTAGCTGTAGACGCACATGTGTTGTATTTAAATGGATAAATGCAAGGTCAACGGGTAGCATATGAGTAAAATATAAATTTATAAAAATAACCGCATACTAATCTACATCACTTTTTTTTCTATGTTAATAGCCGACATAAGAGCAGTAAGTGGTCACCATCCCCATTGAATATCAGCAAGACCAATGGTATCACTGATGTGTTGTCGGCTATGAAATGAGAAGAAGGTTACAAAGCAAATACCGGATCTCAAGCCCCCAGCCATAACACAACGAAATCAACAATCACAACTTATGTGAAATTACGAGTAGATGCTATTAAACTCGTATTAATGTACTTTGCAACATAGTGAAACACGTGTTGGTAATGGCACGCTTGTTGTTATTTACTTACATTTATTTATTATATTTCCTTTGTGGGACGGAAAGAAGTGCTATGCATGTCTAGAGATATACACCATCATACATTGTGCTCATGGGTTGTTGTTGATATATGTTAACTATGTATGCCTTAATTGGCTGACGCACCACGCTCTACTTAATGTTTCCAAGGGTGTATGAAGCCTGTCAACCTGAACTTAGCCAGTGTGATGAACTAAGAGGCAACACGAGTCCAGAAATGAGACGATTATGAGTTGTGTTGATAATTTCGTTTAATGTTTGTTGTCGGAAATTGAGCGTTAGCATGTAACTGGAGACTCGGCCATATGTGATTGTCTTGGGCGTTATTATTATTAAAAGTTTAATTATGATCTGCAGAACATATTATATGAGCGTTACTACTGTAACGGTCCAGGGTTTTCACTGCCACGATGCTCGAATACTAAGTGGTAGTTTGGACGAAGTACGCCGATGAAGAAATAAACTATGTGCCTATTTTATCTTCAAATACAACTAATCCGTACACGCTCCGCCATTACATTTAGTAATACCCGCACCAAAACTTTGCTAATAACTTTTGCCAGGCGCTTCATGTTCACCTCATTTTACTTCTTTAGGTATAAGTTTTATGAGTTCTCTAAATAAGAAACATATTAATTTATAGCAATAAAGAAGAAGGGTACCTGGGAAGTATGTGGAGTTAATTTGTGCAATGTACAGGCAAGCTCGTACATATGTCCGATCGTCTGCTGGCAACTCCAACCAGTTCAATGTGGCAGTAGGCTTGCACCAAGGGTCGGCTTTGAGTCCTTACCTGTTCCTGTTGATAATGGATGCTCTGACGTCGGACATACAGGAGGAGGCACCCTGGTGCATGCTATTTGCTGACGACATTGTTCTGGTTGGAGAAGATGGACATGAGATCCAGAGCAGATTGGAAGATTGGCAACAGAAACTGGAGAATGTTGGCCTGAAAATCAGCAGAACCAAGACAGAGTAAATGTTCTGCGATTTCGGCGGTCTCTCCAGTCCTGAAGCCATAGCGCTAGACGGTGCGCTTCTTCCAGTTTGCTCCGACTTTCGGTATCTCGGTTCACTTGTACAATGTGATGGCGAAATAGATCGAACAGTTACGTACAGAATTAATGTAGGATGGATGAAATGGCGGCAGGTTACGGGGACAATTTGCGACCCCCGTATTCCCCTTAAACTTAAGGGGATGTTCTACAAGACCATGGTCAGACCTGCTGTCCTGTACGGATCAGAATGTTGGGCCACAAAAGGGATGTATGAAAGACAACTGCATGCAGCCGAGATGAGAATGTTAAGAGGGATGTGTGGTATAACGCGAATGGATGTAGTAAGGAATGAGTACATAAGAGGAAGTATGAAAGTGGCACCGGTAACCGAAAAGCTACGCGGAAACCGGCTATCATGGTATGGTCATGTTATGCGGAGGAATGAAGAGCATGTTGTACGGAAGGTATTAAGTATGAACGTAGATGGCTATATAGGTAGAGGAAGGCCAAAGAAGCGATGGATGGATTGTGTGAAGGATGATATGGCTAGAATGAAAGTTACTAGTGAGATGACGGCTGATAGAGAAGTATGGAAGAAAAATACATGCTGCGCCGACCCCAAATAAAATTGGGGTAAGGGCAGGAGGATGAGGATAATGGTTAATTTATAGCAATAACTACAAAAAAGCACCTGGTAGATTATTTACTAATCTCTTATAGGTACCACAGGACCGTATTATCTTATAGTTAGATTATGATTAATAATATAATTGGACACCAAGTTTTAATATTGAGTATTTTGAAATGATACCTTACTAGTAGCGACATGACAAACAAAAGAATATTCAAATAAAATATGTTTTGCACTCTACATCGATTACAAAACCTACCAATATTAAATTTTTCAGATCCGGCCCCAGTTCTATGATTAGTAGATATAAGTAATATGGATAACATACCTGTAACGAGTCGAAAAACAGCATTAAATGTTTTACGATTACTTAAACGATAATTTTTTTAGAACTTGTTTCATATCACTCAAAATGAGGTAATAATTAATACTGTAATATTCGTGCAGTAGTTCAAGATTGACAGTACGTCAAACATGTCAATATGTACAGACAGGCAGCTGGCTAGAGTTTTTGCAACGGAGTTCGTCATGAATAAATGGATGAATTTAAACTGTAAGTGTTATTTAGTGTAAATGTCAATGGTGCCCAGAGCGGCAAGCGCACGCACTGTTCAATGTGTACGCTATTAATGCGAAATAACTACAATTTGGGTGACGCCGACGTTTGGCGTGTTCGACCGCCGGCCGCTGGGAAGGCGACGGAAGCCTGTCACAAGCGCAATTACAGTACCGAGAATCGGCATTAGTAGTTCGACGGACTGAACTATTTATGTAAAATAAGAGCAGCTTCACGTACGGGGAAACGCCGATTGCACGCATCGCTCATTAAGCACTTTAGAGCAATTTGAGGAGAGCAGAAAAAGTCGGACGAGACGCGGCACAACATCGCGTGGTTAATTAAAATGTAACCGCGCTGCCGACGGAGTGGCGCTCGGCACAAACAACGGTATTCCGTCCACCGGAATGAGTGGACTCGCTCGGAATTGCTCGTATCCTGCTATCTCTTTACCGAACAGGACACCTATCTCCACCGTTAATGGCAAATAACTACTTCACCTTGTTAGTTATTGGGCACGTAATAGCAAATGTGGTCGGAATTACAACATTCAACTTCTAGTAGTTCAGAAAATAGTAAAATAGATCGCTAATTACCTCTTATTATACAATGTATAAATTGTGTATATAAATACAGTTTGCTCATTATGTTCTTAAAGACAATATCGACTGATGAGAACAAAGAATTAAGATATAAATAACAATTGCACGTATAATATTTCGACATTTATACAAGTAGAACTAAATTCCTCAGCAGGATAGCGTTCATTCCGCTTTCTTTAATTGAAATATTTATTGTATAAGCATAATATGAATGAATGTATAATAACTTCATAATATAATTACAATGTGACTTAAAACATCGGACGCGACATTTTAGATTTTGATTTAGTTCTGCTTTAGAAATAATCAAGACGAATTGAGCGTGTATAATAATAATGATAACATCAAAATACATAGACTCAACAGACTTTTTACAACTTAATTCAATAAAGACAAACTAAGCTCTGGAGTAGAATTCCGTTCGAAACAACAAAAGTGGCTTCGAAACCGTCAGCATCCTTTCTTTAACACGAGTCATGGTGGTAGCCGATCATTACTAAACAAATATATTCGTGCACGTTCCATTACACCTGAGAGCTTCGGGTAGTCGCCGCATGACTTGTCAGATTGCGCGGGCGCATACGATCTGAGCCTGTATGCCTACGCGTTCTGTTAAAGCAAGTTTTGCCGTAGTTAGGGGCTAAATATTGTAATAATTCTAGGTAGGTATTTTTCCTGGCATAATGCAATGCAATATATAGCACAGTAGGTACTAGCGAATTTTTTTGTTGAAAAATCGTTATTATTGTTTTTTCAAAGACACTACGTTTACAGTCTTCGAGTATTAACATATTGTGTTAGCTGTTATATATAAAATGAAAGTAGTAGTTACATATCTCATATTTTATATAGGTTTACTTCTATGTACCTAAGATATAAATTTCTCTCAAGCATATTAAACGATTACTTTAACAAGGAAAAATTTTACAGGAGACATATTTGAAAATAAGGCAATCAATTCCTCTTATACATTAAAAATTTATGACAATTTAATGTATATATACCTTAAACACAATTTCGTATTACCGAAGACTTCTTTTCAAATAATTACAGATGAACTAAAACTAAATGATATTGTCCAACTACGCTTTGTTCCAAGGAGAACTAATTGTGCGTCGGACGTGCATCAATCACTCGGTCGACGCAACAACGAAAACACTGTTAGTTTTGCCGCCGAATTATTAATTACATTCTCACAAAAAACTCACACACGCCGCCGAAACGTATAAATTTCTTCCTTTTTGACCGCACAAAGGAGCCGAGGACCCTACGATGTAGGAATATAACACTAAACAGATTAGCCGCGCCGGACACGCTCGTCGCGGCATAATTTTTGGCGCCAGTAGTCCTGCCTCTAGATTAAACTAATATGAAAAGGAAATTGAGTAGAAAATGGATGAAGGTTCTATGTGTCATTAAGGATTGGCTACGCCGCTCGAAAGTGCCGCCTGGATATTTATTTGACTACACTTAATTTAATTAGCATTTCGGTAGTTTTTACGATCTGTTAGTAATGCACGAAACAAAATTTAATGGACACTTATAGATAATAACAATAACGCTCACCCAAATATAGCTTTATAAACGCGCCGCTAGAATAGTTGTTTTCTAGTTTATTGTTCATTAATTTTTTCATCGTCACAATAGTGATGCCAGCAGAACGCAATCTTAATCTGTGGTATACAAACAGACCCACATATTTTTAATACGAGAACGAAAGACAAAAACAATTCAATACTGACTGAAATAAATGCACCTACTCAAGTTTTACAAAACAAAGGGATAAAAGTAATAAAAAATACTGCAATTAAATTACCCATTAATAAATAGATGTTTAGTACATCAGATGGACAAACGACAGAAGACCATACACATGTTTTCAATAGTTATTAATTATAATATTTCAACTTACTAGTAATAATGTTATCTACAATTGAAATAAACGAGTAGGTAGATACAATTAATACAGATTAATATCCAAAACGATTCATTTTAAAACAATCTATATTCAAAAGGGACTTGACTATTAAATAATTATTAGTATGGCAGAAAAAAACGAAGAGAAATTCCAGAAAATAGTTTTCATATAAGTAAGTTGACCCGCACGATTGGCGAGGGTACACTCGACCCTCCCGGGTGGGCGCCATGAATAGTAATGGAGGCTAGAGCTCCGGGGACGCAGCCTCCATCCAAATAACGCTTATGGTGCGTACTAAATCGACAATACCCCCGGGTACTCCGCTTAATAGACCGTTTTATAAACTCACCTATTTCGACCGCGATTTGTTCTACGATTCAACTAAATGAACCGTGGCATTTGCCGCTAAGCCAATAACGGTTTATTTATGTTACTAAACAAGGTAACTGATGTGATTATTAAACATCCATAATATATATTTAGTACTCGTTGTTATGAATACAAGTATATCACCATAATATTAAAATAGATTATGTAAAACAATCTACCAATACCACACAGCCGGTAATGGATACAAAATATTATAAGATGATGTACAGTTTAGTCCAGTATTTCAATGGAATATACATACATTCTTTTATAATAGTCGTCCATCTACTAGTTAGATTCCATTGTATGTAACAGTAGTTCTGTAGTTTATGGTATGAGGAATTGTGTTGAAATTTCGTGGAGATGTATAGCGAGAAGAGTGTAACAGAGACAATATCAATTTAATACTATGTATTACAAACAGTATACAATCAGTATGCATCATCTAAACATTGTATATTCATTTGCTTAGACGAAGAAAACTGTTAATGATATATTATAGGCGGGATGTACGAGTGTCTAGGAGCGGTTGGATGTTGCGGCTGAACTCACATTCATGAGCAGGTCCGGTGAGGAGGAGCCCTTGCCGCTCATGGCTGGCGGTGGAGGCGCATGTCACTCACTCACAGCACTCGCGACGCGGCGCAGGCGGCGCGGGCGGTCTGCGTGCGCCGAGCGACCGCGACTGCCGCGCGCCGGCCCCCACCGCACGCCGGAGCCCCCACCGCTACCGGCTGCCTCATTTCTCACTATAATTTGCGTGTTGCTCGTTTTTTACCATTATTACTCCCTCGTTTTGTTTTACGTATTATCGAGTGCATCCCGCTCACACCGGCCGCCATGCGCGGCGAGCGCCGCCCAGATAATAGCCGCGTGCAATTACGTCTGGCCGCGACCGACCGACCGCACCGCAACGCTCCTAGTGGATCCATGTGGTAACTAGCGCCATCTATTATCGAGAAGCGAAACTACATTTAAAACGAACTACTAAAAGTAATAATAATTAATAACTTAATTAAAAGTACAATAACAGTAAGAGATTTAAAGTACACTAGTTGAACCAGAATTAATAATATATTTAATAAATAATATAATAAGTAGGAGTCATTTTTATCAAAAATAAATTATTGAATTTTGTTACATACCTACTTCACTTCTCGGATTATTTCTATATTACTTTTTTATGTTAATAGCCGACCAACGAGCTAACGAGCCACCTGATGGCAAGTGGTCATCATCGCCCATGGACATCAGCAAGACCCAAGGGATCACTGATGGGTTGTCGGCCAGGAAATGAGAAGGTAAAAAGAAAAAGTATTGGCTCTCAAACCAAAAATTTCCGAAAAACTATTTTCTTAAAATGTAAAAAGCTACAATATAACTCACTTTTCTAGTCAAATTGAGCAGTCAGCTGAAGACGCACCTGATTTTCAAAATATTATGAAAGATCCTTAGCAATACAAGTTTCTTCGCTATGTTTTTCTTCATCGAGCAATAACAAAACAAAAAATATTTATGATGGATTAAAGCTATCATCGAATCAAAGTAATTAAAAACTTTGAAAGCAATAAATAAAATTATCTTTTCAATAACGAAAATAATGAAAGAATATAAATTCTCACAAAAATGACTCATTATAACCGATTATGAACGATAAATATTCTCGCAATAATATAGTTATACTCATTCTATGTTACATACACTGCGATTTAAATAGAATGTTAATTATTACGACCGTGCTACAAAATACGTAGCATACCGTAGCAAGCGCGTAGACCGTCGTAGCAGCAGTCATACGTAATTTTTAATAGAAAAGCTGTGAACAAAATGTTTATATACTTGTTGTACTTAATGAAAAGTTTCAATTAAATATTTTAACCAGGTATATATTACGTACTTAAGAAACGAGTATGCGGATTATTCAGAATCAGTTGTAGGCATGAAATGGCCTTATCTAAGCCAAAACATGTTAGTAGAAATCTTGTTTAATTTTTTTTACGATGATTTGGGCTACATTTATGCTGTATTTTAAGTAATCATACGTATATTTTATTCAACGGATCTAAAATGTTCAAAAATAAATAAATACTAAATTTATATAATAAATATTAAAAAACGAAGAGTTTATTTCAATTCTTTATTTTCCTTAAAAGAATCATTTCAATCAGAATACATGTGATGTACACATTATCTTACCCTAAATACTAAATATTCTAGGTATGGTAACTTAAATGATAGAATACAGGCACTGTTTTGACTTATAACAAAGCAACAGACAAAAATCACCAATAAACATTCACTCCTTAGACTAAATATTTCACAGATAACTCAAATTCATAACAATGCTAAAGATTCACTGTCCAATCGCGACCGGTGGTTGAAAATTGTAATGTCCCTGGAATACTGCGTAGTTATCCTTGGTAGCACACTGATAGGTACTAATTGGCGGGGGGTACTGCTGGTAGAATCGATGGTCCCTCACTGGCGTCCTCGCGTACAATGTGTCCTGGCGCTCAGTGCCCCAGCCCCCATACATCATGCCACCGGCAAATACTGCACCACTATTGTACCCATTAGAATTATTCGGGACTTGAGAAGCGACAGAAGCATAAATCGGTGTATTCTTAGCGATACTTGTCACTACTGTCCCTATATGTGAACTCCCGATCGATGTAGGAGGTGAAGTATCAATCTGAACTGGTGATGGCAGATTATCCACTTTCCCTTGCACGAGTTTAGCCGATTCCACCTTATCTTCTTCTTTCGTCTTCTTACTCTTTCTCGAAACGTTTGCATGAGTCTTCACATGTTTCGCTAGATGATCCGAACGCATAAACCGCTTGTTGCACAGTTGGCACGCGAACCGTTTCTCTCCCGTGTGAGTTCGGAGATGTCTCTGAAGCTCGTCGGATCGCGTAAACCGTTTACCGCAGAACAGCCAGTTGCACACGAAAGGTCGCTCGCCGGTGTGCCAGCGTAAATGTGCTTTAAGGTGTGAGGTTTTTCCGTACACCTTACCGCAGCCGGGGACGTGGCAAATGTGTTCTCGTTTGGCACCGTCCTTTCCGTAGTTCGGACCGAAGCCGGCGGCTTCGGTGAGGCAGTTCGGACAGCGACATTTGGCGCAACGACGCTGCAGCTCGCGTGCGTCTTCCGTAGCTGTGGCGGGAGGAGGCCAGTAACCTGGGTATTGCGGATAAGAGGGTAGCTCCCGCCAGCTGGAGCCGCACCACACTCCTGACGAGGCACTGCTGCACGACGAGAGGTCGGACGCCGGAGACAGAGCGTCAACCCGCCCGTACCCACATCCGTAGCCACCCATCATATTCATTACCTGTAACAATATTATTTACGAGTTAGTAATCAATTCGCACTATTTTAAATCGCACCAAATAGAGGAACCGTGAAATTTTGATATAATAAATATAACTTAAGGTGTTTTACTAAAAACAAAATGTTTATTTTTTAGTGAACGAAAATATGTTGATCATAAAACGACTTAATAGATTTTAGAATGAAATAAAACACTCCGATTCGGCATAAACTCTCAACTTGCACATGTTGCCGACAATTATTATTTTACAGTAAATGCACAATGGTAGTTTCAATTAAGTACGAAGGTCGTGGGCGGGCGTACGGACCTGTTGCGCGGGCGGATCCATGTATTGCATTTCCGGTGACGGTGGTGACACGAGAGTGACGAGAGCCTACAACCGGATAATTACAGGGCGGCACACCGCTCGCGCCGAGACGTTTTTAATAACTGGCTTGGGATAGACGTAACGAGCGGTTGTCACCTCCCCCCGGCCCCGCGGTGCCGCGGCGGCGCGAGCGCAACCCCGCACAGCCTCCGCCACACCCCACCCCGCCGTGACTTATGAGCTTACACTTGCATGAGACGGGAGATGAGGAAACTGAGCGCAGTGAGTACACCGCTCGGCACAAAGGTCATGTTTACATTGTGCGCCTGAGGGGATGGCACCGTTTCACTACTCATAGTCATACGACTCATCGCAAAGTTTTAGTTGTAAATTTGTAATTATAATAGGTACCTACCTAAATGATTAATTTTGTCATTTTTTGATCGCCCTGTTGGTAGTGAGGCAGCCTCCCGAGATGAAACGCCTGATATGATCAATCATAAAGTAAGACCCCGAGTTTGTTTTATTCCTGAGGCAAGATATATATATAATGTACATATATGAATTAGTAAATAACAATAATTAATGTCAATGATCCTAAACCACATTTACTACAAACTATAAATGTTGCCACAATGAAGCCACTCAGATGTAGAGGTTTATAACAAATGCAAGCCATAAACATTTCAATACGCCGTGCGTTTACATAATTTTGAATATGTTCACATATTTAAACTTTTTTATTCTTAATTACAGATATGGAGATAGTATCTAGCGGCGACTCCATAAGCATACGAAATAGTTATTATTTTCCGTTCCGAACTCCCAGGCGCTTAATGTTTTTAATTTTTTCTCTATTTCGGTCGGCAGTTCGCTGCAGACGCATGATTTATGCATATTCGAGCGGGGCCAAACCTTTAATTACACGTTGTTAAAATATGGCAGTTTGTTAAATCGTTTGCCTTGCTTTTGTTTCAACCACGTTCTCTAAGGGAACTACATTTTCTTTTCTTCCGACCCGACAACGATCTTAACTTTTTATTCTTTTAACCGCTTTAGTCTGTGATCCTGAGATACATCTTAAGTTAATGTTCTGTGGTATTATGTATACATAGTTAGTTAGTATTTAAACCGATCAACTTTTTATGTATTCTGCGTTGACACATTTAAAAGATTATTTGAAATGTAAGCTGTATGCGTACATTACTCAACAAGTCAATATTAAAAAAAAAAGATTTCATTTTGAAGAAGGTCAATTTTTCGGTTTCATCTCCTATGTTTCACCCTTAGGGTAATTTTTTTTTTAAATTTAAGTGAGACCAAACGGGAAATATACCTTCTCAAACGAAAGAGAAGTTTTCCAAATCAGTTAATAAATGACGGAGTTCTGTGGTAACAAACAAAAAAAAATACAAAGGATTCGACAACCTTTTCTTTTTCGAAGTCGGTTAAAAATACGGAAAATCGCGTATAAGTTTGAACTATCCATTTTGCTTTCTTCTGCAAAAATATTGTATTTTATCCTCGTTCAGTCTTTGACACCACGATATGGGTCCGGTGCTTCCTAACAGACATCGGTGAATCGCAGTTTTTTGGTAATCTTATAATTTTTGAATAACTAGTTAATTTGTAATATATTAATTTCATAATAATTTATTAATGTTGTCGCGTTAAAACGACTAAATTTAGATATGAAACGTCTTACAGCTATTAGAATCGTAGGCAACGACTTGCTTGTATAATTAATGTACCGCTACTGTCATCATTCATATAATTAAAATTAAACATTTAATGTCATTACATTCATCGTAATACTCGTGAAGATTTTAGCTCTTGTTAAAATTTTGATTGTTTAACTATAATTAATCAGGTAACATGCACTTGGCCTGCATTATTACACGATTTCAGCAGTAGAACAAGAAATACCAAATTCTCTACCTTAAAATCCAATGGCTTCCCACGGATTACTTCACATTATCAATCCACCTGGAACCGATCTATTTAACCACAAAAACTATCTAAGATACACAATTTAACTTCATTTTTGTTATAAGTGTTAGAAATGACTACCGTTTCTTTACAATATATTTTTTTAAATCACTTGCAATCCTAGCAATAACCTGTCGACACATTTACGACTGAATAGAACAATACGGTCGGCACAGAACCCGGGCTACTGCTTTTCGGTCGCAGTTTACAAAGACTTCATGCAGAGCACAATACTGGGTACTAATGCGCTATGATCGCTCCCAACGCCATAAATCTTTACTAGTGTCCTCGTTGATGTCGTGTTACCAAAAAAAGACGACCTAAGAGTCATGATAAATTGTTGCACTAATGAATTGCAAATCATTACAAGACAAGCCTAAGCCTTATTAGGGTAAAAGTCCCACCTGACCCGGTCAAAGATTTAGTAAAGTATGGTTTCCTCTCGACGCCAAAAGAAATTGGATGCTTGGCCTAACCGTTCAATTTCTCAATGTTTAATTCCAAACAAGATTTGACGTTTTTCCTATTCAGTATTTCACGATAAAGATAACGCATTGAAAATGTCAACCACTCATTATTTAATTCAAAAAGTACGTTATCCTTATTTGCTAAGAACGTGATTTATGAAATTCTATCATAACATATATTTTAAGATCCAATCATCGAACGATGCGAATGAATTTTCGCGGACAATTAGCTAAAGCCAAACGGTTTCCGTTCCATTCAGATATTTTACACTAATTACGGGTTTCACGTATCGTGGGCGGGTAATTAGCTGTATCGCACGTTGTCCTTACTTCCTGTTCTTTGGCCGGTGAATGGAGCTGGAGTAAAACGAATACAAAATACCGACGTGGTGGTATCAGGTTGCGACCATTGTAGCAGTCGTCGGCACCCACGCTACTTCTTTTAAAATTGTAAAGAACATTTTCGAATTCATTCGTTTGGAACTATAAGTTTGGTCTGAATATAAAAGACAAAAATAATTGTTGTTACCGCTACCGGTGAGTTAATGATTAATCTATTAAGCTTTGCTTAGATTAATTAAATGACATACCATACAATTATTTATCATTATTACAACCGGTAACCGCACGTGTGATCAGGTCTCTGTAGACATTAAGAGGTATTAACACCATATTGCGGGTTAATATATTCCATGCATGTTGCAAGTGGTGAAATAGAAATAGAATACAATAGAAGCAAATTGCAAAATCGAAAATACTAGACCTGTAAAAACTCAACAATTTACCTTACCTACATCGGTACTAACAAACGAGATTAATTAGCGGAATTAGCTGATCATACACCAAGATCATGAACATCGGAAGTACAAACACACTCGTAAAATTTTGTCACTTGTTCGTGATCACGACTCAAATTTCTATCATGGCTAAATTTTGCTGAGGTAATTTGATGCGAACAGCAATTACTACATTGCTTTCGAGGACCTCAAATTTGTGAAAAATTCTCAACAATACGTATTTACTTATTTACTTTGAATTATATCAAACCTTTTTGTCCACACTCCGTTTTCTTATATTGATAACATGTAGGTACTTAAATTTACTCAGTAGGTACATATTTCCTTGTTGACAGCAAATTTTTAGAATCAATGTCTAAAAAAATTAAAAATCTCCTTTAAAATCGTTTCTATACGATTGAGATATAGGTATTAAATTTTTACTGCTATTGTACTGAGGCGGATACAAATGTTATCTGATCGGAACTGAGAGTTTCACATAGCAAAGACATAAAGGAGTGAAGATTGGCGTAGTATTGTCAATGTGTAACCAGATACAAATGTACCTGTTTAACACAATGTATTTCACAGGTTCGCCAACGATGTTCCCTTGTCAGCTTCATAAAAGGTTCATAGCGTGTATTGTGTTGTCGTAAAAAATTATATCAGTATTGTCCTCTTCTATAAAACTTTTAGGTTTTTATTACGTATAAGTAACACTTTTAAAATAACACCTGTACTTATGACTTCGCTCGTAAATTCGTAAGCAGTTAATTTTATATGTATATATTTATTATTGCACATGGAGGACTTTCTGGATTTGTTTATTTCAATGAAAGGAGTGGTAACCTAGTGGAAGCATTGGTGGAGACTCAAATTCGAATCCTACATGCATCGTATTTTTTCCAAAATTATGTGAGTATTAAAAATTAATTATCACTAGTTTCAGTAAAGGAAAATATCATAAGGAAACCTATAATGTTCTCAAAGTTATGTAAAGTTTGCCAATCAACATTTGGCCAGTGTGGCAAACTATGGGCTTAACGATAACATCAGGAGAGGAGATCCAAGCCCAGAACTGGGACAATTATTGGTTGTAATGGTGATAAAAAAAGAACTTACCTCCGACTTATTAAGGGTTAATATGTTAGACTGTTATCAATTTTTATATCAATAATTGACAAATGGACGAATGCGCCAACTGATAGTAAATGATCACCGCTGCCCAATGATGTCTATTACACTAAACATCGAACTGTGAATACATTCCACTATATCTCATTCGTCAAATGTGTCAAGAAACCTGAAACATTCTGTCAAAATTTTCTAAAATGCTTGCAAATACAAGTTTGTAATTAGATCAATGGGAGCATGGCCGCTCCTCAGGCATGATCTCTTAGTTTACAGAACTAAGCGGCCCATTTATTACTGGCCATCAGAAACTGCAACTGAGATACGTAAATAAATTTTTACGGTTGTTTCTAGGAGGGTGGTATCTAGCAAGATAGGTGAAAATACCTACCACCTCAAGCGAGTATCATCAGGATTAAATCGGGTGGTAGGTACACAGCTCGGGGACCTCAGACATTAGAGACATCCGTTGTTCGTCTGGTTGCACCTCGAATAAGAGGACGTTGGCTTGGACTCGAGGATGGCTTGGATCGAGGGAGCTCTTTATACATCAAAAACCAATTTAAAATCACCAATGCCTTTCCATAAGCGTTAAATGGCTGCTAATCGAATAATAATATGAGGGTACAAATCCTCTATATCTCTACCCTGAACCTGCCCTGGAGATCTGGTACGCCAGCTATAAATACACTCATCAAAAGTCTAAACAACATGTACCTACTAATTTGAATTTAACAATGGTTTTTCGCTTTATAACGTTTGTATTTTATTATTAAAATAATAATTATTTATAATAAAGTTGTAACTAATCGCTTGTTATACATGAAGGATATATTAGAAAGCCTATTATTACGGGCCTTTATAAACGCTATAGAACCCAAAACAATAGTTGTTAGAATTTGTTTCTGTTTATGTGCGTTGGTGCACGAAAAACTCAGAAACGGCTTAACTGATTTCGTTATGGTTTTCACTAATGTATTGCAGTAAGCATTACTTAATATTTAAAGTTCGTTTCATAGCAATCCGTCAATAAACAAAAA
Source organism: Megathymus violae (assembly GCA_003671415.1). NCBI lineage: Eukaryota > Metazoa > Arthropoda > Insecta > Lepidoptera > Hesperiidae > Megathymus > Megathymus violae. The sequence goes on from PDGT01000001.1 coordinate 8,095,388, forward strand.
AGTTATAAATTAATATATTTCCATTCATAAAACGGAAAAAACCCAGTCCTAAAACAATGCAGGCGCTATTTTTAAGCTTAAGGCTTAGTTTTTCTGAAACGAAGCGAGGGTGGTTAGCTAGGTAAATATATTATGTGTACTGTATCCTACGTATTACAAGCTAAGGTGCTTATACAACTAAAATTTTAAAAACCAAAATTAATTGTTAAATAAAATTAATTTACTGTAAAAGAATTGGATAATAATACAAAATGTGGCCTTCTCTGTTGTTCAAAATTCTCGGCATCGATTATTTATGGAAACCATGAGTCTGTTTAAGACATCTTACCTTCAGACGTTGGATCAGTGTCACTCTGTCCAAGTACCCGATGGGGGTTGAGGTATGGCGATTGTGCAGGTCAAAGGATCATATCAGGATGTTTTCCATTACCAATTGGCACACTAGTTTCCAAGCGGCAATTGGTCCACAAAACTGCGAACACGCATTGTTATCTATGCATTAACGTGAAATCGGTGCCAAGAGTTGTTAAAATGGACAGACATGAGGCCTAAGAACGTGGCTCAACCTAATTTTCAGTGTTTATGTTTCCATGTATAACAGCGACCTACGTTTGTCTGTTCTTCATGATACCCGTCCATCCTAATAAACTTAGATGTGCTTAGTATCTTTTTAAATAAAACTACACGATAACAAAGTTAATACATAAGTACATAGTTACATACATATTGCACAATTACATTTCCTAAGACATTTGGTAAAATGCAGTAAAGTAATTCAGTCAGATTATCAGGTCCATATCCGACACTAGCGTTTCTAAGGCAACTGGTGCATTAGTAGGTAATTTACAATATCCTTTTTAAAAATAATGCGTTTAATGCAATCATAATAGTATGAACAGTTCGTAAAAATTTGCGCTGTTATCACACAAGAGTTCTCGTCACCCTATTGACGTGACCGTTTTGAGTCTAAAAAAATTAAAGTAGGTAAAGGAATTCTACTAAGCGCAGGCGCCCTGCTGCGCGGCGGCATCCTTCAAAAGATGTTCTTTCTATCCCGTGACAGCCGAAATTGCCGTGCTTAAGTAAAAGCGACATCCGAACACGGTTTGTTTTACAAAACAAGCCGTCCCGATCAGATATCACACTTAATGACACATTTGACCAGACGAGTTGACTGAAAAGTCAAACCAATAACAAAACTGTAACAGGGCTGAATTTGTGCATAAAATATATACCACTTGAAACAACGTTTTTAACAGCAAAATTTCCAAGTATTACATTATAGCCCCAGGAGAGTGACTTGAACGGTCGTTTTCCTCTTTTTAAGTTGTATAACAAAATGTTTTCCCAGCCGTAAGGAGCTCCATCCATCCTCGATTTCAAGCCAACATCCCCAGTTCGGGATGCACCGTGCTAAACAACGGATTACATTTTATTGGATTATGTATCTTGTTGTAGTGCTTTTTACCTGTATAGCAAATTACTGTCCTCCTAGCGAACTATCTTGTTGGAAATCGCTGGTCTATGTTTAATAGTGTTAGGTTTTTATATGCTTGGCTAAACGACTATCCTCCGCCTAAAATCAACCATGAATAACTTTTTACGTGTTTCACAGCTGCAGTGTCGAAGAGCCAGTAAAATAAACGGGTTTTACTAATAACATAAGCGGTATTATACTCCATCTACTTTGTGATAAACACGGGTCATAGTATACTACTCATTTTACAACTTTTTCATTGTTTTAACTTCACATTTATATTGGTGTAAATATCCCTTTTCCCCGAGCGATATTAGGGAGGGAGGTAGGCTTCCTAGTGAAGTGTAAAACTGTATGTGGCTAAGATAAATCTATGTTAATAATAAAATTCTCGAATCTGTACATTAAATATTTTTTAGAAAATTTAATGTAGGCTTTTTCAACGATTTGGTCAAAATATATTTTTTAAATTATATTGAACACACTAAAAACATTTAACAAATTTGAATGATACTTGACATATTTATTAACCAATATTATGGGCGATAATCTAGGATACTTCAAATCCCGGGAAATGGATATTGTCCCGCAGAAAATGAAATAAAATTTAATTTTGATTTGGACACGATTAAAATGGCAATAAATAATTTTTTATCTGCAACTATTATAATAATTTAATACGTTTGTAGTTCATACAACAAAAACAATGTAGGTTATTTCTAAATGTAAGGCGTAGGTTTTCTAAAACAAAATCTCTGAACAAAAGAGAGGGTCTCACTAATTCATTTTTATTTCAATGTATTCAATTATTTTATGTTTGATTTAACGCATAGTAAATAGATAAAAACGTTTTCATTATTTTTATTAAAATAATTATTTCTGATCCAAAACTCTTGCAATAACTGTCGAATTAATGTTTTTCTTAAGACTATCATTTTAATAAAAAGTCCCGCTGAGTTACTGGTGAGACAGAACAAAGTTGTAAGGCTCAAAAAATTTATTTAGCACACGTCACAAGACATACATTTTGTACAATCATTTTTAATAATAAAACGAGAATAATAATGTAATACCAATTATTAAATACACACATCTGTTTTTAAGGGCTGTATCTCACTCCAACAGTCACTAACATTATAGAAACTTTTATTTATAATATTCATCTGTTATTGTTTATTGAAGCCATGTTGTTATTATTTCATGCTTGTACCGCGCACATATTTAGAAAATTGGATTTAACATTACAATATTTACTAAGTTGATATTCAAATAATATATTGGGCTAGTATCATTTCCTTAATTAACTAAAAGCCACAAAGGCAATTCTTGATGTCCTTGACTTAGACCCTTTTTCTTCAGATTTCATAACTTTCGGTCTAAAATTATTTCAATCCGAATTTATTATTATGACACTTCATGCTACAGATGAAGTAATTTTTTAATATATTTTAATATTTGTATTGTGAATGTGAGTAAGCCTATCAAATTAATCAATTGGATAAGTAATTAAGTTATTGTGTTTTATACATATATCAATAGCTGATCCATGAGAGATTATTAATGAAGATATTTTTATAGAAATTGTATTCATCGAACACACGAAATACATTTTGAACAGTCAAATATGAAACTATGCATAATTTTAACTATAAAATTTGAACAAAAGTTTTACATAAGAATTTGTACAACTACAATTTCTGATCCACAATATATAAATTATGATTCACAATAATTAAATAATATAAAAGAAAACGATGCTTACCTAATGTCTACTCTACTGAGTAAAAATGTTAATTTTAAGTAAAATTGTGGCACTTCTGTGTACAACGGAATGCATTACATTATAATAACCTATGTGCCTCGTGTATGATAATAGCGACAAAAGTACACCAACAATTCTATGAAATACCTCGTCACTCTACAAATATAAGGTGTCCATGTAATATTTACAACACCACTTAACAGGCGTCCTTTTTACGTTATCACATAATTATTATAACGTAACAGATCCAAAGATGTTTGTCTGTAACTTCATATGATTTACTCGACCTAAATACATATCATATCGCTGAATGTTCAGGTATTTCATAGAATAACATTAATAACAATATAATTTAATTATTACTAAGCAGAAAGATTAGTAATATTTTTGTATGTAAAATATAATTGAATTAGGTTTTTTTATTATCAGTACCAAAAAATAAGTATGATACATAATTATATGTACAAGGTGTACACTAAACGTTCTCGTGACAATAATATGAGAAAGTGACAAATCTAATATAGAGTAAAACAAAATTGCGCCATTATGTTGGTACATCAAATTCGTTAATTTCATATCAACTCCATGATTTCTAAGTGTTGAATAAAACTCAGAACTCAGAATAATAAACCTAGGCACATTATCAAAGGGTAATTTGTAAAGTTACTGTAACTATTTAAATGCTTTGACACCAGTTTATACTATTTACCTACTTAACCTTTATCTAACAGAATCTCTCAATAATTAATTGTATGAATAAAGAAGTTACAAAAGAAATCAAAATTCTACTACATTTCAGTCACAGCTTATTTACAAATCTTGTAATATTATAAAACATTTTGGACTGTATAATACATTGCAATAATATTAATAGTAGACTGCTCCTATCCGAAATATTTTTATCAGATACGGTTACGATTTCGGATACATTTTTATTTCGGCTATCCCCTAGTTTCGATACGTTTACGGAGCTTCATAATATCCCTACTATCTACACAATATAGGTATTAAATTCGGAACAATAAATTTAATAAAAAATAACATGTTTTAATAAGTTCATAATGGTACATCTCACAAAAAAACGAACATTTTTGTTCATCTCAACACACACATTCTATGAAAGTTCAGTACTTAATTCAGAAATAAATACTTATTTAAAATAAAATAAAATAGAGCATTTAAAAATAAAACAAATGAAAATGGACATAGTAAAATAGGATTTTTGGAGTAATCAATTAGTATTGTAGTTAGTTAGTTACCTTTAACTCAAGGGAGATGAACAAACTGAATGTTATGTCACACACACACTTAAGTCCCCGAACTGCATGTTCTAATCCAACCTCACTTTATAACTCATCCCGCAATAATGTATATCTGTTCTTTGACGGAGCTAGCTTCTTGAATGTTGATTCTGGTGGGGTGGTGACTTTGATGTCATTTGCCACTGACGGAGGATCTGGACCATAATGAAATTCCCTGCAAAGAAAAAAAAAAGAATTGTGTTGAATCTGTACATGGAATATTGTGACTTAAATTTAATGCAGGTTGGGTTTGTTTTAGATATATATACTCTTTATCTATAACAAACCCCAAAAATTTGTTTGTTATTTCTACCTGTCTTTCTGTCTATTTGACCATATATTTATAAATCTATTATAATCTAGAATACTTTTCATCCTAGGAAATAGATGTATTCCCATGGAATAGGTAATAAAAATAAATATTGATATTTATTAGGACAGCAATCATTAGTATTTTGACTACCTAATTGTGGCTATTATAATAAATTGATATGCTAAAACAATGCAGGTGCAATTTCTATACAGAAGGCGTAGGTCTTATAAAGCGAAGCAAGGGCGTATATAATATATATAAATTTTACGAGACATGATCTGATGATAAAACCCAATACAAATACTTAAGTATTAATGTATTTTATTTACTTAATGTTCTCTATATCAAACTTATAAGGCAAAGAGATCATCGTCGAAAACTGTGCGAAAGAGATAAGATGCAATTAAAAACTTAGTGTATGAATATTTAAAAAAAGGCAACTTAAATATGTGCCAGTGGAGGAAACAAGTTACGAGTTTTTCTATTTTATTCGTATTTTAAACTTAATGACCATTTAAATTATTTAAAGCATTATAGTAGTATAATTACCTTATGCAATTATTTATAATAACTCACTTATTATTTATTGTAAAAAACCTGCATACCTATTCCGTTTTTTTTTTTCAAAGTGTGTGAGTTCTGTCAATCTGTTATTGATCTACCTGGTGAATAATGGAGTTCTTCCCTCACATTGAAAGATGACACCAGAACCAAGCAATAATTATAGGATTTAATGATAATAATTGGGATTTATTTCAATTATTTTACATATATATGTAACATAATAGCAATAAAAATATTTCTTACCTATGCAGTTTTCCTGATTGTAAGTCTTGAAGGAATTGCTTTAGTCTACCAGGCTTCTCCATATCTTTAAAATCGGGGAATAGATACATGTGACGGAATGAATCAATGGCAATGAGGGGCAGGTCAGACTTCGACTTCCCTAGATGATGCAGCGGATGCTCAAATCTTAATCCATCCGCTGTCAAAAAATTCACGTGTTCTGAAAGTAAAAAAAAATATATAGTGAATAATGTGTACCCAGTAGGTAGATATTAAATCTATAAGAAATTATTACATAAACTTCACTGCTTCTTAATAACATACAAAGAAATACCTAATTGTATCTTTAATTAAGAACTGATTGTTGTTTTATTGTTACAATCTATTTACACAACTAAGTTTTTTGTGTTGCATTATTTTACTCTTCCCAAAGTAAACAATTAGCATGTTATATTGCCTTTCAATGCACTGCAGGTCACCCGGTATATCTTCACAGAAAAGATGAATTGGAGTCTATACAACCACGATTATCCAATATGTGATTTGTGGATTTGTTGGATTAGTAACTGAGTTAATGATAAACGAATGCCAGAAGTAGTTTGCCCTATAGTTAAAAGGCAAAGTTTTTATCATTTAAGGTGTCTAACAGTATCAACCAAGGCAGACCTTAAACACAAATCCGCATAAAACATTTTGGTACATATTATGATCAAAAATCTTGGTTAAATTCTTTATCACTAGCTGATGACATAGGCGACACCTTTTGAAGTATTAAAGAATTGTTACTGAATGATTATATTTTATGTTTTTGTATTTTACTTAATTAAGAGAACTTACAACTTACTTAATCAATAAATTTACAGTAAGATATTATATTATTAAAATTTTTGTATTACTTTGACTATTTTGTTACATTGAACAACAATATGCTATCTTAATTTTTTGCAAATAAACGTTTATGCTTGAGGCACTTTTAATAAGCATTCTATTCTAAAGTCATGAAACCAACATGTTTTTATTCATGCAACACCTCAAGCTGGTTGCTTTTATGCTTTTACTGACCAACTATCATATTTCCCAGTAATAACAAAAGTGATGATCCAGCTTTCAGAATAACAGGCCCTGGGTTTGAACTCAGCCGGGGCAAACATTTAAGTGGTAACTAAATATGTTCAATGGGCTTGGCAATTTATGTAGCCTAATACTAAAAAGTCAACACTACCTACAACATTAGAAAGCCTACTACAATAAGTGTGTTTTACTTTTCTCTTTGCTGTAATGGAACAGTAACCAAAACTGAATATAGCATTAATGTCTAGTGAACAGTGGTGGTAAAAAATGCCTTTTTTAGACATTAATAAACAACAGACAGAATCATACTTACGTTTTTCTGATATTAATTCTGTACTGACAATTTCTTTATATTTCTTTACACTTTCTGTGTCAGTAGGATGATAGAAGAGGATCAGGAAAGGCAAACCTTCTTCTGTGAGTTCCTCAGCATTCTCAAAGGTGATTTCTCTTACCAAAGGAATACATTTCTCAGTTACCCAGGCATATAGTTCATCGAAATTTTTTATATTTCCATGGAAGGTTTCATCAGGTTCTATGGAAGTTTTTCTGTCAGTTCGGAAGACAATAATAGGCTGGCCTGCAATAATTTTAAGTAGTGATACTTCTTTAGAGCAAGATTTGAAAAAATCTCGAAATATTCATTACAGCAAACCACTATCAAGTAAGGGATACTAATTAAAGGATGACCATAACAATAATGTCCCACATTAAGCTCGTACAAACTGAAGGTGTTTTGTGATGTCAAAATTTACATATTAGTTGGACCAGAAACATGCATTTAGTATGGCAATTTATTCGAAATAAATTTCTTATGTCTTGAATTTAAACCTCTAGTTTGCATGTTTTAATATAACTTGTTAACTTTTTTTTAACAATATCAAATTAAAATCTAATAATAAACAGATTTCATAATCAATCAATATCACATTACAATTAAAATGTTATTACAAATGTAATTTTTCCCTCAAGATGTGTGTTCTGAATATTATTTATTTATTAGGATGTAGTATAGGCACTTCGTCATTTGATTTAATCTAAATAAAAACCTAAACCTTTTGTTTCACTTACCAGGGGGATGCATTTGTACAGAAGCATCACCAAACCCTGCATGGAAGAGACACTCATCTTTTAGACTAGCAGCAACTTTTCTTAGAACTTCATACTCTGGCATATCCCGCCTGTCCATGTATGCAATTATGTGTCGTTTATCTTCACTCAGGTTTTGAAGTTCCTTAAGGGAACCAAACTGTACAATTGGATCAACTAACTGCTTCTTTATGAACTCTGAAAATGCTTCAACTGATCTTTGACCTAGAAAATCAAAATGAAATTTTTGTCCAAACTGTTTTTAGACTGTTGTACTGGTGTTGGCAAACTAAAGAGCATAATACATAAATTTACTTGTTTTTAGTCCAAGTCTGGAGTTCTTGCACTGAATTATAATGAAAAAATACTAATTAGAAAACAAGGAAAAACAAGTCTTACACTTATAAAACATTTCTTGTTTATACAAGAGTTGGATAGACATAAGACAATACTGGGAAATAACAGGTATCTTTTTATAATTATTAATTCCCAAAAAATAAAAAGAGAAATCAATAATGCAGAAGAAAAGAAAAGACAGAGGAAATCATTGATTTAGAAAGACTCATAAACAGGAATATTTAGGGCACTGACTTTCATCTTAATCTATACTTAAATGGATAAATATACTTATATGTAGTAGTAGAATTGGTTAAAATTTAGAATATGGTTGCAGGAGAAGAGGGGGGGTGAGGTGAGGGAGGTGATGGGGCTTTCAATGCTGATTACAGCAATACCACTCTCCTCTCTCAGCAATGCACAATTTTCAATTGATAAAAAGCATTCTGACATTAAAGTAATAAAATACATTGCCGAACTATACAACCCTCTAAATCTATCAAAAAATTTCATTCTTGTCACATTTGTGTTCGGTCAGAGGAATGTGAATATATTCTTGGTTACTCTCTCTGTTCAGATGTACTTGTTTTGTTTTATGGGTATCTCTATGACTTGGCTACAGCAATGGAACTAGAGTGGTACTGTTTTAATTACCTGAAGAACCTCTACAAACTCAGCACTTTTAGAAGTGAACTTCAGCTACCATATTCTAAATCCAACCTATAGGCTTCTTAATCTGCCCAACTACCTCCTAAACTTTTGATAGCATTGTTAGAGGTTTGGCTCTCCAAGTTTCACAATCTCTTTTAGCTAGAAACATGTCAGTGCTTTTTAATGTTATGAATGGATAGCAACTGTAACCATAAAGTAGCATGAAGGAAGATGTTAGAAATAAGAAAAGCATTTAAACACAGGGCTAGATTTAGGGGAAGGCATCTGGTGCTGTAGCCCCCAGGCCTCGACAATAGAATTCGAAAAAAAATTCTTCCAAAATCCTACAAGTAAAAATTAGTAAAAAATGTACCTACATACTGCTGAATATTTAATATGATATAAATTCTCAATCAAACTGAGAAATAAAGAGGCTATGACACCTTAATTGATAGAAAGTGACAGATTGAGAGTGACAGGGAATAAATAAGCATACTATTAAAATTATCATAAATGTGCTGTTAAGATAATAATCCTATATTAGTGTCATTAAAAAAATAACGAACATACCTCTATACTCTTTTTTAGCTGGTAATCCATTGCGGAACAATTTGAGGGTTGGATATTTGGTTATAAAGAATCTAGTCGCGATGGCACCTTCCTTATCGCAATCGACCTTGCCCATCACAACTTTCCCGGGATCGTAACCGGCTTTTGACACTTCATCGGCAGCATCGTCAAAAATTGGCATCAACATATTGCTAAATTTACACCATTCAGCGTAAAAGTTGATAAACACCACCTCGTTGGAGGCTGAAAACATTAAAATCACAATATAATATAATTAGTCACAATTTCCAATACAATCAAATCGAAGACAAAATACTCACCTAATACCATATCTAAGTTTTTATGTGTAATTTGTACCGCACCGCTATCGGTTGGATTGTAAAAACTATGACAAATCTGAAACACAACAGTGATCCATAATTGTGAACCAATTAATTACTGAATATACCATAAAATCAACACTGAAATCATTTACGTGTAACGATTCTAGACGCATATTTTTCATAATATTGTGAACTTACCATAATTAAAATTGTAGCTATTAATTTGTAACTTAACATATTTGTTATGATGGACCACATTTATATAAATAATGAGGACTGCTAACAGTATTAACACAAAAAAGTCGCAAGCCAGACCAACTATATAGTCTTAGCTATTCTTTCTTTTTTACGTACACTTTTCTTTCCAACTTCCAGCTCAACTCGCAGACTATAGTTTGAGATCGGTGTTGCCAGGCCCGTTTGTTAAATGAAAAGAAATTTAAATAATTAAAAAAATAAGAAAATACTATGATTTAAAATACATCAAATATAATTATTAATTTTTATCCTGTTTTTTTAATTACACATCTACATGGTTTAATGATTTGGTATGAACAGATACTTCATAACGAATCACACAAATTCTTATATCATACTTAGATTAAAATGAAATATTCCCACACCTAAAAAAATACGTTTTATGATATGTATTAAAGTTAGATTAAAATGCAAGATACGACGCTTGCGCAGTATAAATGTCAATAATAATTTTTACATAATATGATAAATGAAAATCAAAGTGATGAACCATGTTATATTTTCCAAGAACCTACTGCAAGTTTATCTATAAAATTTTAGGTTGTATTAAAGATAGAAAAATTTGTTATTTGAGAAGTTCATGGTGTTATTAGCGGAGGGCTAGTCATGCACTATTGAAATAATCAGTAAACAAATTTAAAACAGTCAAGAGATTGACCATTAAAATACTATTTTAGTAGAAATGTCAAAATAAGTTTAATAAGTCAATAGATCTACTGTTACCCCGGTCACTCACATGCGCGCAAAGGTTTGAAATTTGTACGAATGTTCGCACGTATGTGAAAGGCTGATAAGCAAATGGGTTCGCATATGAGTATGCAAATCTATTTGCGCATCCTCCTACACTCCATCCATTTTCAATATAGAGAGTAGCTGGAACTACTACTAAAGTACGTATTAGTAGTTAAGTTTATAGTAATTATAGTAGACGCTGCAAACTACGAAAAATGAATACATCTATCATCTATGCGATCGTGTGCGCAACTGGTCGCACGAATGTGTGGGAGACTACGCGAATGTTCGAAGTTCGTGCGCTTTGATGTGCGACAAAAAATCGACACAGCTTGGAAAACCACGAATGTATCAAAAACTTCGCATAATCATTTGCGAAGGTCGTCCTACACTTGTAGGTTCGCGTATTCGCGCGCATGTGAGGGACCGGCATTAGAAATATTTTCATTCATTACAATTCCTTATTGTACAATTTGGAATCGCGTGAATGCCGTCTTGTGTCACGTGGGTTAGCATAATTTAAATTCTTCAGTCTGCGATCGTCACAGTTTAGACATCAGCAGTTTTAGCGTATAAGATTTTGAAAGTAATAATTATAATCATGGAAAAATAATGGTTTATTAAATACTGTAAACAACGTTTTGAAAACATTAAACTATTTGTTTTAGAATATTATACTTTCACCTAAATCGTTCGAAGGATTTATTACCAGCGAAAAAAAGCCGTTGGCGTTTACGCCATATAAAAAACCACTGTTTGCTCTCCGATTAGATGTAATGATTAGTCGAAGAAAATAGTAAAAAGCCCTTGAATTGACAACCCACGACTGTTAAAAGAGGCACCGTTTAGGAGGCCCGTGTCCAACAGTAAACTTTAAGAGACTGATAGTCGTAAATAGGTAGATAGGAAAACACACCGCTAAAACAATTAAATGAAATCAATATGAACAATTTTATATATATATTGTTTCTTAAAAATTAATAGCAGTTATTTCGATTGTAGCGTCGCATGAAATCGATAATCTCCCTTTTATTTTTTTAATGTTAATAGCCGACAAACGAGCAGACGAGCCACCTGATGGTAAGTGGTCACCGTCGCCCATGGACATCAGCAAAACTAATGGTATCACTGATGCGTTGTCGGCCAGGAAATGAGAAGGTAAGAAAGATAGAACTGGCACTCAAGCCCCCAGACGGAACATAATGAGTCGTTTGGCGGCTGATTTAAACAGGAGGGTGGTAGCTAGCCAGGCAGGCTTCACGGAAAGATAATAATACCAGTAATAATATTAATGAATTAATAATAATACTGATAATATAATCTTTACGCGAAGCCCTATCACCAAGCAGGTTGCCTTATGTCGCCTCGTACGACACCCTGTTTTGCCAGCATGGGATTGGGGGTAGTATTCTAGGCCGGCCCTAATACGGCACAAAATTTATTTCTTATACAAAGATAGTCAAATGTTTTGTACAATCGGGTAGGTATAGCGTGTAATGTCAGACAAATTGGAAGGTGGAAGGCGGGTCTAAGGAGTGTGAGAAAGATCTTAAAACACACTTCGTACATAACACTTCATTATCACCTCAGAACATATTCTAATAAATAGAAGCCTGAGAGTCTTCTTCTTCTTAGCGTGTCGATGGCAGACACTATATTTTAGACGCCCAGAATTTGGCTACGATAATAGCGCTGTTATTAGCTGTCATCAAGTCCTCCCGCGTGCAGGTGTTGGGGCATGCGGGGCACGACGTAAGGTGGGACATCGTTTGGACTGTGCCACATAGGCAGTTCAAGTTCGAACCATCCGAAAGCCCCCACCTAGCCATGTTTTGCATGTTTTGCTGCGAAGTCTATTTAAAGACTTCCATACTGGCCATGGCAACTCATGACCAGGGGGCAGGCTTTCGGATATTGGGACGAAGGGAATCGGTAAGGTCACTTTCTCGCGCCAAAATTTACACCGCGCTTGTTGGGGTTGGATGGATAACGATTTAACGCCCCTGATAAAGCTATTTCGACATTTTAGCCTCTGCTGCACTGGTGTATGGTTGTGCAGAGGGTGCCTTGAATCGTTATCCATCTTTGCTCTTTCGAAGGATGCAGCCACAGTTCTACGGACGGCTGGAGGCGTAATTCCAGCTAGGGGGTACAGCAAGTCTACCGGGATCGGTTTGAGACAACCAGTAATAATCCGGCAAGTTTCGTTTAAGGCTGTATCCACTAACTTTGCATGGGCAGAACGACTCCATACCGGGCATGCGTATTCGCCTGCAGAAAAGGAAAGCGCCAGCCCAGTCGTCCGCAAGACATGTGGCGAGGCTCCCCATCTTGTGGAAGTGAGCCGCCGCAATATGTTGTTCCGATAGTGCACCTTTTTTTTGATGGTCTGACAGTATTTGCTGAAAGTGAGTGACCTATTCAGAATGACACCGAGATACCTTGGGGTACTATTGTGAGCTATTGGCACACCCACCCTGCCACGAGATATTAAGCCTACGGCTCGCTTGACTGTTGCGGAGGTGGAAAGCGCATGACTCAGTCTTGGAAGGGTTGGGCTTAAGCGAGTTCTCCTTATAATAAGTACCCAAGCTTAGTGCCGTTGACAGCGTTACCTCAAATTCCGCGAAACTGGTCGCCTGAGTAGTAAGTGCCAGGTCATCCGCATACAGAAAGCGGCGCGTGTTTGGGCTAGATGGTTGGTCGTTGGTGTACATGTTGAAGAGTAGCGGAGCTAGAACACTACCCTGGGGTAAGCCATTTTTTTGTGCCCTCCAACGACTCTTGTCTTGAAGCAGATTTACTTTAAAGCGACGGTTATGAAGAAGTTCTCGGAGTATTACGACAAATTTATAGTCACCTGTTATAGACTCCACTTGCCATAACAGTCGCCTTAGGTTTACTGTATCGTAGGCTGCGGATAGATCTACGAATACAGCACCGGTTATCTGCTTCAGCTCAAACCAATCTTCGATGTGTTGCGTTAGTGACAATGTCTGATTACTGCAAAACTTGACAGTCAGACTGAGAGTCAGACAACGTCTTAGCTGATAACGTAATCCAATAGATTTTGGGTGAATTAATACGTGGCTCGGAAGCCAAACAACTACGAATCCGCATCTAGGACTTTGCATCTAGCACATAGTTACGGCTACCACAGAATACCTTGTTTATTATTCGCTGCCAAAAAACATCGTAAGAAAATTCGGTTTTACGATCAAACAATATTAAGAAAAGTAAATACTTGTTTGTTGTTGTTCGAAAAGTAATGTATTGTGTTGTGTGAGGCATTTATATAGGAACGGGTCCACGAACCTAGGGATTCTCACTTTCGATAAAGGCGACGCATTGTTTCATATCAAGGCTGTGGTAATGTATAGAGTTTAACATGCAATATCGAGATTATAGAGTACTAATTATTGTTATATCAAACCTAGCTACGTGACAATCTTGTTAAACCTTTAAACGTGTTAGCGAACAAGTGGGCAACTCAGAAAAGGTTTAAATTAAGATTTAAAAAAAGTATATTTTTACAAATTACATAGATATAAAAGCTCAGATAATTACTCAATACCAACAGTTTAAGCATTGTAAAGTACTGATATACCAGAACTTTACATACTAAAAATAACGATTGACATAATTATAAAGTGGACGGAATAGTTACAATTAGTAATTTAATAGTCTATATTTACTTAATAGATAGAATTATGTTAAAATATCATTAAAATTTAGTTACTTATTATAGACTACAGCACTTTGTTTGCACCAAGTCACTGTTAGAGGATAGATAAATATTAACTAGGGATGTTACGGATATGAAATTTCGATCTGAATACAGATATATGAATAATATTTGACCGGTTTCGGTTACGGATTTGAAACTATTTCGGATTATCCGATTCTTTCGGATAATTACGGTTACGGATAATAGATGATTTAAGAATTGGAAAAAATATATAATGTATTTACAAGGTAACACTTTCGACTATATTTCTAGGTGTTATCTGGTATTACAATCATGGAAAAGAACAATAGCCTTTAAAATGCAATAAGAACCGTCTAAAAATGAGAGCGACGCGGGTAGCGTATCGGCTCGGCCGCCGAAAACCTGGCATAACGTGTTTTATTTAGACTCTGCCTCTATCCAAAGTTATAAACTTTCATATCGGTTTCGGATATCCGATAGTTTCTGTTACGGTTAAGGAGCTCCATACATCCCTAATACTAACCATTGTGACGGCAATAGAAAAGGTGTTTGAAATATAGAATCGTAGAATAAAGATACTATAGATACAACATAAAAAGCCAAACCCAAAATGTTCTCTTAATACTAATTACTAAAATTTTGATGATCTACAGTTCATTTAGTTAAACTTATACCAAAGAAGAATTCTTGTAGCAGTATACACATTCAAGAACTGAAACTTCTTCAGGTTACATATACATTTTTTTAGTTTCATTCAAAGCCTAAATTAAATTTTACTCTAATAAACTATTACATTGGATATTGTTCACTGTAAATATACTTTTCAAACACCGATATACATAATACAACTCAATTTATAACTCTATCACAATGTAACAGAAATACATCTTTTCCATAATGCCGTACATATAAAATGTCGAAAATTGGTGTTAAAATACATGCATAGACTTTATCTTTTATACTTTGAATTTTATTTGTTATACAGCTTAAATATAGTCAATTTGGAGTAGTTACAACTTTCAATATAAGATGATTGATGTTATGATGACCATTATATTCTTAACATTATGCATACCAAAATAATTGTAACAGTTATTCTGTAAAACATTTTTGAAGAATAGTTTTATTGAAATATTAAGTTGCATCAAAATAATGCTGAATTGTACAAATGTGATTTGAATGAATGTGATAAAACGTTTGTTAGAATGTTTTTTGACTTAATATTACACTGGTACATTCTTAATCCAAACATGATAAGACATTGTGCATTTTGTTAAAAATCGCCAATATGCACACAACAATCTCAAATGTTAAACGTCCCTGAGACCAGCATTTACAAATAGCATTTTTTAAGGCAATGATTACAAAAAGTGGTACAAATACCAAGACTGCAAAATTGTATTATAACCGGTACATACCCAATCTATTCAGATTTACTAAGTGTCTGTCCCTCACTTACATAGATAACCAAAATGTCTTTATTTGGAATTGGCCTAGTTGATTACTATAAATAGCTTTGAGGAATATTAAGATAATATTTTAGTGTCAATTTGTGCAAATTATAAAAGTTAAAAGTAGCCAGTGTTATTTCTAGTAACAAAATGTTTTTTGTCACAATTAGGCAAATAGTTGGGAAGTATAAGTACCTAGTATGAGTAATGTAAATAATTAATATACACTAATAACCTATAAAGTTTATGTCTAATTTGTCACATTTCAGTACATAAACATGTTGAATTTATTGAATGGCAAACAATTATAAATGCCATCTTTTTTAATAATTAATGTCTAATCCAGGCTTTAATATCAAGTACCTGAATAATGAATAAAGTAAAATGCAAAAAAGTAATTAAATTCGAGGCATTCTTATTTTAAACCTGATGTCCATAGTAAAAGTGCTCCTATAACTAATAAGCTGATAGCTGCTCTATCGCTGTGGCTCCCACTCTGAAAACAAAGATTTCTGTATAAACTTTTTAACCTTATATTTAGTTTTTGTCTTCGGTATGAATAAATATTAATAGTCTTGGCAATTTAAGTAATGTTACCAATTGGTTTGTTAACAAGAAAGTTTTAGTATATTTTAATTTGTTATAGAAAACAATATATTCCCAGAACCCCAACTTTGCAATGCAAAGCAAAATTACAATTGCCCTTGCAGATAAATAAATAAATATAGAAATCTCAGTACAGTAAAAAGGGAATAGCATAATAACTATAATGATATTACAAAATCTGTTTCAGGGCCTCTTCAAAATCAGGATTAAGAAATTGGGTCCTAAAGCATAGCAATATATTTGATACATTGATAGGAATTGTATTTAAACTAAATGGTTCAGGTGTGTTAGTGTATTTATTTTTAGGGGCTAGAAGTTAGAACCATAAGTTTAATAGCTTAAAATCAGTATACAATATTATTAAAAATCAGTATCTCCATAATCTAAAGTAGTATTTTTTTTATGTTAATAGCAGACAAACCAGTAGACTAGCCATCTGACGGTAAGTGGTCCCCATCTTGCATGACAGACATGAGTATAACACCAAAGCCATCACTCATTCATAGTCAGCCAAAAAAAAGTATTGGCCCTCAAACCCCCAGACAGAACATGAGTTGTTTGGTGGCTGGCTGAAGCTAGTATAGTATAAATTAATAATATTAATGACTTAATAATGATATTGATAATATAATCCTTATGCAGAACCCTACCATCAAGCAGAGTAGCTTTTGTCACCTCTTAATAACAACACCCTGTTCTACCAACATGGGATTGAATAGTATTTTAGGCTGCCCCAATTCAGCTATTCAGTGAGATATTGGGTTACAAATATTGTAAAATAGCGATAGATAAAGATCCAAGCCATTTTAAGCCATCTGTACGCCCCAAGTCATTATTCTGGCAAAACAAATTTTCTAAATTGGAACTGCAGTTATCTGCTTCGATTCCCATACACTAATGTAGACTAAAATTTTTGCTAGTTACATTAAACTTACAATAATGTAGTAGTTGCAACGGTCTCCCATACAACAGTCTGAACACACCCAGTCCTGGTACCAGATGTGAGTACACAATGGCATATACCGTAATCTCGTCACGGCACAGTCAGTTTTGTTAGAACAACGTTTTGATATGTAGTATTGTTTCTTAGCTCCTTGAGACCAGTATGGAGTACTTCCCCATTTAATTTCAGTTAAACAAACGTCTTGGTTGTATTCACATGTTTTGATCGTTTTTACACATTTTTCATTGTTGTCTTCTTGATTCTCACATACGTAACACTCGAGAGCAGTAACTGAAATAAAATATTATATTGTCATAATTTATTGTTAAAAATATAAAATAAAACACATAAAATAAGCGTACCTGTAACAAGTGATGCGAATAATATAATCGTTAGGAAACCAAGAATACATTTTCTATACATTGTAATATTAGATAATATGTAGGGTTACTAATTTTAATATCAACTTTTTGTATTGATTTTAATTTCATCAGCAGTTAAAATTATTTCAAGATAAAAATTCAAATGTTAAAAACACTAAGTAGAGAACGTTTTGGTCAGTTCAATGACAATTGCAATATACATAAATTAATAAATTTACTCTATGGGTGTGGCACACAGAGTTCCATAGAATATATAAAGTAACATGTCCACAATCTTTAAAACTGGATAATCAAAATATTTACTTCTTTAACGCACAATCATTTTCTATTTACATTAGATAAAAGCTTTGTTAGAATTGGTTGAACATAGTAACGGTCATACGGTGCATTTTATTATAATTTTAATTGTTCCTTTGCCGGATGCTTATGCTTACGCCGGAACACACGACAACTTTGATTTAATCAAATTATTAACCATGAATCGAATAGGATTATAAGGTCGATATTGCAAGAGACTTTTGTTATGAACAAGCGGCCCGCTCTGACTTTGTTAGGGTTGACCATTTATATATATTTATTATATAGCCTATGTCCATTCAGAATAATTTACCTATCTTTCGGGTTGTAAAATAATTTTTCAAAAAGGTGCCATGGTTACGAAGAGTATTTTCCGCATATACACAAACTCCCAAAATTTACCCTCTCTATAACAGTAGTATAGTTTAATATTATTTTTTAAGAGAGAAGGTTCGGGAAAGGGAAATTTCGGGAGCTAAATGTGGGTTATAATTAAGACTTCGGACCATGAAGAAGTTAAGGAAGAAACTACGCAGCAAATACAATGTATCTAATGCGCGAGAGTGAAGATATCGAAGTTTCGCTGTTAAATCCCGCCAATTAAATGTAATAGATGCACATAACAAATGAAGTAAGTGGTTCCCGTGTGATATATTCACGGATGGGTAATGAAACTGACGAACCGAAAGACAAAGTTCCTAAAAGATATGTTTTGGTCTCAATATTTATAACAAAACCTATTTATATTTTAATCAAATAAAAATAATGCACATATTCGCCCCTGGCGGTGTTACTAATTTTGATAGAGGAACAAGGTCAGCTATTGATTTAAACCACATAACATACGTCTATATAAGATAGTACTTTATGAGAATACCTTAACCACATAATAATATAATAATATAACCTCATAAAAATCTGTGAACTGTGTATGTTTGATACATCGGAAACATTAGTCAGAAAATGTTTTGAGGACGCTTGCGATGTAGGATGTCTGTTAAGTAGAATAGCGTAAAGTAAAAAAGTGGAGATTGCATTTATATATATAATTCTGTGCATAGAGAGGATTTACCCAAAATGAGTAATCGATTGCTTTGCACTGTTTTCAATCAGGTATTCTTGTGTCAAACCCAGTAACATTATTTTTGCATATTTAAAATGTCTCAGCATAAATGAAAAAGATAATCATATATGTCTCGATACGGGTAAATATAAAAATTCGTTGTGGCCGACTAATTGTTCAAAACATTGCGATTCGTGGCTATAATAGAGGCAATACATTATTGATTTTTAATGCTTTATCTAAAAAATCTTTACTAGGGTAACAATAAAGAAAGAAGAAAGAAAGAAACCAATGTATTTCGCTAGTCGATCTTATACAGATATAATTAAACTGTGTCTACATAGGTGCTAAGATTAAAATTAAAGACAATAAACAACTATAAAAGGAAGAATAAAAAAAGAAAAAAAAATAACAATGAATATTGCAACATGACATACACAGAGCGATGAAAATATTGACATAATTATAAATAGGCCGAAAAGGCCGCACTCAGCCTATGTCGTAGCGCATCCCAAACAATGTATGGTTACGACTGCTGGTATTCAGTGCAACCCAAATTGTCCCGCAGTTCGGACAACCAGTGTCGCATATGCTATTTGAATAAAATTTAATATTTTTACAAATATACAGTGCGATTAAGGCAATTAAGAAAATGCACAAGATTAAACACAACTAGAAGGGATACATGAAAACTGTGTTAGGGAAACAAAAGCTACATTTAAACAATTTAATCTGTAACTCAGTGTAATATACGTATAAATGTAATTTTATCTATAAATCAGTGTGATAGAAATAATAATTGTGCCCAATAGTGTGAGGCGTAACAGGTCATAAGAGTAATTGCCACTTCAACCATTTAGCCATAATATACCAGGTAAGCCACTTTTGTTATATATGTAAATATGTAAAAAAGGACGCATATAAGATTCAGATAATTTTATACAAAATTTTCAAAGAATATTTTAACTTTAATCACTATAATTTTTCATTTAAACATCAATGAACATTTAAGTTTTACATTTTAACAATGATGCCCTTTTTATTGTTTAAAAAATTGACAACAACCATCTCATTTTCATGCTAGCATTGTCAAGGCTGGTGCTGCAGCAGAAACTGCCGAAAATAATAAACATCAGAAATACACGAGTCTCGGTTTTGGATATTTTTTAAAACATTCGGATTCGAGGCACTTGGTCCGTAGAGTCCTGATGCCCGTTATCTTTTCAAAGAAATAATAAAAGGATTAAAATATAAAACATGCAACCCAAGAGTAAGAAAAATTCTCGCTCAGCGTATAAGCACCGCTATACGCTATTGCTGCTATTTTTTTATGTTAAAAGCCGACAAACGAACAGACGAGCCACCTGATGGTAAGTGGTCACCGTCGCCCATGGACATCAACAAGACCAAAAGTAACACTGATGCGTTGTCGGCCAGAAAATTAGAAGAAGGTAAGAAAGAATGCACTACTCGTTTCATTCCCTGAAATGCTTGCAGAGTTTTCTGCCCCTGAAAACTAAAATTTCCCTTGCCCAAACTTTAATTCAAGCCCTTATAGACTATGCTGACGCCTGCTATCTGGATGTCACACAGGAGCAATTAAACAAACTTGAACGCTTGCAAGACCTTTGCATTCGTTTTGTTTTCGGTATACGTAAATTTGACCATGTCTCTCAATTTCGCAAAGATCTGAAGTGGCTCCCAATTCGTTTTCGCAGATCTCTAGGATTTGTGCCTCCTCTTTAACATTCTCCGCCGTCCTACTGCTTCATCCTATTTGCGAGAGCGCTTTAGCTTCACTCGTCCTTCAATCGCTCCTTGCAGATCCCACCTCAAATCCTTACTCAAGTTCCCTCCACATAATGTTCCTTCGACTCCCACTCCTTTTCGTGCATGCAGTGAGACAGTGGGAAATCGCTCCCGCCTAACATTAGAGATAGTAAAACTATCTCCGTATTCAAAAAACGTGTCAAAGAGCACTATATTTCCTTAGCAACATAAATTATTTTGTTTTATATGTTTATAATGTCCTATTCGGTTACAATACCACTATCATTCTTCATCGGTATTCCTAGTTTTATTATATGTATTTATTTATGTATGTATGTATGTATTTTGTAGGTATGTATGTATTTATATATAATTGTTTTTACGCATTTATTTATTAATTATTATTATTTAGTTCCAATATACTATATTTTGTGTACACAGTCCACTACCATCTAGACATACCGCTCTCGTCTCAGGTCTGCTGGAAGAGATTTCATAAGAAATAAGCAGTTCCTTTGTACCATAATTACTCGATGTCCTATCTGTACTCTATTTCTATGTGTGCATAAATTATTAAATAAATAAATAAAAAATAAAATTCATGTGGAATTTGTTGTAGGCATTCTTCATATTTGATAATTCAGTAGTGAGAAACTGTCATGTGCACATTTAGATTTTACATGCATTTGAAGAGCTAATAACCGTCCAGTGTAGGTAATATTCTATGGTCTATGTCTATGACCATTGCATTACAATGCAAATGACATTGACATTATGCAAATGACATTATTGACATTTGAAATAAATTGACAAGTACAAAATTTTGCTGGCGTTGCATTTTGTAAATAAATAATAATAAATCGAAAGTAGGCTTATCCACCATCCATATGGAAGGTGTTTTATGGAAATGGACAAATTATTGGAATGGTATGCGCAATTTTATTGAAATATGCCGGCCTGTATTTTTTTTGGCATATATTATATATATATATATATATATATGTTGTTTCTTGTTTCAGGTTGGCAAACCAGATGGTTTGTCTTAGAAAATGGCATACTGTCTTACTATAAATCACAAGAAGAAGTCATTCAAGGGTGTAAAGGTTCTGTAAAGGTTTCAGTATGCCAAATAAATGGTAAGTTATCTTATTTTTATATAATAGGCTTTGACAGACTGTTTGCACAGATAGTTTATTTCACTCGGAATATTTAAAAATCCGGTCAAACCTCGGTTGATGTTAGTTGTTGATCAGCGAGTTGTTTACCAAGTTCAAAGTACTTATTACCTCAACTAAAGCTTCAAATATATTTTTATTAGATTAATTAAACACAGCAACTAATTTTCAATTAAGACTTATATTTGGTACTTCTACTACTGAGCATAGATGTCCTAAACTAATGCACATATTTTCAATCAATGTGTACTTTTCTATTTAGAACATAATAGTAAATGACTTAAGTTATTATGGGCAAGGAATGTCAAAATCCATTAAAAAACTTTTGATCTCATTTAGCTCTTAAGAATTCAATACCTAAACTTATTCCAAATTTTTGCCTATGTTCTTGAAAAGGGCAAATTGGACAGCCTTACTACCTTTTAAAGGGTTTTTTAAAATCCACTAAGCTAATATCATATCTGTTATCATTATGATTATTATTATTGTAATTGAAATTAATAACTGTGGCAAATCAAATAATTTCTATATAAACTTTGCCATTTCATGTGTTATTGTTAATTGTCAAATTATTGTACTGAAAACAAAGGTCTAACTAACGTTTTGTCCATATTATAACCTCATATAAGCATTGAATATTCAAAAATTATTTCTCATTGCCCAATAATTCTCTTTAAAAATAAAGTTAGCTGAATAAAGTTAACTGCATAGATACTTAAATTTTTCATGACCATGATTTTTCTTTTACTCATATGGAGATAGCAAATTATATACATAACTAGATGTTTGTTACCTTTGGTCCATATTTGTGAATTTGAAATATATGGATCATTTATTTTGAAAGTGGGGTAAGTCCATATTCTCTTGTTTCGAAAAATTAGAGGTTAGCATATCTGTTAATTAAAAAATTTAGGCAAATTATAGAAGTCTGGCAATGTTTCTATTGTTTTATAAATATTTAATTTGATTATATAGATTAGTTTTAGGCGAATTAGACTACAATAATACATATTTATGGGCTGTAAATGGACTTACACCATTTTCAAAATAAGACAACTGTAAAAATCGTTTAATTTCAATTAAAAAAAATCAAAAATCACTTAAAATATACATCATTTTAATCCAATTTTGATTACAAATACTCATGACAAGACATAAAATGTAATTTTAGACACCAAATACTATGTGTAAATTACAAGATACTGATAGTATTTACGTATGCTCTGCGTGTGGCAGTTTCGAAATATGTATGATGCACCGGAGGTATATAGGGTAGTAACTGTTTCATGTCTCTATATTTTTCGTAAGTAATAGGCCTGGCATTTGGGTACAAAGGCGCCAGGGCGATTTTTTCAAACTTTAGCGATCTTCCAGGACGTGTAGGTAATAAATTAATACTGTTAAACTCTGCATCCTTCTTCAATGTTTTATATAAAATAGTATATAGTTTTACTTTTGAGAAACCTCAACCAACATATTTGCAACCAATTGACCTGTTCGCCATTAGTGTTTTTTTTATCTGTTTTTTAATCGCATTTTAAAGATTTTTTGTTGAAACGAAATTCTCTCGTTTCATTTCATGCAAAATTAATTTGTCATGTTTTCTACATTGTTTTATTACATCATAATAATCTTGTGGTGTGTACAGTAAATTCTTTTTTCGCAATGCCATTTCTATGATGCCAAAATCTGCATCGTAAGATAAAACAAATGAAAAATAACAGACTACTGATCGGCAACACGGACTAGTTATACATAAAAAATTACATTAAATTAAGCATGAATTACGTGATATCTATTTTTTTTTTTTTTAAATGGACTTACACCACTTTCAAAATAAACGGTCCATATGCTTTTTTTCTTATTAACGAAAAAATTGTTTCACAGTAAATAACATTGATAATACTCGCCTTGACCTGGTCATCCCTGGACAGCAACACATGTACCTGAGAGCCCCATCCCCACAAGATAGACAAAAATGGCTGGTTGCTTTGGGCAGTGCCAAAGCATGTGTAGAATCAAAAGTGGATACAATAGGTTTGTTTTATGAATGCCTGCAGTGCTTTAAAACTTGACTTTACAGTATCATTGTCATACAGACAAATTAAAGGAAATTCAATTTATTTAAGATTCTAAAAATGTTTTTAAACACAAAACCACTTAAAGTTTACATTTTAGGTCATTACTTACATTTAATTTATTGTAAGTCACTATATACTTGAAACCAATATTTTTTGCAGCAATCAGATTGGAGGATACAAACTCGTTAAGTCATAAAAAATCTGAGTTAAGGTTATACTGTGACCTTATGATGCAACAAGTACATGCAGTGAAAAGCGCTGCTACAGCTGAACATGGGCCAGAAATTCAGGTAATGCAATACACTTTACACAAGACCTTTAGAACATAATTACGATACTCTTGTGCTCTTTATTACTTTTATGAATAATTGGACTCTAAGTACATGTTAGCGAGTGTTCAGTTATTCTGTACCTATGAATCATTACTAGTTAACATTTATTTTTGTATTTCAGAAAATTGATGATGCTTCCAGTCTGTTGACAGCAACATGTGATACTTTTATCAGAACCCTCGAAGACATAATGAAACTGACAAATAATTCTGGACCACCACTGTTTGATTCACCGGTCCCTATGGTTCCCATGGTCAAAAATAATATAAGTTCTAATAAGCAATTAACATTAAGTAGGCATTCTAAACATAGTTTAAGTAGGTCTGTATCTCAGGAAAATAGATGAAAGTGTAACTATGCATCAAAATTATATAAATGAATTGTAACTATGTGTTTAACAGAGGGCTTTTACATACCATTAACATTGTAACATACCAAGTCTTCATTGCACTTATTCAAAACTTTTGTCTTGTTTGTAAATATTTTTCAATTTTAACTTTTAAAGTAATTTATATTCACTTAATAATACTAATTTGATCATAGGTTTCTTCTCCATGAGAGATAATGCTATGTTTACCAGATTTGTTTGGAGGTGCCAAAACTCACGTTTTTATGGAAATGGTTAGCATTTTTTGCTTAAGTATTTATTATTTTCGCTATATAATCAAACAAGTAAAGCAATATAAAAAGCAGTCTGACATGTAAAGAGTAGCGCCTATCTGAAACAAGCTTTACAGGTTATCAAATGCCACTTAATCAAATAGATTTGTAACATTAGCATAGAGATAAAGCAATATACAGAATATAAGCTGGACATCTTTTTAGTGAACAGTATATTTTATGCTTTTAAATTAAATTGTCAGATTTTTGTATTTACCGTTTATTTTATCATATTTAATTGTGGATTTTTATAAGTTATGTACTGAAAATTTTTGTTCATGTGAGCAGAATATCAGTATAATAATAGGAATAGAAGTGTTACGGGGGCAATATCACACAGATTCAAAGAAAGTCTAATAGTATTGTTAATGGAATTTTCTGTTAAATATTTTATTGTTAAGGCTTTAATCGCGAAAGCCGTCTTTTCAAAATTCATAAAAATAAAATACCTACTATAATGTAAACTATTTTTTTCAGCTTATGGACCCTAAAATTAGACAAAATTCATTTTAAAATTAGATACCCTTATATAGCATTGCAAGTAATTAATAATTTTTCCCAACTATAGGTAGGTATGTAAACGCCCTTTAAAATTGTAAAATTATAGTTTGTGTTTTATTGACTTACTTATTAATTAGTAACACAATAGTTACTTGCAATAACTGACTAAACGCTCACATCACATAGGTACTAACTCCTCTAGTAGTAGAATCTGTCGGATCGCCATTGCCACGAAAAATAAAAAATCTACAACGCGAGTTCAGGAAAAATATTCAATTGCCTTATAATTAATTACAGCGCCAGCCAATATTGAAACTGGCTTGGCGGAGGTTTAAAAGAATTTGAAGAAGTGACACTCAAGGAAAACAATGAACGCTGTATGTAGGATACACATTTTTTAAACCTAGGATTACGGATTTTTAAAAACATAATTCATTTTCTATCACGTAATATATAAATTATTATAATTATTTGTAATAAAGTAGCTGTACCCGGCATCGCAATCAATAAGTTTATGTATTGAAAACTAGGAAATAATATGTTTAGACAGCTTAAAATCTCGCCCTCAATTAATACGGTACAGTTATTAGTATAGGGTTGTGTTTTGTTAGTGTTTTTATTGAGTACTCTTCATGTCTTAAGTAGGTCGTTGCCGATATACGTGCAGACTTGCTTCCTAATAAGTGGTCGTCGAGTTAGTAGCCTATGTGGAAATGGCAGATCCAGTTATTACTAAGAGCGAGGCAGCTACCCAGTGTTAAAACCCTAAACTAAGAATACTGTCGAAATTAAACAAAGAAATTGGATTCGACTTTAGGATTGCCTTCTACATCCCTAAACATAATTACGAATATAATTATTTTGTATCGGATTTGGAATTTCTGTGATAATTATTTTGTGTTAAAAATCTGATTCCCGAAACATTGAAAATGTTGCAATTATACATCAAAATGTTTTAATAAGAAGTTATACAAAAAGGCTTTCGTAATTGAATATTTTGCTTGGCAAAAAAGTACTTAAAAATTTAATTTTAATCGGCTTTTGGTTTCTTTGTAATTTATTACATGACATTCCTAGTTTCTTTGACTGATTTTAATTATAAAATAAATGATTTCTATACTTAAACACAAAGTATGTTATTTTCATTTTTATTGATAAAACCAATTATAAAATCATTATAACAATTATGGTTTCCTTATTATCACCAAACTGGTTCTCCGAATCTCATGACGGTTTTTTCTTGGGTGTCTAGTTCCATTCCCATTTTCTTTCTCATGTAAAAAATTGTGCAATCTCTATTAGTACACAACACTTCCTCATGCAAACTGCCTTGACACCTCTGGCATTCGGTCCAAAGCCTTGAAAACTTTTCTTGAAGTTGCCTTAATTTAAATATTTCAGTAATGTATAATTTTCCTTCTTTGTGTAGGCAATGGTCACACAATGCTTTCTTGGCATTATTAGGCATTACAGTCTTACAGCCAATGCATTTCTCTTTTTTCATTGTAAATGCTGCTAAAGCACCTACTTTTGATGTTACCATGGCTTTAGTACGTGTATGTTCTCCTTTAAGAAGCAAAGACTCTGCTTTTTCACCAAGAATTGGTTCAAATATTCTTAACAGAGGTTTTGATAACTGATTTTCCAAATAATAATTAAAATCAATGGGTATACTGTTTTCTAACACATAAATAGGGTCTTCAGCCTTCATATATGCCGGAGTGTTTTTTGCTGCACAACACAAGATGTATGGCACTCTGTCACCAAGCTTAGGTGCAGTCCCTGCATCTCTTTTCTTCATTTTATTTGCTAATTCTACATGAGCTTGTTTAGCAGCATAATCATTTTTAGTTAGTTCTTTTGTTATGACCAATTGAGATATATCAATCCTGTTGCAAAGTAAATCACTGATTATCTGTTTAGCATAGTTTACTGCACCATCTGGATCTCTGTCTATAAGTAACTTTTGAAGACATGTGCTCATCATATTTGAAACCAGCGGACAATTATCTCGCCTAACAGTTTCAATACCTTTACAGTCCATTTTATCATATTTGTCTGGCCTAGTAAAGTATAAGCCTGCATATCGTTTTTTGTTTATAAGAAGATAAGGATAATATACCTTTTCAAATTCTAATTTAATTGGTTTTACAAATTTTGATGTAACAAACTCGGCAGCTTCTCTGCCCAATTCCATACTTTCTTCAAGTGTTTTAACTCCAAACTTAACCATCACAGAGTCAGTATCACCATAAATTACAACCGCATCTTCTTTATAGCCATTGGATTTAGTGTACTTTTTTTCTACTTCGGATTTAGTAAATTCTATCATTGTTCGTCCATATGCAGTCACACTTCCTGATATTTCTAAACAGGGTAATTTTCCAACTTGAGCTCCTGTAAATCCATAAACAGAATTAGCACTTATTTTTAATGCCAGTTGTCTGCCATCAAGTACAGATCTTTTAAATGGGTCCTTTTCTTCCTTAAGATCAGCTTTTGCTTTTTTTCTAGCAGTCAACAGGGATTCCAAAATTTCAGGTAACAATCCTTTTCTTACATTCGTTTTTACAAATGTGTTTTTGGATGGTGTTACTGTAATATCATCTGTATTAAGATTTAATTCTCTTTGTGAATTTGGATGTACTAAAGTTGTATAGCATAAATTATGTGCCATCATAATACTAGGATAAAGTGAAGCAAAATCTAAAGTTGAAATGGGATCTGCATAATACCCTTTTCTGGGTTCAATAACAGTTGCACCTTCAAACTGGTCATCTGAACCTTGACCTTGATATGCAGGCATTAAATATCCAGCATCTTTTGCTTTTCTCAAAAGTTGACTCACTACTTTGATCTGTTGACCTCTTGTAAGAAGGCACAACAAAGGTACACCAGTTACTCTGGCCATCTCCATATAATTAATTATGCACATTAATTTATTTAGAAGTTTCAGTGGTAAATATGCATCTTTCAAACAGTACATGGCTAACCTTCTTCGAGTTTGTTCATTTTCATTTTGTAAGTCTGTAATAATACTGTGATGAACATCTTCCTTTTGTTCTTGCAAGAAATGATAACTGACAGCATTGAGTGTATATGACCTTAATTTATAATCTCTCACAAGTACAAGAAGTAAATCAAATGGAACTCGACCTTCAAAATTAATAATTTTATTTTCTCTGCGTCCCATTTGCTTTGATTGTAAAACAGCATCCTTAATAACTGATCTGATGTTTCTGATTCTTCCCAGGAAGTCAAAATAGTCAACCTTTAAATGTTTCGCTCGGTTGATTAAGTAAGGCCAATCAAAATTGCTGATGTTATAACCTGTAATTATATCTGGATCCAACTCTCTGAAGAAATCAGACCATTTTGAAAGCATTTCAGACTCATACTGAAAACTAAGTACCTGTGACCCAACAATTGGTGCACATGTATTTAAAGTGAATACATTTCTTAAGTATGGTTCAGGTTCCCCTTGTCTTATAACCATTGAAGCAATTTGAATTACAGGATCCTTGTCCGGTTCTGGAAAGATCCCTCTTCTACCAGCACATTCAATATCAAAACTTAAGATCCTGACCGGAGCCACTTTTGACCATTCTCCTTCTGGCTGATGTGCAATAAAATTATTCCATGCTACATCTACCTCAATCTGGCATCTCGATTCTGTACTTATTTTAGAATTCTTAGACCTTAATGACCATTTTCCTGCTGGTAGTTCTATCCAACTACAGCCAACAACTGCGGTATCCACCATAAATCGAATATCAAAATCTATGTTTGTCTCATAAAACCTAGGGTCTACTAAACCAAATGAAGTTGGTTGCCGATCTATCAGTCTTTTAGCTGCAGCTATAAGCTTTGGTAAAGCTACAGACACCTTTGCAAAAGTTATTCCATCATCACATTTGTAATACATAATTGACATAGCTTTGACCAATCTTACTTCTAAAACGGTCTCTCTAATGTTATCTTTATTAGAACGAAGATCCTCCAGAATTGCTTTATTGAGGTTTGATTTTAAGTCATTGCAAGAAGATTCAGAAAAATTATTGGGTACTGTGACATAGAAATATGGAGTAAATCCATGAACATGACAACAAACTGAATTTTCATTCATAGTTACTCCATACATTCTCATTATAGGTACGGGACCTAGCTGAGATCCTGGCATACCTTTCATTGGTTGTCCATTATAATGATCTATATCTAACTGTTGAAAAAATAATGAATCTTTTGAAGTATTTAATTCAGGTGGATTTGGTCTAGACCACTTGTTATTAGTGTTCTGATTTTCAGGTCCTTCACCCATCATTTCTTGTGAATCGAATTCAACTTCCATTCCAGCCAACTGCTCTTCAAAACTGCAGGGCATGTCATTTTCGTCATCATCGTCATTCGATTTAAACCTCTTTGGAGGTGGACCTTTATTTAATTTTCTTTTGTCCATTTTAATAATAGTGTAGACTAAGAACTTATAATAATGTTGTTAATAATGTT
Source organism: Megathymus violae (assembly GCA_003671415.1). Classification (NCBI taxonomy): domain Eukaryota; kingdom Metazoa; phylum Arthropoda; class Insecta; order Lepidoptera; family Hesperiidae; genus Megathymus; species Megathymus violae. Next base: position 8,125,534 of record PDGT01000001.1, read on the forward strand.
ATTACAAGTAAATCTTAAGAGTACCGTATTTTATGAACCGTAAATGATTGACGTTCACTGACGCAAATTAAGTTTTAGCGCGAATAGCAAGCATAGACTAGCTACAGCAGTAACAGTAGATAAGTGGTGTGCAGATAGTATAATAGACTCGGCTCTATACCATAGTGCTCGATGTGAAAATGCTTATTACATAAACCATACACGTTTCTAAAAAAATGTTGCTAATGATGAAAGATTAACCGCTAGCATACAGGTTGTTCTTAATCTCCTTTGATTTAGAAACATGTTTGGATCTAGTTGCATGACAGCTAAAAGTGTAGTTTGATGAAGATAACTGTTTGTTTATTCTTCTATATGAATATGACGTATTAAAATTATGACACCTAGAATTGAACATAATGTTAATATACTTACATATATTATGTTTATGGAATAGAATTTCTATATCAGTAACGTCAACGTCTGGTAATGTTAAAATGTCATGTAACTATTTGGCATTGACACAATTATAGAGACAAAAGTAAATTAGTATTAACCTATTTCCCAACAATCCGCGAGTGCAATATAAAACATAAACAAATAATCCCTCCCATAAAACATTTTGAAAGTGATTTCTTAGTTTCATTTCATAAATAAATTATTTTTCCAAAGTTGAACAAATAAGACAATTTATAAGGAAAATGTATAATTTTTAAACCTGCTACTAATACAATACATAAAAAAAATTAATTCACTTGTATTTCATTCCAAAGTGCTTATATATTCGTCTGTATTATTTTCTTTTAATTAAAATATATTTAGTGCTGCTCGTATATTTTTGTTTTGAAACGATTTTTAATTATTGTTCATCGTTTCTCCATTAACTAAAATGGCGTTTTGTTTTATTACAGCCCACTTAAGTATTATTACACTAAGTAAACAGAAATACAGTAGGTGTTATATATTTTATAAGTAGCTTTAATAGGTTACTAAGTATCTCGATGCGTTACGGCTTTGTGTTTGTGGTTCATCGTGTTGCGGTTAATCCGCCACTTTAGGAATAAATGTCCTTAAAGTATGTTTAAGTACCTGGTATCTATAATTTATGTTTAAGCACATTAGTACCATTTCCCACAGGCGTAGACTTGAACTATAAATATTCGGAATTTATCCGATCGGAGAAAAAATTGGCCTCGAGTTTGGATATTTATTTGAATTTTTGTTATATCGATTACATGGTATCTGGAGTGACCCGTAGCACTGCAATTTTCCTGGTTCTCTGCCCTCCGAATAAAAGAGGTTTTCTATTAATAATGATCTAATCATAAATTGTCTTTATGCCAAATTTTAAGTGATTAAATCGATTTATTTATTATATTTCAATTATTTTATCTCAAATTTTATTCTAGGTTTTTCATTATTAATTTTGTTTTTATTTTACAATATTTTACAATTGTTAGAATACAAATGCCGTGGAAAATGTAGAAAAAAACGTTCAAAATTTGGAACAGCGTGGGTAATGACGGATTCAGAGTTGGTGGGACGTACGCAAATAGGTATCAAAAATACTATGATTACTCCTAACTCAACTATGTAGTTGAATACCAGGATTTGTAATAATCCGATAGTTACACTCAATGGCGCCACGTCTGTTTTAAATTTAACCGCCTGTCTAATACTTACTAATAGTTTTCATAAAGGATGACGAATTTTCAAAGTTCTAGGTCGGTGCTCGCTGGCGCCAGCTGGGCTGAGGATGAATCATCGAAAATCATTCAGTAGAAACTATTACAACATTGTATATACAGAGCAAGGTTTTTTCCTGTAAGAGAGTCGTATATTTTTCATTTATTTTATAATTTTCGTAGATTAAGATTCATTCAAATATAGTAAGTAGGCACTTTTTTCATATGGAAATCTTCCCAGAGAATCAATGATAAGAAAAATCAATATTAATGGAAAATAATAAGCATTTCCAATGAACATAATAACGAATAGTGTTAATGTACATTATAAATAAAATCTATTATGAGCTCACACTTCTAGTAACAATACTTATGAAATTAAAATATCATCATCAGTTCTGAGTAGGGAGATTATGGATATGAAATTTCGGATCTAGATATGGATACGAATATATGAATAACATTTAGCCGGTTTCAGTTAAGGATATAAAATTATTTCGGATATTAATTATCCGATTATTTCTGATAATTACATGATTCAAGACTTGGAAATTTTATTTATTTATAGTATTAAAACTAACATTACAGGTATCTACAATTTGTTAGTGTACCTAATTATGTTTAAAGTTATAATACAATAAATCTAAATGTAGTAAATTTAGTCAGCAATCTCTCAATTCAAATATTCAGCATTGAACACAATTTAAATATTAAATAATAATAATAATAATAACAGTAATGAACACTAATTAATTTAAATTTCATAATTTAAATATATAATGTATTTAGAAAGTAACAGTTTGACCCTATTTTTAAGGATTATTCGGTATTATAATCACAGAAAAAACCATTAGCCATGAAAATTTGATAATGTTAACTCTCTAAAATAGGATTAATGTTATAAAGGCTTGCTTTAGGAACTTTAACTTGTAAGCAAAGCAAAATAAAAAATGTCGTATAGCTTTTTTAAGAAAAGGTACGTCTCCATATCTTTCTCTATTTTGACTTAAAGTTAATGACAATGAATAACAGTTCCTCGAAAAGGTATTGATGGTACGCCTGTTGCCAAACGCTCATTGAGTTTCCTTCAGATAAACCGATGAGTGTGCATTGTAAGTATTAAAACATTGAATATCTCAATTACATTTAATAATTAATGGTTTCAAATGCTCTGTTATTAAATTGCGGTTTTGTATTTCAAGGAACATGATATTTATTTCTATGTAAGAATACTTTATTTAACCGTTCCATATCGGTTATATGCTTAGTCATTAGGACTGGAGTGTCCGGGTTTGTTCAGACAACGATTAAAATTAGCTGCATCGCTATCAGACATGCTGGTCCATCACATATTTATTCAGACTTGTGGCTAAATTTTTGTATAGATACCTCGAGAGTCGGAGTGCGTCGTCGTTGTCTACCGAAGACTTCCGATATGGACTTATCGACTATTATTTAAACAAATACATCACCATTAGAACTGAGTGTTTAAATTTTAAGGCATTGAAATGCTCGTGAAATTTTATTTTCATCGATCTTACCTGACAACATAGACTTAAAAATGTCACGTCAAAGCTTACACGTTATATAGATCACTTTAGATTTTAAAATCCTCAAAGTTCAAGTTCGTTTTAAACATGATATTTAAGCAACCATTTTTTATATTATGCAATACATACGTGTAAGCAAGCATACGTACGTGCTACCTGATGGTAAGTGGTGACCATAGCTAATAAATATCAATAAGTCCACAGGTACCACCAACATGTTGTCGACTGAAAACGAAGCGCGGGCCCCTCTTTATTAGTGGCTCTCCGACAATGCGCACTGCACGTCTGAAGCATTTCAAGGTGGGTTTTAGAAGGTCGGTGGTAGCCAGCCAAGGGGTAAAAACACCCAACCACCATGCAAATACCGTCGGGATTAAACTGAGAGGTAGGTACAGCGCCCAGCAAAATAATAATAGTTGTAACACACACATGTATGTATATATATATATATAAATGTAATAAAATGTTGTATATTTGAAAATATATTTATTCGAAAAAAATATGTTAAAACAAATTTCACGTCTTTAAACAAAGAAAATGTTACATAACTTTTGAGAGGCAAATTTGGTATATCTCTAATTAAAACTATAGTTTAATGCGGTGTGTATGGTGTTAAGTCATTGTAAGTAATGAAACTCAACCGAGGTGTCTGTAATATTTTTAATACAACAGGCACCAATTTAGTTGTATCAACTTAAAATATCAAACTAGCGGATTTTTGTTGATTTACAGCATTGTTTCGTGTTAATTTCGAAATATTCACAAAGACACAAGACACAAAGACAAAGACACAAACCCAAGATTGCTTTCCGGCGTCAATATTATATACAATATTTAAAAACATATCAATTTCAGTGTTTAATGCATGCTAAAAGAATATAAACGCTTCAAATCGTTAAGAGTGTGGGGTTATTTATTTCAGAGGCATCCTTAAGGTATTGCAATTAAATTTATTATTTAATTATATTATTATTATCGCCTATTAATATCGCCTCGAAGTCAAAATAGAGAAAGATATGAAGTCGTACCTTTTGTTAAAAAAAGCTATAAGTATGACTTTTTTATTCTGCTTTGGAGCATTGACAAGTTAAATTTCCTAAAGCAAGCCTTTATAACATTAGTCTTATTTACGTTCTTTATTTTTATTATTCACAACATTTTAATTATTCACAACTTTACGTCTAACAACATGATAAATATCATAGACTAAGGTTTAACTAATATTTTTTTTATAGTTAATTGAATTTAATTTAATTAATTAATTGAATTCCTTATTGATTTGAATTGAATTTCCTTATTGAATTAATTATTTTAAGAATAATTGATATTTTCTTGGAAAATCTTACCGTAAAGAACTATCTCGTTGCAATGTATCTCTGGTTTTATGTTTAACTTTGCAATGACTTGAGCGACAAAGTTTAGTCATGGGAATTTGTTAAGGTTCACACGTTAATTTCGCGCACCAAATACTTATCAACATACGTGAAAGATTTTCATAAAGCAATAATATAACTATTTTTTTAGTTATTTGTGTTACAAGAGAGAAAAGTCTGTTTATGTTGCGAGTACCTATTGTGTAATTATAATATAGAATCTTACGCTTGTTATATATATTAGAATAATAATTCAGAAAAGAGAATGAAAAGATCTTGTGTCTCATTTATCTTTAAATACATTTAATAAAACAGTAACAATGAAAAAATATATAATGTATATATTTACTATACACATACACAAAAAGTCACTTATTTATGCGTAACTAAACATGAATGTATATAAGCTTTTAATTTAGTTTAGCGTAAATAAAATTTTTGACAGAAAACTATCTTTCAAAAATCTTAGGATATTAATGCTCGACAAAACTTTGTTCCGTGTGTTTGTTGCAATAAATACGAATGAACCAGACAGGGCCAATTGGTTGGCGACGAAACCTTCCAATTAAAAGTTGATTCGATTCGAAGTTTAGTAGCGGTTAATTTGTTACTAACGCTAACAAACCGTTTCGAATGGAAGGAAAATGTATACTTATTAGTGGGGACATCTGATGCAAGCTTTACCTAAATTTGTATTTATTAATTTTGTAGCCATTACTTACCTATGGAATAAAATTAATAGTTTTTTGTTTCA